>OX442360.1:28136788-28481788 GCA_949357725.1 Hyperoplus immaculatus
ACACACACACACACACACACACACACACACACACACACACACATACACACACACACACACACACACACACACACACACACACACACACACACACACACACACACACACACACACACACACACACACACACAAACTCATGCCTGTTGATGTGTGATGGCCTCTGCTGCTTCCATATTAACTCCTCACATGCTGACTGAAGCATACACCTCATTACTGGCTGCATTGGCAGTCTGGGAACCCGCAGAGAGACACACAGACACGTTCCACTAAGACAGACAGACAGGCAAGAGATGATTTAGACAAAGAGGTACAGTGAAGGCTTCGAATGTCGCACGGACAAGCAGCCAGACAGGTGGGTTGAAAAAAAAAATGGGTTAAGATGGGTAGATTGACAAGAAAATATGTCAAAAAAGGCTCAAATTAATGCACACAGAAAAGGGATGACGAATGTATGCATTACATGGACAGACAGCGACAGAAGTGAAGGAAAGTGTCAAGTGTAGGAGTAACAGGTTGTCAATGTGTTCCGCACCGTTGAGTATCACTTGTAGGAAGAAAAACCCACTTTGAATATGGCTTTATATACATTAATGTCCCTCAAGTGATGGTGAGGTGCTCTTGAGCATCAGTATTTCACTACTTCAACCTTTTTACCAGAAGTGACTCAAAGATTGTTCAACTCACCGGCTAATGTTAATTAGTCATATCCGGGTTTGAAATGGCTAATTGTCAGACATCTTGTGCATACCATTAAAATAAGTGCCTGAGATTGTTATGACATCTGATGGTGGTGACTGAGGCTGCCAGGTTTGATCTCAGCTTGACAGGAAACTGAGTAGTCTTTTCTTTTCATTTACAAACAAGACCCTGATTTATAGACTATGTTTGTAGCATAGTGTATTATGTATTTTTATGCATATGATATACATCAAGCAAAAAAAGCCATCCGCAGTGCTACGATAAGTATTATCCGTTGAGTTGTGATTAAAATATGATTTAATCTAATTTTAAGAATACTTAACTAGAATGTATCATCATAGTATGGTATCTCAGTCAGTGTGTCACTTTGTATAGCCTTTCTTTGCACATGAGCGCACACACTTACACATTTGCAAACCCTCCCAGGGACTATCACAGCACTCCCTGTATCCATCTCTTAAATGTCAGTGTGTGGGCCTTAGATTAAATCAGTTGCCATTGAGCAAGCAGGGTAGAGAGGTTTGGTGGGGAGTTTGAGTATAGAGTTCAAAGTGGCCAGGCAGCATGGATGTAATTTCCTCCTTTTAGCTTCCTGACTGAATTACAGTGCAAAAAGGCCACCTCAACTGGGAGCCCTGCAGAGGAGAGAGAAATAGCAGAGTGCACAAGAGTAGGAGTAAGGGGACGAGATGGAGAGATATGTGGAATAAGAAAGCCATGGAAACAGTTGTGGGCCATTTCAGATCATATCAAAAGGATCCATCTCAACATCTTTACCTTGTGTTAAGAGATTGCACATGAGATGGGGAAAAAGGAGTTAAAGGCAATGGGGGAGCTATATCGTTAGCGCGGCTTGACTTTGAGCTTTTAAAGTGAAGCTCTTAAGCCATCCGTAGATACGTGAATTTGCCTTTTAAATGTCTGAGAGAGTGTTTTGCTAAGGTTGTTAGTTGGCCATGGCATTCCATTAAGGTTGGTTATTAGGAGTGGAAAAATGCAGCCAAAGAGAGACAGCGGTTAAGTAGCTGAAAATCAGATGGTTCACCTTGCTTTAGTTCTTCTTGAACAGTTTTGGGAGCATCAAGGTTTTCAGTGGCCTGTAATATATACAAAAAGACAGCCGAAACACACATGCACACACGCACACGCACACACACACACAAACAATGAAAACACACACGTTGAAAACACACCGTTCTAACCTATTCCCCTTCTCTCCTCGCCCCAAAAGGAGGATTGAAGCCATACATAATTGATACACTCCTAGCGGTATCGACTGGTTGGATTTTTCATCCTCCTCACTGGTCGATTCCCTCACTCCATTATTTCTATGCTCGCTCGCCCTCCACTGCCTCACATCCCCCTGTGACTTCTCCCTCTAGTCTTCTAGTCACACACACACACACACACACACACACACACACACACACACACACACACACACACACACACACACACACACACTAACAAAGAGATAATAAAAAAGTCTTAACTCCCTCGCCCACCTTCCTCATTGCCCCCTGCCCCCACTTTAATCCATACAGTTATGCCATCAGCGAACAGGACACTGAAATTCAATGCCAAATTCGATGGCGTTTGTCCAAATTCATGTCCACGAAAAATACAATTGTCTGTGCTTTTGTACAGTGGCACTGGTCATGGGGAAAGTGGTAATTGCCAAGCAGAGCTGAGAGAGGACCATATAATGTTACATTTGAAACATGAACTAAACTGATTGCCAACAAGTGTAATGGTGTGCAAAACATATCATTTTGTTATACAGTGTCCTATAACTGATAATGAAATTAATATGTAGAATGATGAATATTGAAGTCTTCCTTAACATATGTTTGGGGTAGATTGAACAATGACCCCCAACCAGCCCAGCATTGCTGTGACACAATCTGCCAACATTTGATTTAAAAAAGTTACTCTTTGTCACACAGTAACTTAGCCATGACTCTGTCCAAGACATATTATACGTTAATAAATAGATCATGATATGAATTTCAGGAAGTCTGTTGGCATATTTGTTCTTCACCCTTGGCACCATCATTGTGTCATCCGAAAAGTACTAAAAGAAGAGCTGGGACGATAGCCTCGAGCAACATCAGCCACCAGGTGTAGACAGACAAACACATGACAGGCATACATATCCACAGAAAAAAACCCTTAGGAAAAAAAGGCACAACCAAAGCCCTCCTGACCACATCAATTCCATCACAGACGCCACAACAATAGCTGCTGTTGCCTCACAAGTACCGTCATAAAGGCAACACTGAACTGTGATCTGTGTTATTGCTTCTTTAAAATACATAGTCATATCTCTCCTGTCCCCGTGCTTACATATAATGGGCCACTCAGCTTCAGGGTTCAAACTGCGGTCACAAGACGCACGTCTGACCTGTTCCTCTCTCCTGCCTGGCAGTTTGTCTCCCACCAGTCTGTTGCTTCTGATGAGTTGCCAGGCCCTAGCCCGGGACTGAGGGTGAATGGGGAGAGGGTTAGAGCCCTAATATGGTGTGTGTGTGTGTGTGTGTGTGTGTGTGTGTGTGTGTGTGTGTGTGTGTGTGTGTGTGTATTCTTGGCATGGGAGGATTTGGAAAACAGCCGTTCTGCTTGATCAAACTGTGATAGCTAGATATCCACCATAGTCCATATCAATCGAGACAGAGAGAGTTGTAGAGTGTGGCCGTCTGGGTTTGTCTCTGTTTGCATTGGCTCCTTCTGAATAGCTCGTAGCTTTCCATTCGCCCCCTTTCATTTTGTGTTTAAACCCATAGACTTGTGGTGCTACATAGTTTTGATTTTTTTTTTCAATTGACTCAAATCTCGAAGCTCAGGCCAAAATCCAATATCCAAAATGAATAGTGTGTGTGTGTGTGTATGTGTGTGTGTGTGTGTGTTCGTTTTGTCTGTGAGTGGGTGAATAGGCAGATAAATGAGAAAAGGAAAAGAGGGGCTGGGAGAGCTGCCTTTGACAATAAAGGTTAAAAGCTCCCATTTTTACACCCACCCCTTTTTTTGAGTATGGGAGATGACTGTTTGTAGATGAGACAGGCTGTATCATTTAATTTTTTCCTCACCCCTTTCTCCCTCCCATTTAGCCTCTTAAAAATCAATGAGTGACATCTACCCTGCTATCTCCTCTACTCTCAATCCAGTTATACTGAAAACTACCCAGTCTAAAAAGGGCCTCACCATCAGAAATTCTCCCTCCCCCAAAAAATTCCATTTATCCAGAAAGTGTCCTTCATAAGTGCAGCAGACAGTTGTTTAATAGATGCGGTACACTAGAAAGAAAATCAATGTTGTGTATTTCTACACAAAACTTTTTTCTCCCGAGCGGCTTGTCAGCAAAGCCCTCTGACATCTGTAACAGGAACAAAAACAAGCATTTTAAAAGCAATTCCTTTCAGCGTGGAGCGCCGAGCAGCAGATAGCAACAGTATATAAATCTCCTGGGTAACAAAGGTTGTACTTGTTCTTTTTCTTTGTACCATGATGAGACAAATGTAGTGTGTAGCCAATATCTGTACATGTATCTGTAATTAATTACTTCTACACATGTGCTCTTGGAATGTGGAGCTTTAAGCCGTAATCAAAGCTCCCAGCTGTTCTGTGTTTACACAGTCGACTCAAGGCCCTCAAGGGATCAACACCCAAAACACCCCCCAACAACCATGTGCATATGCCCCTGTTCTGGCCCTAATCAAGCTGGCTGTGATTGGTGTGAGTCTTGAGGCATGATTATCTTCGGACTAGCCAAAACACTTCTAACACAACCCCTCGCCTCTTTTCTCAGGGCCAGATAGTTTAAAAATGGAAATTGATGGTTGGGTTGAACCACTAGCTGACCTCAGTCTCAGGCTGCAAAGAGAAGTATTTTATTCCCTTTTGAAGTCTGTAAAGCTATAGTGTGTAACTTTCTGAGAATGTACAACAACACTGTAGGCACAGCTACATGACATAAGCTTTCTGTGATTGGACGTTAGGTCCAATGCATCACTCCCTGTCCACCTGAGCTCCTGCGTGCCAATGTCTCCGGACGACAACAGTTTGTAAACTCTGCCATAATGAGAAATACAGAGGGAGATTTGTGGAGCTGACTAATTAATATAAAAAAGTTACGCACTATAGCTTTAAGTCTTGAAAAAATCTTGTAAAACAATGTATGATGGAAGTCAGATAGCCATTACTTTCAATGCAGTGTTGAATTTCCTTCGATGTTTTTGTCACTGTGAAAGAATGCCAATGCCTGCTGTGGGTGGCTGTCAACAAGCTGGAGGAGAGGCATCTGCCACAACAACACTGCATAGCGGATTTGGTTGAGTCTTAGGGAACAGTACAGACAGACAGTGGAAGGATTTTGTGAGTTGAGGATAAGAACAACCAGAAAGACAAGGGGGATGTGGCCGCTATCCTGAGGAGGAGGAGGAGCCTCTGTGGGATTACTAGTGCAGATTATAGAACGGAGGACTGGTCATGGAAATGGTTCATCCATCCATGTGTACAGTCCTAGCCATGGACACAGGGAATACTGGGCTGCAGGGTCACATTGGGACTAACATGCTCTGGGCCATGTGGATTTCATTGGTTTTACATCCATTCAGCAGCAAGTATTTGCTCTGCTTTTGTTGCCTTTGTCATTAGGGGTGGTTAAAACACACACATACAGACAGACAGACAGACAGACACACACACACACACAAACGGACACACACATACACACACACACACACACACACACACACAAACACAAACACACAGATACACCCCTCCCTTGTGTTTTCTCTCTCTCTGCTGGAATGGGTATTGTGTCCATGATCGATGTGCCTCATTCCAGTGACGTGGTAGCCTGGCTAACTCTCATTAAAAATGGATAGGGTTTAGCGGGACCGCCAGTGTGTGTGTGTGTGTGTGTGTGTCTGTGTCGGTGTGTCTGTGTGTGTGTGTTTGTGTGTGCCTTTTACATGTTTCAAAATGAGGTGTAGGTGGCAGGAAGTCCCAGAGGTGCCAGCTGTTTACCGTGCACTGCTGAAGGTTTGGAAGGTTTAGTATGGAGGAGGGGGGGGGGGGGGGCTGTTCCTGAGGTCAGATCCAGGCCTGTTGCCTTGGAAACAGCTTACAAATTTTCGCTTCCCCTGCATTACTGGTGACGCTGGGATTTTTTTTCTTCTTCTGTGTCTGTTAGTTTCTCTCTCTCTCTGTCTCTCTCTCTGGCTCTCTCCCTCTCTCTCTCTCGCTCAGCATGGCGAGGCACATCTGGCACATCAGAGACAAGGGCTCATCCCGACACAAAGCAATTGGCGGCTTCCACTCTGCTCTCGTCCTCCTTGTATACCTTTTTTTCATGCCAGTCTCTCTCTCCTTCTCTCTCTTCTTTTCTTATCCTGCCCCATGCCCCCCCATCCATCACAGAGGGGCCACTGACCAAAGCTGGGTTTACAGGGCAGCAGCTAGGGCAAAGGAGCTGAAATGGAGCCCACTATTCATAGATGGTTGGCAATATTGGTGGACAAAAAATAGGTATACAGTGGATATGTAATCCCCTGGCCTTTATCTTTAAATACTAGGAAGGCAGGAGTGTGTTTATTAGGCGATGCCCATAACTCTAACTCCGGGCCAACACTCACTGTCACCTCCATGTTTGTATTGTTGAAGTTGTTATTCTCATGACACAAAGGCAACACAAATAAGCTACATATATTATTTATTAAAGATAGACAATGAAAGTTATCCTGTTGGCGAACCCCAATGGTCAACAACAGGTGCCATTTGAATTTAAAATATTTCATGATTTCATTTTTTTTTTTAATTATTAAATGTATTCCATTCATTTTGAATAGAGACAATGCAGTTTCACATTGTTCCAATAGAAAGAATGTAACTGATGTCCTGCACGGAGAGTGTATAGCTTTAGCTTGTCCCTATGTGGGCAACTTAATCAACATACAAAGCCTTCATTGATCAACATATAACAACCGTAGTACAATATGGCAACACACATACGGTACTATATCATCACATTACAAGACAGTATAACATGTAATGGGAATGCAACGGAAGTAAGCTCAACATGGGTACAGGCTTGTTTTGCTTTTAGCCAGTTTTTAACCTTTGTTGTGAACAACTTTATACAGTATGTGGTATTAATTAGATTTCAATGGGTAACGTGTTCCATACTTGTCTTCCCTTCATGGAGAAAGCTGACTGTCCAAATGATGTTATACAATGTGGTATTTTACAGTATGCGATGCTCTTGTTTACTCTGTTACCGTCTTTTCTTTGGATATGTCTGGAAAGAGGCTCTGGGGATAAACTGTGTCAACATTTGAAAACTAAGTTAAGATAAGAACTTTGCTTTTTTTTTGCATAGAAATACAACAAGACTGCCTATTAATACTAGCGTCCAAATCCTAAGCTAGGTATGTGTTTCAATAACAGTAACGACGCCCCCGCATTAGTGAAGGCTTGCCAGTTATAATAGAAGCTGAAGCCTATTCAGCGTGAGCTTTTGAAAGAGAGGAAGCTGTTGTTTTAACCCGTGGCTGTCTGCCAGTCACCCAGGTTGCCTCAGTAGACGACCCCACTGTAGCCTCTATGGTTGAATAACTCCCCCCCCCCTGCTAAGGTCATCTTAGGCGGGGAATTTTATTAGCATTCACTTACCCAGAGCACAGTGGCTTCTTCTCACTGACAATGCCTGACAATCTACTGAGGGTCAGCTATGGGTATGAATGTGTTCTATGGCAAAACGGTGACAGGCAAACAGAGAAAGTTGGAGACAGTATCATATCACATGCAGCGCTCCTTTGTCTGCCGTGAAAACACAGGAACAACAATCTGCACATCCGTTATGGCGCTGTGCACAGACACGACACACACACACACACACACACACACACACACACACACACACACACACACACACACACACACACACACATACACACAATCACACACACACAATCACACACACACAATCACACATGCACACACAGTGGGAGAAGGGGCTTCATTGTGCAGGCCTGCTGTGTTGAGTGACTGTAGCGTGTGCTGGGCAACAGCTGCTGTGACCCCCCCTCACCTTCACTACTGGCCCATGCTGGCCCAAACATCAATACACTCACACACAAACAATATACTCAGCACAGAGACATACAAACACACTTTCTGTTCTATTCTGTTTCAGTTCCCAGGTTCTGTACTGTATTACCCTCGTACCTAACTTTTTGGTGTATTAGTCTAGTATATCAGCTGACAGCAGGCAATGTCTGTCTTCAGACACAGCTCCATAAAGCCCCCCCTCCCAGTACCCCTCCTAACCCCCCAATACTCCCTGTCTTCCCCCCTGCTGACAGCTGTCTCCACACTGTAACCCTTTCATGGTGCTGGCTGGGGCCTCTGTGAAAGTTATACTCTAAAGTTTCACCAGTCTGGTACATGTTTTGGAAAGGATCTGAAGGCTTTTTTGGGGGGGCTTGGGGGACGGGGGGTGAAGAACTAGGATTCAGAGACATTGAGATACAACACAGATAGAGTGAGTTGACTTCACCAATCACGCCCCTGGTGGGCTTGTTTGTCATCAGCTAAGGCTTCTGCTGCTGATGTGACCCCGTCTGCAGCTCATTACAGCATGCCACCTGTTTGTCCCGAAGCTATAAGAGATATATACAATACACACACACACACACACGCACACAAATAGAGTGTGTTGAGGGTGACAGGGGGTTAATCTAACAGGAGTGTCCGTGGCGGTGCTGCCACACAGTGCAGAGACTGTCAACGTCCCACCACATAAATGGATTTCTTTGTCCCCACGGGGCAACGTCTTTCTGTTGCCGCGGGGTTTAGGACCAGGCGGACAGGTGGACGGTTATTGAGCTTTTGAGGAGCAAAGACAAAACAAAGAGAAGAAAAAAATATAAAGATATATATGTATATAGGCTAAGGCTGGAGTACATATAGCTGTGAGTTTTTTTCACTGCAGCTGACAGTTTTATCGACCAAAACGCTTCATCGACCATGCACTAGAAAGGCACACCACGCGTGTTAGTAAAATTGGCAGTCAGCTGTTTTTTTCTTTTTTTCCTTTTATCTTCTGACATTGTAATAAAGAAAAGCCTTTGATGGACACCCGGCTGTTACCTTTTCCTAGTTGACAGTTAACTCCAGCCCCCATGTCGCTAACAGCAATTAATAATATCACCCAGTGGTGGGCGATTTGCACAGGGTTGGAGGAAAAAAAACAACACTTAAATGGTGTTATTTGCACCTTTTCATTCACTCCCACACAATGTTAGCAGAGGAGCCTCTTATTAAGCATTGATCTGAGCCTGAGGTTTTGGAGCTGAACTAGGGGGAAAAACTGTCAGTCCGTCCGGTATCATTATCCAAAATGGCAACTGCCAGGAAACTGAAAAGACAAAGAGCACACTGGAAATTAATCTTTTTAAAAATTCACTTTTTCCTGTGCCTTTTGTTATATCTACAGTGGAGCGCGAGTGTGTGTGTTGCAGTGTGTGACAGTGTGTGTACGTTTACTCCTGCTGACACGGTGAGATGCAGGTGTGAGCGGGCCAGCCCCGAGGGACACTTAATGCTACCCACACACAGACACAGACACACACACACACACACACACACACACACACACACACACACACACACACACACACACAGACAGACCTCGGGCTTGCATATACCTCTGTACTGCACAAACAGACTGTCGGCCATGTGGCAAAGCAGAACCTTGTCTGGCAGACGAACACACACACACACACACACACACACTCATATATAACTGACAGAAGTACGAGTTCACGTTATGCGGCAGCTGTAAACAGACCCAGTCTGTGGATCACCCAGCTGACAAACACACTCAGCATTTGGCCAGCTGAGGAGAAGCATGTCCGATTCTTGTGCTTCTCCACTGTTTGTGTTGTGTGTGTCCCATATGTAAATCCTCAAGCCTGTATTTGTGTACGTTTCACATCAATCGCCCTAAGCACAAGGATGTTTGTTCTCTATTCAAATGATTGCAGTCCAACGGCCCTGTGTGGATTATGGTGGATTCGTGGGTGTGGAGTGTTTGTTTTTGCATTGAAGTGCTTTGCTGTTGACACTGTCCACATGCTTTCCTTTGAAACACTGATGTTGTCAACTCCCTTAATTCACAAGACTCACCGTACAACATTAATAATCACATTTCAGTGCTATGCCGCTGTGATCGTTTTGCCGAATAAAGTTGATTTTTACAGGCGAAAAAGTTAATATGAATATTTCTGTAGTTAGTTATACTTTTTCAAATTACGTTTGCCCTATCATTTTAAGACATACTTTCTCCAAATTTTGTAATCAAGTTAGACTTTGCTCTTCAGTAAAAGTGTCTGTCACTACCCCTCCATGTCTAGGTGTGTTTTTACAGGGCTCTAGCTAGAGATGGACACATGCCCTGGTGCAGACAAAAGCACATTGATGGCAGAGAAACAGCTTTCTGTCGCCTACTGATCCCACCTGCTCACCACTGTTTCTCTGGCTTACGATAAAGGCAACAGTTGCGTGTGCAGCAGCTAACATCTCACACGTCGACCTGTGTGTGTGTGTGGGGGGAGGGAGGGGGTGGCAGAGTGCACCCAAAACGTTTAAGCCACATCACCCCACACATCGGGTTAACATAAATCATTAACGTTGTTGTAATACCGAGAGGGGGGAGGGAGGAATCATGGGTAACATACCATAACAGAGAATTAGCATTTCAAAACAAATGCTGGCGATGAATGAAGGGGTCTGTCTATATTTAATAGTTGTGGAAAAGTAATTATGTAATCAATCATCTGTTGGTGTGTGACTGAAAGAGAACTCTTTTAGCGCACACACACACACACACACACACACATACACACACACACACACACACACACACCTACACACACCTATACACTTATTTTTGTGTATTTTGTCATGTTTGTACTAAGACCCTCTCTTCTTCATGTGTTTTCAGGTGACACAAGTTCCCATCGAGTCATGTGAGCAGTATGGGACCTGTGGAGAGTGTTTGAGCTCTGGGGACCCACACTGCGGCTGGTGTGTCCTGCATAATATGTAAGTATATCCCTCAGTCATAATCCAGTCGCCTTACAGACACTCTCTTCATTCAGATTGTCTTAAACTTCTCCTGAAGTGGCCCCACTCAAAGGCAGACAGGTTTTTTTTCCCCCTTATGTTTATCCTAGATCAAATACAGTTTAAGGAGAAAGAGACAGTGTCTGTCTGGTAAACCGATAGCTGTGTGCCCCCGAGGTTTCGAACAGTTTCAAAGCTACTTGCCGCAGCCATAGTGACTGCTGTCCTGTTCTGACTTGACTTGATATTAAATGGAACTGAGACGGTTCAGTGTGGGTGCATGACTTATGGGAATTCGAACAGATAGACAAGATCAGACATAAGAAATTAGTTGATCAGTTCTTCTGCATACAACGGTAATATATGCATTTCACTGTGCCTCTGCATTTTTCATGGACATGGTCTTAATCTGGTGAAGCCATGCTATGTTGGTTGTGCATGTTTCAAGACAGTTTTGGGGGGGATATTTACCTCCAACTGTGACAACATCAGCCATACTTGTAGGCATAGAAGTCATGAGTGACACCTGCTGGAGCTGAATTGTAACTGCAGCAGAGGGGGCTCATCGAAAATCCAGACAGAGGACAAAAAGAAAAAGAAAAAATGAATAGAAAAAAATAATAAAAGGGCATGGAAAATGTGAATTCATTGTTTTTTTTGGGCTATGAGTCATTCACCGTGGTATTGACTTAAGTGAGATGAATGATGGAGAGGGAAATATTGGGGGAGCCAGAAGATGAATACAGACTACTGAAGAGGCTGGAATACACTCAGCTCTGTCTCCATCTCTAGCTCTTTGTTTCTTAAGCACACACATTCTCTCATCAGTCTGAGCTTTCTTCTGCGCATGCTGCCATGTCTTCAATTCACCACTTATGTCCCCCTCTCCTGAATGCAGCCCCCCCCCTCTCTCTCTCTCTCTCTCTCTCTCTCTCTCTAAAGGTATAGCTTGAATATTTGTGTGTGTCAGATTCCCGCCGCAATCATCATTATCGTGATGGCGGCCCCTGCAAAGTGCACTTAAAGTAATTTACATCACTCCAAAGCAGGGACAGGACAAATAATTGCCTAGCCGACTAGGTAATTCAGCATGTGCCTGCAGATGAGGGAGGGGGCTATAGCCGAAAGCCCCTGTATTTTCTCTGCAGTTTTTATGCGTGCCTTCACACAGACAGGGATCATTTACCACAACATTAGCCTCCATGCTAGGCTGTTAATCATATGCTCTTGTGTTGTGTAGGTGTGTGGAAGGGAATGGAATAATTCAGGTTAGTAGGGAATCTGAATCCACGGCGTGTATAGAGGGGGCGATGCTAAGCGATGAATGGGTTTTTTGGAACTGTTATGGTGGAAGCAGCTGTAAGGAGGGAACAGCTGCTGTGTTTTTTTTTTCTCAAGTGTGTGTGTGTGTGTGTGTGTGTGTGTGTGGGTGGGTGTGGGTGGGTGTGGGCGTGTGTGTGCACATGGATTTCGATTTTTGTGTACACGCACAAACACTTGTGTGGACCGCTGTACTGTACCACTGGGAGGAAAGGTCAAGCACCCTCGATTCACGTCAGATCAGCCATCTGTTCTCCCAACACAGCGGACCCCGGTGCCACCTGTCTCTGGCCCTAATACCCCTTTCTCTGTCCTGACCTTGCAAAGGAGGGTGGCAGGACCCCTGTCATCACCAACTGAGTTACTGCAGAGACAAAAAAAAAAGTTAAAAGAAGAAGCTACTCGCGCTGCTGCTCATGTGGGCCTTTGTGTATGTTGTAAATAGGCGGGGAACTGCCACTTTGTAAAAAAAACTGAAACATTCCCAAATAAAAGTTAATACAATTCACTTCACAAAAAGTCACACATTAAGTAATATGCAGGACTGACAGAAACAGCTTGTTAGAAAACAGACTAAGACAAAGAATTCATGTCTTGCTGCCACTCACAATTCACACTCACAACAACTGATAAAAAAACCACCTCAGGGTGAACATACTGTAGATCAGCAATGACATACATTTGAGAAAAACACAAATGGCCCTAGGTGGGTGCTCAATTAGTTATGTAATCTTGTCCTATTGAACTACTGTCCATGTGAGATAGTCGTCGGAAACAGGCACTTGTGTACCCAGTAGTTCAGAAATGTGCACATGATTAGAAGACTAATGACAAGCAAGGAGAGTAAACTTAAATGATTTAAAGGTGAAGTAAGTGGTTTATTTATGTTAATATAAGTGTAAAATCCCTCTTTATTCATACAGTGATCACTTACATAATGTGCGCGTTTCATAAAGCCGATCTCTCAGTCAGCTGCTTTGCATGTAATTGGCAAATAAACGTATTGGAGTATCCCAAAATGTTTACCCAATCAGAAGAGCGAACGCTACAAACCGACACTCGTCTCACTCATATATAGTACACTCCATGGTCTCACTGCCGCTGCACGCCAGAGCAACAGATGGGTGAATGTGTATGCGCCTACAATGGCGGAGCAGGTAAAAATCCTTCCCTATGTCTGTTTTGATGGTTTTTATCATGTTTTATCACACTTATGGAACTGAGATGATGCTAGATAACTTGCTGCTTGAAGACCGCAGTGCATTAATGTGGTGACGTAGGGACGAGCGAGGGGACTGCTAACTGCAGTAACTGACAGGAAGTTAGCTAAAAGAACCATTCCGCTTACAGCACCTTTTAAATATAGGCTTTTCCTACATGGATCTAGTTAGCATGAAGACTGAATGTACGGCATAACCATGAGTAGAAGGGACCTATCTTGTCAAATACTGCTGGAGAAAAAAGCAGCTGCATCCTTCTGGCGGAGAGAGCTCCCCTCATCTCCCACACACCACCCAGAATTACATTTTCTTGCCAGCCGTGGTGCCCTCAACAGCTGTGATCACCACAGCTTCCTTCTGCCCCCTCCCCCCACTCCCACACACACACACACACACACACACAAACACACACACACACACACACTTATCCCTAAATTCTCTTCCATCCCTGAGCCATTGTTGATTTTCTATTATTTTTTTATAATTTTCCCTTTTTTTCCCCTTTTCCCCATGTTTGTGTGCTCCCTCTCTCACTCCCCTCAAAGTCAAAAGCTGGCATCTAAAGCAATGCCGCTCATTTCCACTCAGCTCAACGCATCATCATCATCATCACTGCTGCTGCTGCTGCTGCGCTGTCTCCCCGTTTAGACAGTCTTCCCTCTGGAATATAAGCTCCCTCCACACACCCCAGAGATGGTTGGGCTTGCCACACATAAATACCCCATGCTTTGATCACCCCCCTCTTCCCCCTCTGTTACATCTGCCATCCACAATATCCATCCTCTTTATCTTCTTCTTCCTCCAAACACCATGTCTATCTCGCCCTCCCCTGGCCCTTTTTCCTTTATGTTTGTTCGTGTATTCTCATTGAAGTGTATAGCATTCTAAGGTGGTCTAATTAGTAACAAAAGGTGGACATTAGCTTGGGTTTTTGCGATGATGAGTAAAAGGAGAGAGAGAGAGAGAGAGAGAGAGAGAGAGAGAGAGAGAGAGAGAATGTGAGTAAAATGTGGCGAGCTGGCCAGGAGAGTGGTTAGTGTGTGTGTGTGTATCTGTCTTCCCCTGTCTTTTTTTTCTCGACTCCCTTTTCTTCTCCCCTCTGATTCACCGCGGTGTGAGACTCTAAAGTCCTTTAATTACCGGCAGCTGCTCGGAATCCACTGAATGCATGAAGAATGAGAGGGGATAAGAATGAGGGAAAGTGAATGAGAGAGAGAGAGAGAGAGAGAGAGAAAGAAAGGAGAGAGAGGAGTGAGTGTTTGATGTTGCACACTCATCGGGCCACATAAAAAAAACCCGAGCAGCATCATTTTGATTGCGGCTCAAAAGGGAAGCTCATCATCTCGAGCGCTCTCCAAGTCTCCCGTCCTGTGTGTGTGTGTGAATGGGTAGTTGTTCAGCCCTTCTTCTGACCACATTCCAAAAACATGGATGCCGTTTGTGATGATGCTCTCTCTCTCTCTCTCTCTCTCTCTCTCTCTCTTTCTCTCTCTCTCTCTCTCTCTCTCTCTCTCTCTCTCTCTCTCTCTCTCTCACTTAGCCCTGCTTCTCATGCTTGTTAGATTAGCTCTGGTAATCAGGTTCCAAAAGAGGCTTTTCCATCTCAAAAATGTCACACATCTCCCTAGTCTCTCTCCCTCTCCATCCTCTGGGCTTAGTAAGTGATATTTTTGTTGTTAATATATTTGTGTTGAATCAGTCTATATTCATCCAGCAATCACTTAAACAGTATGGGCAGTTCATAACACGGGTCTCCCACTCATTCAGCTTTGCAGTAATTGCCAGTTAAAATGTTTAGTATCCCGCTCGTTTTTATCCAATCAAGAGACAGAGCGCCATAAAGAGGCGGGGTCTCTGTGCCCGTGAAAGACGACTCACTGCTCTCCATCGCGGCACTATCTGACAAAGACGGCTGTGCATTCATGTGGTGGTGACATAGGGACGAGGGAGGGGACTGCTAACTGCAATCACTGACAGGAAGTTAGCTAAAAGGTCCACATCACATACTTCTCCTTTAAACATAAAATTAAAGTTCAACTAATTTAGTAAAAGCTAATTGGTTTTAGTTTTGTAAAACACCTGCATAACAAATTTCAGTTCAGTATGTCAAAAGCAGGGCTACTTTATCGTAGGGCTACTGGTGGTGCACATGCCCCCAGCCGAGAGTGAGTCAGCATTTGCGTGCTACTACTGGAGCAGTGTAACATATCACTGCTACTACTACACTGCGACGCTGTGTTGTATTGTACTGTCAGTATGCATGTGGGCTGTTACTGCTTAGATCTGTTTCAGCAACAGCCCACACACGCACACTGCAACCAAAATGACACAGCTGTCCGCTTTTCTTTTTTTTTACAAATCTGTCTTACAAGCTTAAATACTATCAAATGATTTGTTTGGCATCCTGGTTTTGGAACACATTATACGGGTATACACTTTGTCAACGGTGAGAGTCAGGGGGGTTTGGGACGCGGCCAACTCTTTCAACAGAGTGGTTTTTATTTGGGAATGTAACCCTGGATTTAAGAGAAAGGAGGTTGGAATATAAGACAGGAAATGATAATATGTAGTGGGGATGCAACGTAAAAAAAAAACTATTTACCACTTGTCTCCACTTCGGGCCCGATTTTTTATCTCTAATACTTGTTTTCTGTGGAGTGTTAAGTGGCACGTTCATCACTGTGCTACAAATGACTTCGAACACCCACCATAAAATCTCCCCCTAATTTACCAATGGCATCAACAATTAGGCCCTAGCAATGAAAATGGCTGCTTGGGCCCCATTGTGGATGTCAGACTGCGTGTCTAATGGCCGAGTCATCAGCCACAGCCACAGTTAGCAGTCGGGGGTGGGAAGCTGCATCCATCTTCCCAATTGTGCCTAATGAGATATCGATCACGGACATGCAGGCCTATCAATATTTCCATAGATGCCTAGCTTATAGAGCTGGTGCAGGTTGGCTACACCAGGCCAACTGAAATACTGCACCAGTATGTGTACAGTCTGAGTGGGCAGGCTTCATATAATACAGTTAATGATCCTAAAAAAACAACGTGTGTCTGTATGTCTTGCTTTCTTTTTTAAATTCCTTTTTTTTTATATTATATCCCTGCACTGCTTCCTCTGCCTTTCTGTTCTCTACCCAGCAGCCCACTCAAGTAAAGCTATAGCTTGATGCAGAGCGCGGAGCAATGCTTTCTTTGTACATCTTCTACACTCTTTATCTCCCCTCTCTTTTTCTTTTTCCTTACACACCCTCGCCCAATATAATAGACTTAGGTTTTGCATAGACCGTGTGTGTGCTTGTGTGTGCTCATGTGGGTTTTGAGGGCGTTTTACTGTTTGTGTTCATATCTGTTGACTCAGTTTACACTACAATAGCTTCTCGATCAATGCGAAGAAGGAAGCGAAACAGGGTTGTTGACATACTGTGCTCAGTGTCCTGTCTGCCCTATCCCGCGGTGACATTATCAGCCACCCACAGGAGACAGACTATGTGTTGCATGGGGTTGCTTTGACCCCTGACATGACCCTCGGGTTTCAAACTGTGCCCTTACATGTCAGTCCCAAGCTCCACACGGCAACTTGAGTGTTCTGAAGTTTGCCATCTATGTGGTGTTTTGAAATTGAAATACGCTGCTTTTGTATTCCTCCTTCACATGGTTTTGGCATGGCTCCTGTGGTCTGAATTTAAATGGATTTTCTCACACTTTAGGGAGGCGGCAGTCAGAAACAAATGCCCTGAATCACTCAGTATGAGGATACAAAACACGGAAGGAAGGGAGGGAGGGTGTGTGGGTGTGTGTGTGTGTGTGTGTGTGTGTGTGTGTGTGTGTGTGTGTGTCTGTGTGTATCTGTGTGTGTGTGTGTGTGTGTCTGTGTGTGTGGCAGCATAGCAAAGCAGCACTGCCCTGCACATCATTGCTCACCTAACGATGTCTCCTCCCATGTTGTGGAGCCAAAGTCCCAGTGCCCAGTGTCAGTTTCCATACATTTTTACATTAACATGGGTTTTTGTAGGAATGCCTAGTCTGGAGACTAGGGATCCACTCAACCAAATCAAATCGTACCATTGTTTCCCCAACAAAATTGGGTTGCTACTTACGATGACTGCTAAAGCTTTTCTTAGGGCCATCAAATATTCAATATACAACTAGTTTGTTCTTTCGACATCTTCCTCACCCCACCCCACCCTACAAGCAAAGCTTAGCATTCCCCTTTCCTTTGTGGCATTTTGTGGTCTGGCTCCAGTGAGCGAAAAGGAGGTGATCTTAAAATGGCTCCCCCTCTGTTCTCCCCTACTGTTTTTTTTAAACACAGTGCTTAGAGCGAGAGCAGCAATCAGACAGGTCTTCACATTTCCACTGAAGTCCTTAGATGTGGTGAGCGAAGGGGGAGGAGGGATGGAGGAGCAGAGATCTTTCCCTGTCGCCTGCCTCTCCTGCTCTGCTGTCAAGGCCAGGATGTGTGTGTGTGTGTGTGTGTGTGTGTGTGTGTGTGTGTGTGTGTGTGTGTCTCGGTGTGTGTATGCGCGTATGTAAATAGCGCAAGGGACTGTATGTTATAATGCATATGTATGTGTCTGTGCACGTTCCCGAGGATGTACGGGGCTTGTGTGTCTTGTGTGTTTTAGTATGCATGTGTGAACAGGTGTGTGTGTGTGTGTGTGTGTGTGTGTGTGTGTGTGTGTGTGTGTGTGTGTGTGTGTGTGTGTGTGTGTGTGTGTGTGTGTGTGTGTGCATGTATTCATACGTCTGGGTGTCTATCAAAGCTTGGCACAGCAGAGACGACAGTGTAATTGCCTGTTTAGGGGCGACAGCATGAGAAGCAGGTGTTGGTAGAACGAAGGTCTGGCCTCTGTTACCTTCACCTTACCTCACCTCACCATAAGTGCAAAAGTGCTTCCACAGCCACACATCACTACAGTACACTATTCATTAAATATAGGTTACTTAAAGCGGCTACGAGTAACATTTAAATATCTTTTAAACAGCCTCATGTTTCCTCTGATAATCATAAATTACCTTTAACAGCAAACGAGACCATCAGTGCAAAGAAAGACGTTTTTAAATAGTTTTTATTACTGCTTTTGGTCTGGTCGCACACCCAGTCCGATTTTCGGTTCGCTCGTGCAGGCTCTATGGTCACATATTGGTCGCAGATTCCAGTGTGGCGCAGCAACGTGAATTGAGAAGCCTATCCCTCCAGGTGAGGGAAGGGGAGCGGGAGCTTTGTTTGAGACAGTTATTTGACATCATAATGACTGATAACGGGGCTGAACCATCAAAGAAAAAATGCAATGAAGAAAAGCTAAAAGGGAGAGTGATATAGGCTACGGGCGGGACCAGGGCGTTGCCAAGCAACGTGTATACAATTTCACGAGAGCGAAACTAGACTGCAGTGTTTACTCCTAAATGAATGAGCGGTTGGTACTAACACAAAGTTTGCTTTGCTTCACCATCATCAGATAACCATTATCTGAAATAGTCATTATTTACAACAACATAAACACATTACCTCATCGTGATCCATACTAACTGCCGTCTCTCGTTCATTCGCTTTCTGTGAGGAGTCGGACACGTAATCTTTCAGCTCCGTGAGAGAGAGAGTAGTTAGGTGACACTGCTGCATCAACTCATTGCAATCAGGTGTGTGTGGCAGTGACTGGCATTCTGGCATTAGTTGATGCAGTGTCAAAACCACTCTCACGGAGCCGAAAAGAGTCCTCACACTTTCAACACACGGACATGCACTATATTGCTCCCTTCTCAGTTCACACTCGCACACCTGGCACGAGCTAGAAAACAGCTTTGCGACAGCGGGCATCGTAAAAATACTACCGCTTATGTCCAAAGGGGACGCCAACGTGCCATGTTACTCGTAGTGGCTTTAAGGCTTTATTTTCTTCAGCCAACTCCAACACTGAACCCCACACAAACTGCCACAAGAGAAAAGTATGTGCTCTTCCTTTGCTTTTTATGTGTATTTTTTGTTTGTTTTCCCATTCCTTACACGACTGAATGAGAAATGGCCTCTACAATTTAAACTGCATTGATAGCCTGCAGTGGAAATGTAGATGCCAGAGAGGAGTAATGATGGAAGTGCATGCAGCTACTTCAGCACCATGGACAGGGCTTAAGCATAAGACCCAGGCAGGACTGCCTCTAGCAGCCCGCTGGCAGGGGAGATACTGTGGATACCAGCTGCTTATTGCAGGAGACACACTGGAAGGATTGTGGGCATTTGTGTCGTCAATCTGTGCATATACATGGAGGCATGTACGTTTTGTGTTCAAGTGTGTGTGTGTATGTGCGTGCATGCATGTGTGTGTGCGCGCGTGTGTGCTTGTGTGTGTGTGTGTGTGTGTGTGTGTGTTCCTTTAATTGAACAAACAAATTGAATGCACATATCACTTCCTATTACACCATATTTCTCGGTGTGCGTGCCCCCCGCCCCCCCACGCCCCCCACCCAAAACATGGGCCAAAACAACTGAGTGACAGGCCAGGGCCAGATTGGAGGAAGAGGTGGAGGTACAAGGGAGGGAGGGGGGGGGGGGGTCACCAGGGGGAATATGAGGAAGGCAGAATTCTAGTCAACACTCAGCGGCATGCACTTCAGCTAATGAGAGAGGCAAGGGGTCAGCTTCTAACTACACAGAGATAATGGCCATCTCCAGAAACCATGGTAACAGCAGCGACCCCTCTCTCCCCTCCACACACACAGCCCCCCCCCCCCCCACACACACACACACACCTTCCCCACCCCCGGTACTGCGCTCTCCTCTTACTTTCACCCTGGCGAAATTCATTTTATTTAAAAAAAGAAAGAAAAAATTCACAGTGAGGAAAATCAATGCAGGGGCTTTTTGTCAGTTAATGATCGCCCAGGTTTTTTTTTTTTTTGCATCTGTGCCCATACAGCTCGGAGAGACATGCTTAAAACATTGCGCCACACACAGCCCCGCACACCTCAAACTACATGGAGAGTGGAGAGAGCGAGCGTAAGATGTGGCAAATGCAATGGTGATGGAGACAAATGTGTAAATGCATGCGTTAAGAGAATTCACATAAACAATAACAAATGTGTCACATTGAAAGTGTAGAAATAGAATTTCCGATGACGGCGTGAAGGAGGGAAATCAGGTAATCATTTTGAAAAGAGAATTTTAAATCCTGATACAATGGGCCCCCTCTTTTTCCCAGTGGGAGATCACACTACTACAATAATTCAACACTTTCCTGCTCTCTAAAATCCCCAGGGAGTAGTGTGCATGTGTGTGTGTGCGCATGTGCATGTGTGTGTGTGTGTGTGTGTGTGTGTGTGTGTGTGTGTGTGTGTGTGTGTGTGTGTGTGTGTGTGTGTGTGTGTGTGTGTGTGTGTGTGTGTGTGTGTGTGTGTGTGTGCGTGTGTAGAACCTTGGCGTGCTGGTGTCTGTTCATGTGAGTCTGCTGGAAATGGCATGAACTTCTGACAACATAATTACACACAGAGGCTGTGGATGAAGATGTAGCTCAGTAGTCGGTATGTGTTAAGAGAGGCATGATATGGGCCCTAACACACACACACGCACGCACGCACGCACGCACGCACACACACACACACATACACAGGGGAGAATGGACAAGGCTTCTAGTGGCACATCAGAACCATGGACAGCGGCTGACCCGTCGGAGTCCAATTAGAGCCACTGTGACCAGACAGCCAGTTAGCCCGACAGTTAGAGCGCCGGGGCTGGATGAGGATAGAGAGCCTTTGGTGCAATAGTGTGGATGGAACACACAGGTTTAATAAGAAGGAGGAGGAGGAGACAGCTGAGTTTTAATGAGCAATGTGGTGGATTGTGGGGGTGTCATCATGATACACTGTCTGACCATTATGATGACCCCTTAGGAGTGAATGCGCTGTAATTTGCACTAGTTATGTATCCAAAGTTGTGCATTGATGGAAGGTTATAATTTGGCTGTGTAGTGCTCAGTGCTGCGGTGATGTCGTGTGCTTGTGTTAGTAAGGTGGATTGAATCCCTATACCAGAGGCAATGGTTCCAGTGCTGTTGCCACATCTTGTCTGTCTGTACTTTCTCGGGGTTGCATAGAATCTTGGGGGCCATGATCACATACTATTTTGTAATACCTTGATAGCTACAGTACATATCTTAGGAGCAAGCTGTTTATTGGTGATAGAAGTTTTATGAAATGCACATTTGGTGGATCAAGCGCTGGATGAGCACTTCTATCAATTTGAGGTGAATAAACATGCTATGTATATGACTAGACCAGTCTCGGTTAAATATTTGTCAGTCACATATCCTGCAGACAAAATTTACCTATTATCATCACAGACACACAGCGTTATTAATTCTTCCTCACAGCAGCGCCGCCAGATGGTTTTTTTTAATCCATATTTGCAATATTTCTTAATCCATTTCTTAGACAACGTTCACTGTTATTCTTTTTGGGCATTTTTGTAATCCTCCTATTTCTCTCCCTGTCCTTCTGTTGTTGGATACGGTTTATATTGATGTCAAAACAATGGGATTTAGTCTTTCTTATCCTCAACTTATAATGTGAAATATAATTCTGCTTGCAGCATTTATTGAAACATAAATATGATTTTCACAATGGTATTATTGTTTCCCTACTCTTTATCTCCTTGCTTTGTGTATTTTCTTTCCTATCATAACTAGGATGGCAGTTCTTTTTCCTAATGTATTCATCCATGGGCTTACATACCGTGTGTTTTAGTTCAAAATAACTTTGGCTGCAATCTTATACAGTTTCTTTCAGGGCTATACTAGCTAGGGTATTTTATCTTTTTCTGTTGTATTCATGTTCTTCTTATTTTAATAGAATGATCCCTAACCCCTTTTCTTTTCTTCTCTTTATCCCTCCTTCTCTGTTCTCAGTTGCTCTCAGAGGAACCGCTGTGAGCGTGCAGATGAGCCGTACCGTTTCGCCGCTGCTCTCAGCCAGTGTGTGACCGCCAATGTCTACCCGGACAGCATCGCAGTGTCAGAGCCCAGTGTACCTGTAAGTTGGCACACACACACACACACACGCACACACGCACATTCTTACAGACGCACACACACATATTCTTACAGACACACACACACACATACATACACACAGATGAATACAGACACTCTCAGACACACACACACACAGCCACACAGGCACGCACACACACACACACGCACACACACAGATTCTTACAGACAGTCACAGATTCTTACAGACAGTCATACGCACACACACACACACACACACACATTCTTACACACACACACACACACACAAACACACATACACACACACACACACACACACACACATTCTAACAGACTGTACACGCACAAACACAAAAATGCCAAACACTCCACTACTTGCACACATTACAAATTAGCTCCTATTTACATACCCCCTACCCACGCTGAGAGGGAGAAAATTTTAAAAGATTCCACATAGCAGTTTGCACTTGTCTTGATTGTGCTTGATGCATAAACATTAGATGGGAAGGTTCATAAGAGCTCCACGTGGGCGTTACAGTGTGCATATGCTGGCTTGGTTACAGAGCAGTCAATATGTGTGTGCCAAGACATGTTTGTGTGGGTGGGTGTGTAGGTGTTAAAGTTGTCCGAGTGCAGCCGAGTACACTGAAGTATTTCCACATGGACAGAGCGAAAAACATGTCATGCTCTATCTGCCTTTCCAACTTCTGGAGGATTCTGCACATTCACGCACATTCACGCACATACACACACACACACACACACACACACACACACACACACACACAGACACACTTTAACTCTTTGAATACCCACACACTTAAAGGGTCTCGATGCACAAGGGATAACCCTTTTTTCTCTTAAAGAAAAAAATCCATCCATTTAGTTTTCACTATGTCAACAATTATCTGTATGGACGAAACATGTACACTTATATGTATAGTTTTAACGTGTAACAGTGTGGGTTTAAACATGCAGTGTTGTTCTTAGCTTAGCTATTGTTCTCTGTTGCTCTGAGAGCTCTGTAATTACATATATAAATACAAGCACACACTTCTCATCTATAAGTACTTGCACACTCCTGTCTGTTTACAGAGATATTTGGCATACTTTCATAATCCTTCTGGAAACTGCCCACAACAAGGTTTCGGATGTACGATTTGGGCAGTTTGGTCCTATAAACCAAATGCAACTCTACAGTATGTGGTGATTGGATGATGATAAACCTAACACATAGTACATACAGCAAGCCTCTCCAGACCTATTCAAACTACACATTCATACCCTGGTTGGCTAGTCAGCACAGGCACGTGGTCAGTTCCCCTATCGCATTAGATAACCCAGTGCGTAGACCTTTCCCCGTTGTCCAGTGAAGCTAATGTATCTGAGAACATGTTAGCAGTTATGTTTTCATGTCAGTGATACCAGCAACAAGGTCATCTCACCAAACCATGCTCAAAAAAAAAATAAAATAAAAAAAAAAACATTTTCACACATTCAAAATTCCACAGGGGCCAGACAGCTATCTCCCTGACAACACAACCTCTTCATGTGGGCAGCGGGTGTGATAGAAAATACAGAGATAAAAAACTGATCTGATTACTTTTATTAAAAACTCTGCCACTAGTTAGGCTGGTCGTTGCTGCCAAGCTGCAAAAAAAACAACCACCACTTAGGAGAATAAAAAAAGAGCAAAGGCACATTGACTTTCTGTATAGCAGCCTTTGCTCCCTCCGTGTGTGTGTGTGTGTGTGTGTGTGTGTGTGTGTGTGTGTGTGTGTGTGTGTGTTTGTGTGTGTGTTTGTTTGTTCTAGTGTGTGCGTGCGCGTGCATTCGTGCGCGTTTGCAAATTATGTGTGTTTATCCGTATACGTGTGTCTTGACACATCGATGAGAGCTAATTAATGTGAGAGGTTACTCTTAAAATTCTACATTGAACAAAAGACATTGATTGCTGTGATTGCTGTAATCAAGCATCTCTCTGACACACCTCACAGTCAAAGCAACACAAACAGGGTGAAAGTAGAATAAAAATAAAATAAAAAGACATCCATCCTTTCAATGGGTACCAACCAGCGTAAGCATGCTAACGAGGGAGGCAGTGTGTAGTCAAGCTACTGAGACAGTCAGCATCTCTTGAAAGGCCTACAGTTAAGCTGCTCAGCTGCCTTGCCTGTCCCAGTTGCCCCGCGGTGTTTAGTGAGAGGCAGATGAAACAAAGGGAAAACTTCAAACGGTAAGGCCCAAAAATAACAGCTAATGGAAGACGGCGGTAAAATGCCATGGTGATAATTATCCCGGCTGCCTCTCTCTCTTCTCTCTTGGCTAGAGAGTCAGATCACACACACACACACACACACACACACATACCCTCTGTGTGTGCGGAATACATTTATTTATAGGCAGAGCAGCTGAATGCTCCAGCCCCAGTGTCACTGCTCTCCAGAGAATGACTTCAAACGCAGCTATGTGCAACTGCATATGATGTGGTGTATTGCATATGTGCTGCACGGTGTGTTGTTGTTGTGAATTTTAGCTTGCATGTTATGTATCTTTATGTCTGTTTGAAAAAAGGAAACTAAAGTGGAATTGCCAATTGGCTATTTTTTTCTTCCAATCTCCTTAAGGCTGCTTGGTATTGACCACTGACTGCATCACTATTTCTGTTTCTTCCACTGGAATGATATCTTCTCCTCTCAAATCAAAGATGAAAACAGATAAACACAACCTCATTTTTCTGTATGTTGGTGTTGATTCACAGCGACATTTCTTGACAAAGTGGGCGCACAGCTTTGCCAGCAGCAATGTGTTTTAATCTTTGTTTACATACTGTTTGGAGCTTATTACACTGCTACAATCAAGTGCTTTTGACATATTCCCTATAGGCTATCATATCTCATCTTCACCAAAGATCCAATTGCTAATGCGATAAGGAAGCTGCAATAAGAAATACTTCCATGTTTCTTAATACCAATCCTAAAGCATTAAACATCAACCTATTGTGTCATCATCATATATGTATTTGGCCGTGCCCAAATCTCAGAAACAGTTTACCTATTGACATTACAGACTTACTGGCTATTTTGATCCATGTTAAAATTACTGGGTATTTATATCATATAAACCGTTTGTTTTGTCATGTGCTCCATCCCCTTGTACAGCTGCTGGTGAGGGTCAGCCATGTCCCAGACCTTTCTGCAGGCATCACCTGTTCCTTTGGCAACCTGACGGAGGTGGAGGGTCAGGTCAATGACAACCAGATAATGTGTGTGTCTCCTGCCGCCAAGGACGTGCCTGTCATCCCCACTGACCAAGGTAAACACACACGCACTGGCTCACTTCAAGCAAAAACTGACAAATGGTTTGTTGCTATGTAACCCATATGACACTGTTCTGAAAATGGTGATAATTTGAGAACCTTTACAATGAGCTAACTGTTCATCTGCACTCTGAAATACCTTTACCGATTCAACACTCAAAAGTTCACCATCAGACAGATTAAGGTCCCACTGATCCAGGATCAGTTATCGGGCTGTGGAGTGTGCTACACACAAGGACAGGCCCTATTAGGAGCTGACAGAGGATCAGACTGTGGTCCCCCTGGCCTGTGGCTGAGCTGCACCGCACCACATTACTGCCCTCAGATAGGGCTAATTTGCTGTTTTATGGTCGATACAGGGAAGTTGATGTGGTTGAGGGTTAGTGTCTTTGCATAGCCAAAGAACGGGGAGCCGGACACCTGATGAATTCACAAAGATCAAACATTTTGTAAGTAACAATTGTAATTCAGCACCTGTAATGTAGTGTAGAAGATGTTATAGTAACCTAAGATAACTTCTAGGTCCATGAATAAAGATATGCTAATCAGCTCGCATATACTATTCATAGAAACCTCCTGACCTTTGAAGCATTCCTCCAGGATAGTTCCTGTAAATATGCCACAGCAAATCTGACATGTATTCTTATTTGCTAACACACACATCTATACGTATGTGTATCTTTATGAATACTAACACCTGTTCTTTGACAATAAAGACCTGTTGTTTGTGAGCCAAGGTGTCTTGCGGGGTGACACAACCAACACCCTGAATAATATATTATGTGCAAGGCGAGTGTGTGTGTGTGTGTGTGTGTGTGTGTGTGTGTGTGTGTGTGTGTGTGTGTGTGTGTGTGAAAATCACTGTGTGTTTTGGGGGGTTTGGTAATCCTCCTCCCTGTGAGTAAATGACAGCGCTGTTTGCCCAGAGCTCCCATGGGGAGTGGTGCATCAGCCTCTAATATGAATGTTCTCCCCTAGGTAAATGTCAGCCGATCTCCCCCGTATGCCTTTCCACGATCCATCCGTCTACCTATCCATCCATCCTAGCACTCCTCTCTCTCTCTCTCCCCCTCCCTCCTATATTTTGACCATCTCTCTATCTTTCCCAGCTGCCTATACCTCCATTTTTCCTCCCCACTCTCTTCCCCCCGAGGCCACTTCCTCCTGACCTCCCCACTATCATCCTCCATCTCCTGTCCCCTTGGCCAGCCATTCTATCTGTTGCACATCAACATCAATCGTGCACTGCAGTGGCAATGACCTGAGGAGAGAGAGGAGAGGAAATAAATAAAGTTAAAGGTTGAGAAGTAGAAAATAGAGAAGAGAGGAGAAATGAGAGTTGAAGTCAGCGATTCTGGAGAACTGTTGTTGTCCAAATCAGTTTTTGTGAAATTCAGTTAAGATCTACTCACGATCCGATACCTGTCCTGTCCGTACTGTGTGTGTGTGTGTGTGTGTGTGTGTGTGTGTGTGTGTGTGTGTGTGTGTGTGTGTGTGTGTGTGCTGATAAAGAATCCAGTTTAAATACACAGCTTAGGCTCTGTAAACTGGTGTGTAAACAAAGGGTATGTAAACAAAGGGGCCCACCGTAGCTATAGCAACATGCCCGTTTACAGTCTAGTCTGTGTATTTAACACTGTATTTTTTTTCTTGTGCACACACAGCACCCAATAGTGAGGATATATTCACTGATTTTGACAAAAAGTGATTTTGACAACAAGCAATTCTCCAGAATCACTGACTCCACCTTTAAAACAACATCTGAGAGGCTAAAGCAGAGGTTAGGATTAACTGTACTAATCACAGGACTGATTTTGACCTTGAAAATAAATAAATAAAAAATAAAATCCTGCTGGAGGTTTAGTGTGGACAGGAACTCTGCACCACTTTGTTTGCCAGACTCATTGAGAGAATTCTGCGACTGGTATTAAAGCCTGATTCCCAGCAGGTGCTGCAGTGAAGAGAGAATGGTCCACAAAGGGGTCGTTCAAGCCTCCTACACACTGAGTGTCATCTGAAATTCAAGGCTGATCCACACAAACACATATTCAAACGCACACAGTTATGGAGTTTGATTGGATTCTCGTAGGGGGGAGATAAGAAGCTGTTTTTTTTTTACAGACACACAGCCAGAACCGATGCAGAAAAGCCCAATATAATCAGATTACATGGCTCTTTATGTGATTGAAATTTGTAATTTTATGTACAGCACATACAGTATATTTTACCAACCCATGCTTTCTTTTATTTTTTTGACTTCCATTGAATGATATATCTGCTAATCACAACTACGCAAGATTATATATAGAGGGGAATACGTAAGGCATGATGCATACTGTATGCATCATGCCTTACAATATCCGTAGCAACTGGTTTGTTACCCATAGCACCGGTGGATTATCCTTAACAGCGGTCAGTTATCAAGAAATATCACACCATGATGTCATGATTGACCAATCAGAACACAGCATTCATGAGCACTGTGTAATAATCTGTAATAATGCACAATCAATGCAGTTAATGTTAATCTCTTTGTATCCTCTCTTTCAGACTGGTCAGGCGTTGAGTTGAGGCTCAACTCTAAGGAGACTGGTCAGATGCTCATCAGCACAGAGGTCAAGTTCTACAACTGCAGTGTCCACCAGCTGTGAGTACTATCCCTTTAAGAGCCCATTCATTCTATTCTCATTCACAGTGCTGCTGCCCCAAAAAAAACACTGGATCAATGCTTTGGGAATGAGTTACAATTCATCCCCCAACTTTAGCCTGACCCTGTCGCCCTAAAAATATCTCCTGCAGAAAAAAAGACTTATGTAATGTGACCGCTGGCTGATGCTCCCCTAGCACTATTTAAAGGGGAAGTTTTTAGGTGCTGTTTTGCAATGGACGCCTTCTTCTCAGACACACTTGCGCTACAAAACAAGCAGCTTTCTGTGGGGATTTCACGCCCCATTTTCACGCCATGTCCGTCCCTGATTGAGTGATTTTTGAATTGAATCCCTGGAAATGGAGATCTCAGGCGCCGGCAGTGCCTCTTGTCATTGATTTCTTCATTCAACGGTAGCATTTTTTTTGTTGCTACATTCAAAAAAAAAAGGCCTTGCTGACTTGGGAGTATCACTGAACGGGAGAGCAGGAGACTATAGCATATCAAAGCAGTGACGTTAGTGGGGGATGCAGAAATCCTAGCGTGTCAAATTATCCTTGACACGCTATCCCCTCGACATGAAAACAAAATGTTGTCGTCGCCGTCTCCTCTGCCAGATAAAAGCAGGCAATGTTGTTATTCTGCCTCTCTCTCTCTCTCTCTCTCTCTCTCTCTCTCTCTCTTTCTCTCATTCTCAAACACACACACACACACACTCTGCCCTATAGCTTCATATGGCTGTCTTCCATCTACAAACTCTGTCAGGGCAGCACGGAAAGCAATTACCAGCTCTCCCATCAGCTCTATTAATCGGTGACGACAAACCAACTCGCTCGCACACAACCCCCCACACACACAACCCCACACAGACACACACAGACACACACACACACACACACACACTCACACACACACACACACTCAGTCAAACAAAGCAAGATGCATGCACTTGAAAAGGGCATACGCTCTCAAATCGAAAGCTCCGATGCCAACTCTTGTTCTTTTCTGTCTTTGTCTCCCTTACAAACACACATACTGTAAACTCTATTTGCGAGAAGCGCAGCCACCATTCTTCTGAATTAGTGCGCCTGCCAGAGATCCCTCGCATACCTTCGCACGGATGAATATTTGACAATAATCAAGTATGCATAACTCAACCTTATTTCAGAAAAGAGGAAGAGAGCCAAGGACGACTATAATACACCCACCAAACAACTGTTCATGAATACACAGTGTACTAAATGTCAGTACAATCAATTAAAAGTATATAGTGTATTTGCTATGGCAACATACCGAGAGTATCAAGCATTGTGTTCCTGCCCATCCTTTTTAATCGCTCCTCAATTCATCCATGCTCCAGTACATAGACAGTGCTCTTTGGAAGTAGATGTATGAGGTCATTTTCTAGTAATAAGTAGTCAACTCAAGTCAATGTTAGTTCTATAGCTCAATATAGCAATTTCGTAATTTGCCTCGAAAATTACTATTCACAGTTTGCCTCAACCATAGTACTTAGATGAAACCCGTAGTAATATCACAGGACTTTGACTCGCAATGGTATATTCTTTGCAATATGGTATTTGATTGAATTTAGTTATGGATTGAAAGACTTCCTAACCCCCCCCCCCACTGGCAACATAGCATGTACCCCTGTCGTGACATATACACACAAACACACACTTACGTATTGTACATGCGAAAAATGCTCCCACTCAAACTCACACAGACACACACACACACACACCTAACAGCTGGTAATTACAGCGCCACTCCAACAATGCAGGCCTAATGGTAATTGCAGGATCAAGCTGCGCCAATGTCTTATTTGTCCTCATTACTCAACGTTTCCTCTCCACTTCTCTCACTCACTGTCTCTCTCGTTCCCCATCTGACTTTGGTTACCAGGGCTAATGTGCAGCCCTACCATACCGTTTGTTTGCACACGTGACACGCGGTATTAATATATTGCAGTAGAAAATAGTATGCAGGGGAGAAAGTTGGCCCAGGAGCCATTAGGTACTGTGCCAACCGCAAGGGCACAACAACAGCAGGTGCCCACTTGGGATCTGAACTCATTTCCTCTGTGGCACTCCCCCCCCCCACTTTGGCGAACTCGCTGCCTCTCCTTGACTGTGCTGCTGCTTATTTCCTGACACTCTCTCTCTCCCTCTGTGTGTGTGTGTGTGTGTGTGTGTGTGTGTGTGTGTGTGTGTGTGTGTGTTTGTGTGTGTGTGTGTCCATGCAGGTGTCTCTCGTGTGTGAACAGTGCCTTCCGCTGCCACTGGTGCAAGTACCGCAACTTGTGTACCCATGACCCCTCCAGCTGTTCCTTCCAAGAGGGACGAGTCAACGCCTCTGAGGTCGGTTGGAACACACACACACACATGCACACACACAGACACACATGCAGTCGTTATACAGTATTAAGGATCTTGCAAGCGCAAAATAATTTCCTATCTTGTCCTCTTTTCTCTCTCTCTCCCTCTCTCTCTCACTTTCTCTCTCTCTCCTGCACATTCCCCCTCTCCGTTTCCGTCTGCCTGCATCCTGCGCTGTGTTCCAGCTCTGTGTCGGCCTGGGGGCATGTCTTCACAAAGACAGCCATCTAAGCTCTTCTATTTCCGAAAATTGGCGTTTCTCACTCAGGGCTCTTGTTCTCTCGCAAGTGGCAAATTAACACTCTATTATCTTGCGGAGTTATTGAGCTTAGCGTTGTCTTAACAATGACACGGGATCACTCTCTGACCCAGTCAATATAGTGCAGCAGATACAAACCACTTTATACGTATACTGTTGTGTGTGTAGGTTTACATTTGTCTCTGGCTATACAAACAATCAGCTATTGTATTGTGAAGTCTTTGCCAATGCTCAGCCCTAGGATTCGCTATATGTTTTCTTTTTTTTTATACTTCCCTAAACTTATTTACCTGTTTTACATGACAATTGAGTGAACTAACTCTATATACTCTTTTGAGTATTTGGTTACAGCACATATGAATCTACCAGAATTCACACACAATTTCATTAATTCTATCAGTATTTTGTATAAAGATCGACCCCCCCTGTCTCTCTATTAGCACCTGTTTCAATCCCGTGAGATAAACCTGTGTTAGAACCGAGGTCGGCATGTCTCCGCTATATAATGTAACATCAATGATTTAAAAGGACTCCAGATTAATGGATGTGAAAGACTAAAGGCCACCTCGACCTTAGCTTCATCAGTGATGCTGCTGCTGCGATAGGTTTTTCCTGGTAAAACAGTCACTTCCATATTATATTGCCATCAGAACTGACCTAAAACAGTGCTGCCTTGTACTGCAAACCAATGAGCACTTATTTAATAATTCACTCAGACAGCAGGTCAGAGCAACCCAAGGTCATCTGAGTCATTTTTAAATTACAACGTATGATGAATTGTTCGATTCAGCTGCACCCGTCGTACCTCACACTTGTTATTAGTTTCCTATTTATCAACTCCCAACTCTGGTGCCTCTTCTTATGCTAGTGGTCCGAACACTAAGAAAAGGCACAAATTCCTTTTTTGTCTTCTACTTTGCAATGTAGTGTACTATACCTTTATTTGGACAGGGACAATGAATGGAAAACCTTGTTCAAAGCAACCTGTAGTATCTAGCTCATAATGTTGCTGCACACACATGGCACGGCGTGCGTCATCAACGGCGTTAGGTCGGCCCCTTTTTTTTTAAAAGGTCTATGGTCGGCATCAGATTGCACTATTCTGAAAGGTGATCGGTTTAAAGAAATAAAAACAGCACAATCCAGTTTCCCCCTGTATACTCGAAACGACATGGCTTGGTCCCAGACCATACTACTAGCTGTAGTTTTTTGGTCTGCCTGTGAAAGACTATACGTACTTATTGACCTGGTTGCGGTTGTTGTGCTGTCAATTGTGAGCCAAGTGTCACTCAAAAAGTTGTGTTCTGACTATGCTCTCTCACTGTGCTTGTTTGTCCCTCCAGGACTGTCCCCAGCTGGTGCGCTCTGAGGAAATCCTGATCCCTGCTGGGGAGGTCAAGCCCATCACCCTGAAGGCCCGTAACCTGCCCCAGCCCCAGTCAGGACAGAGAGGCTACGAGTGTGTGCTCCACATCCAGGGGGTCAGCCACAGAGTCACAGCCCTACGCTTCAACAGCTCCAGTGTGCAGTGCCAGAATAGCTCGGTATGTGGCTTGTGTGTGTGTGTGTGTGTGTGTGTGCGACACTTTGTGAAACAGATTGTTGTCCCAGATTAGGTTTCAGGGTTCAAGTTCAGGTTAAAAAAAGTGCAGCGCATCCGTGACTTCACAGTTTCACACACCGCCGCATGCAATGGGTGCAATAAATAAAACAGTTGATATGCTCCAGTGCTAATCAAGATGCTTAAAGAAGTCTTATAACTAACAGTGAAAACACTTAACACTGACCAGCATGAAATACATAGCAAAATAAAAAGTAAAAAGAAATATTCTAAAAACCAATGGATGAATTATTAATACATACAGGAATTAACAGTTAAATGCTGTCAACACAGCTGCATTTACAACTTGTACAAGTCAAGACATCGTCTGAAGTGTGTGTGTCTGTGTGTGTGTGTGTGTGTGTGTGTGTGTGTGTGTGTGTGTGTGTGTGTGTGTGTGTGTGTGTGTGTGTGTGTGTCTGTGTCTGAGTACACATTGTACCGCACATTCAGTATCCGGAGGAAGATGCATCGGTAATTACAAAGGTTATACTTAATGTCCCCAGGAAATGAACAGTGTGTGTGTACATACATGTGTCATTTAATAAGTGGAGAGACACAGTGCTGATAATTACATTGGGGAAGGCATCAGCATGGCTCTGCCCTCCAGTCAAGTACACACACTGACCTCTGCGGTATATTCCCAGAGGAACTATAGCAACATACACACATTACTCTCACTCACTCACTCACTCACTCACTCACTCACTCACTCACTCACTCACTCACTCACTCACTCACTCACTCACTCACTCACTCACTCACTCACTCACTCACTCACTCACTCACTCACTCACTCGCTCACTCACTCACTCACACACACACGCAAATACACATACTTTCACAATGAAAAGTGGGGCCCGTAATTGAAGGCATGGGAGGCAGTATCTTTTTTAAGTCCAGAAGAGAAGCTAAAGCTCTTGCTCAGCTGTCCCATTTTTATTTTTTCATGTGGCTCCTTAACTTTTTCTTCAACTCTCTGACGAAGAGATGATGTAACTCCGGGGCAACATTGTGAAGGACATAGTGCTGCTGAATCTACAAGGAAGCGTGTGCTTTCCAAATTCCCAAACATCCTATTAAAATCTTCCGCTCTTTTTTTTTTGTCCCTTTATTTCAAACTTCACCAACCCTGTCTGTAATTATTTCAACTTTTTCCTCACCCTCCAGTATCTATACGAGGGGATGAAAATCAGTGAGCTGCCGGTGGATTTCTCAGTGGTGTGGAATGGCAACTTCATTATTGATAACCCGGACAACATCCAAGGTAAGAAGAACCTCGAGAGGCTGCTGTCAAAAAAACAAAGAAGAAAGATGGATGTATCTAAAGGCTCTGGCACAGTCCATAGTTTTTGTCTGGATTTTTTCACATCTCGATCCTGTAGCAGTGGCTTAGCAATTCTGGAGAATGCTTGTTAAAATCACCCCATTTGTTTACATGTCTTTTTTTTTTTTTTTAAATAACCGTTTACAGAGCCTAGGCTGTGTATTAACACCAGATTTCTTCTAAATAACATTGACGGACACGTAGCGGATCGAGAGGAGATATTCACTGATTTAAAAAAAAAAAAAAAAAGCTTGACAACAAGCACTCTCCAGAATCGCTGGAGGCTGTGTGAGCTCATATTTATTTTCTAATGTGCAACAATTTCAAACGAAAAATACGGACTCGTGCCTAACACATATTTTTTTCCTAATTCCTCTCTGCATTCAAATACTGTCTTTTCTAAGCCAATTACAAGATAGTGGGTGTCTAGAGCCTATACTTGTGTAGTCCTCTCCATTTTTCTCTATTTATACACACTGTAACTCCCACAGTGCACCTGTACAAGTGCGCGGCCCAGAGGGACAGCTGTGGCGTGTGTCTGAAGGCAGAGAGGAAGTTCCAGTGTGGCTGGTGCAGTGGGGAAGGACGCTGCACCCTCCGCCACCACTGCCCTCCCATCAATCCATACACCACCCGCTGGCTTAACCTCTCCAGCAAGAATGTCAAGTGCACCAACCCACGCATCACCGAGGTCAGTGCACCCATAGTCCTCTGTCTGTCCCTACCGTCTGCACACACACTCACACACACACGCACACACACACACACGCACACACACGCACACACACACACAGACACACACACACACACACACACTGCTTTGTAGCTCCAAATCAATGTGCAATAATCAGCTTTCATCTTGACCTATTTCTTCATAGAGAAGCATTTGCTGCTGGTATTGTATGAGGACATTTAAAGTTTAAAAGGTAACAGCTATAAAACCTTGATAAAACATTGTTGACAGTGGAGTGAGTGAATAAGCAGCGGAAACCTTGTAGAGTGCCTTGCATAAGGAATATACAATATAATATCCACCCATTTATTCTAAAGCACTTAAGAGCAGTACACCCATATAACATGGTCGTGGCATGCTCAAGTTTTTCAAACAGTTGAAAAAAGTCATATTTTATACAGCAGAATTCTTTGGAAACGGGAAGGACTTTTGACAATGAGATGTCCTTGAGAGGCATGGCATGAGAAGCAGCTATGCTATACGGTGTCTTCACGTCTCATATTTGTGTATGCGAGATAGCATTTTGTTTGTTTTTTGAGAAAAAGGAAATATTCTCTATACACTTCTGCCTTCTCTCTGTGGAATATACAGTATGCACAGATGCTGGTAGATTTGAATGTTATTTGTCTTCTCGAAAAAAGTTTTTCCAGCCATTTTGAAGGTAACTCGTGTCACCAAAACATATGATATAAGAACAACCACTTGTCTCTCTAACAGTTCCAGTTAGTTAGGTCAGGTTATTTTATTACCACACGAGGGTACATATATTGTGCAAGTTGTTGCTAATGTCTTGCTATTCATTAAGACAACAAGGAGATGTGCTGTGTGTGTGTCTGTGTGTGTGTGTGTGTGTGTGTTTGTGTGTGTGTGTGTGTGTGTGTGTGTGTGTGTGTGTGTGTGTGGTTGGATGTCTTCCAACTCAGCAACATCAGGGTCACGACCTGGAAGGGGCTTATTTGTTTTCCCATAAGTAACTGTGTAGGCCTTAGCTCTGGCCCCCGTCTTCATCCCCGCCCGCCCGCCCGGTGCAGGTTTAGCTGTCACGGGGGAGTCAGTGTGCAGGAGGACACATTATTTAATTAGGCTTGGTAACGCATCAGTGCACCGTGGTTAACCCAGGCAGACCCCCTTACACCTTCGCATTGATTCATTTTGTCTTTCTCGTCCCTTCCTCTACACCACATACTATACTCACATCTTAACTCCAGCCAATTAAAAAGTGAAGTTAACGACTTGGTTAATTGATTTGCTACACTGTATGTAGATAAGGGCGAAAACCAGAGAGGCAGGATGGCAAAAAAGAGGGCCATCCCTATACTTTCTTTTTACATTCTTCCTCCCCCATTTATTTCGGTCTGTCTTCTTCCCACCCTGTGTGTGTGTGTGTGTGTGTGTGTGTGTGTGTGTGTGTGTGTGTGTGTGTGTGTGTGTGTGTGTGTGTGTGTGTGTGCGTGCGTGCGTGCGTGTGTGTGCGCCGATGTGTATCACTATCTCTGACTCATCTCGGGGAATTAAATTAGGATCTGGAGTAACTCCATTATGCTTTCAGTTTGTCATTTAATGGCACACGCTCATTCCAATCCAGCGGGACGTAGCTCATTTCGCCCTCTCTGTTTTTTATTAGTGTTATGATCACAGCGTGCGATTACCAAGGCCACCACTCGCCCAGACTTTTCATCTGTCACTCTGCAAGCATTAGGGACAAATAAGTAGGACATTTGCCGACTTTCAGCGGAAAAAGCCTTCAACTTTAATGCTATTCTGAGTTAGGGGTTGGTTTCTGTTTTTTCCATTGGGGATAGAGAAATGGCTAATTTTAGTAACGCACACAATTAGTAAAATGGTCATTTTCGGCCAATTTTTATCAGCAAACCAAAAGATCATAATGAACAATATAAAAGAAGAAAGCTACAATGCTTCTGTCGCCCCCATGATAACTCCTGAGTAACTACAACAACACTGTCTACACTGGCTACATGAGGTAGACTTTCGGTGATCGCGCATGGATTTTAAACCTTTTGCTGTACATGCAGGTTCTTCTTAGCAATAGAATCAACAACTGAAACATACATTCCGTGGGCGCTTCATGAGCTCCTGTGCCAGAGTCAGGGGGCGAGACCAGTTTAAAAAACGCTGCCATACTGGGAAATACAGAGAGAGTTTTATGGAGCTGATTGGCTTTTAGTGCAGTGTACCTTGAATTATTATCCATCCTGTCTTTCCAATGGTGGTGTATCGATCATAACTCTTTGCACCTTGCATTAACCTCAGGTCACCTTCAGAGATTTCTCCGACAAGCTACAACAAGAGCATCAGGTGTATATGTCAACTTGTCAGAATCACGGTAAAAAGACTCACAGCCATTGCTCATGGTCAACGACTGCCAGGCAGAAATCCATTATATTTGAAGGGAAAAAGACACACCAATTTGTCCACGCTATAGCAGCTGCAAGGCCTTTATAGTCTAAGCTAGAGATGCATGGCCTGAAAGGAAAAGACAAAATGTACTGGTGAAGATGTCTCTTAACTGCTTGAAGCCAAAGATTGATATACAATAAGATTAAGTTGCAGGGGAGCTTGCCAACAAATGTATTCTCAAACAAATATACAAAATGAATTATAAATAAGTCCTTGGTATAGAGTTTAGCATGGTGAATCTTTCCTTTTAAGATGGATGATATTTTTTACAGAAGAGTGAATGAGAGCAAGGAGGTTCTTAGTGGGGTGAAGTGAGGGCAACAGAGAGAGAACAAAGGACTAGGCAGAGGAATTGAACCGTGAAAACGTAGGTAGAACGATGGGGGGTAAATGGAAATTGAGACCCCCCCCCCCTCCCTCCATGGCCTGCCTGAACACAGGTCTTTATAGCTGTAGGTGGCAAAACCAACTCGGCTTTAATTCAAACAATTCTCGTGAGCACGTACACTTCAGACACACACCGCCGACACGCCAGTATGTCTCTCCCCTTCATTACCGGTGCAGTCGACATCCCCCCCCCCCTTCATCTCTCAGTGATTACAGTTTCTTTAAGAAGCAGCTAGACATCCCCCTTGTGGGCTGCATTTATTAATACATTTTCGTTTTGATTGTATACATACTAGCACATTAGTAGATGTGCCTACCACGAGATAGGCCTTCTGAATAGTTAATGTTTCTATTAAGTGCCACGGTGCCTCCCACCATGGGCCATTAATATTGAAGAGATGTAAGCCTCCGCTAACAGCACGGGGAACGACATCAAATGAAGCTGGGAGTTGGGATGGGTGTTTGAAAGGCATCACCTCAATAGGCTTAGGCCGTGGCTTCCTCTTCTTTGTGAGTTTATTGTGTAGCAAAAGAGGCTTTCCCTGACTCCCAGTGACAGCGTATATAAACATCTAGCTGTTGCCTTGGGATGGGAAGGAATAAAAAAAAAAACAGGATTCCCCTCTTTCTTTTTTTCTTTCCCTTGCTCAGACAGTGTATGCGAGGCAGGCTTATTGTTGATATTTTGAACACCGCGGGGATGGTGGGACTGTCAGTCAGTATTACAGCATAACTGAGCTCCCTGTCAATGCGGTAACCCCGGAGAGAGCAGCCGTACTGTATGCACACACGCTTCCCTCCATTAAAGCAGCAAATAGATGGAAGAACATGATGTTACAATGTAAAGGAAGTCTTTAGTCAGGCTTTGTGTGCAGTGTGATGTCATCGTATAGCCCCTCACAGCTACACTTTTCAATCCATTAAAGCTACACTCCGTAACTTTTTTTCATGCAAATGAACGGCGGTTACATTCAAGCCATCACCAAACGAGTTAACACAAAGTTGTTGATTAAGCCTATCAGCTTCCTCATGGGGGCCGACATAAGTTACTCACTATTGCTTTAAAGTGGCACGTTTCAAACGCACAGCATCAGTATAATCACTGAGGAAAGACCGTGCCACCCTAAAAATACACCTCTTATCCTCTCATTTTGCGTCTTGTTTTCTCCTTTTTTTTCACAAGCTAAAATCTCCTTTTCATCCCGAGCCGACTACGAGACATTTAAGACCCCATAAAGTATTTAGGATGTAGTTTGTTAGGGGTGGGGGGGGCACAAGTGATCACTGGGGTTTTTATCAAGGCCATTAAATGCTACTCACAATTAAATGTGACACGCTCAAATTAGTCTGAGCAGAGTCCAGAGACAAAGAAGATTAGCTGCAAGCTCCCTAAATTCTATCAAAGGGCTATTTCATTTCAAAGCAAAAAAGATCCAGCTATGGCAAGAATGTCATGTAGTTTAGTAAGTACATTTTTTACAGCTATAAGGAAAGAAAATACTGTTGTAATACATGGTGGGTACAGTGACGGTTGATAATAGAGAGTGTACAGTAAAATCTGGTGTTGTTGATTAGTTGTGAATTGTCTTGGAGAATGCCAGTCAGATCCATCACATACTGTTAGTTGCAGTGGCATGCCAGGCTTTACATAGCCCGAAGGCGGCTGCATTTGCTGCTCTGTTTTATGGATTGAATTTTTTTTTGCCACGGCTGCATCATCAGCACAACTTTCCCCACCATTACTTCAGCCCAATGAGTCAACACTGCACTGACAGAATATCCCCGGGCCCTTCGTTCACATTGACGGCCATTTCTCTATCGCTGTCTCCGTTTGTTTTTCATTTGCTGATAACTCGCAAGATTATCTTCCTTTCAAGAGAGAGAGACCCCTTTTTTCTCTTTACTGGAAATTCCTATCTTTGCGGATTAGAATGCCTGCCTCTTCTCAATTCAGGTCATCTCACCCCACTTCTCTTTTAGTCTTTCTTTTGGTTCTTGCTTAAATCCTGCAGAATGTCTAAGGAAATGGTGGCAGTGCTAAGTGGCCAATGCTCTGATCCCTTCCAAGCTGCTGGAGAAATAGATTATGCTACAGAAAAAAAGGCACAAGATTTGGGAAAGCGCAAGAGAGTGCCATGATGTGCAAGCTGACTGGCTGTTTGTTGGGAATTACCCTTCTCTATTGACAGTGTGACAATGCCAGGCGGGCGGCAGCGCTGCTCTTAAAAGGATTACACTGGGAGCATGGCATGGCAGCACTGGGTGGGAGCAGGAGGGGGGGGGAGGGCGTCATGGGTGTTCGTGCATGTCCAATGTAGCTTCCTTTTACCCCTTCCTTTTGCCCTTCTGAAAGACTGTGTATGTTGAGACAAGCTGGTGCTCCGAGGAGGAAGAGGATGTGTCACCTAGCCCGGGGGAGATAAGATGATGAAAGACAGAAAAGCAAAGAGATGCAAAAAAAAAAAAATTGCAGTGATGTATAATTACAAACTGTGCCCTCTACAGATGATCTATAGTATGTGACTGCAGTGGGTTAACTCTGGTCTGCCAAGGTCATCTGGACCAAGATCTAGTTTAAAGCAGTGGTGAAGGACGTGCACATACACTTAACGTTAGTGAAAATAAACAGAATTCTATCAAGAGTCAATGTACAGCATTAACCGTTCTACTTTTTCTACTAGAAAAAGTAATAAGTACTTGGTTTTACTAAAACCATTAATGTAAAAATGTAGGCTATGTGCCAAATGTAATCTCTAATGCAACAGTTTACAGTATAATTAAGTATGGCTAATGTAGACACACACACAATACAGAATAGTACATGCTGTGCCATCTTACTTAGGGATGCTTGTACTAGTCCTACAGGCATGTCAGAAATGTAGTGTGGAAAATGTACAAGGAACTTAAGTTCCTATGTACAAATTGTACTTAAGTACAGTTACATTCCACCACTGGTTCACACATGCAATCAAACCATTCTCATGTACTGTATAAGGAGGGTCCTTTTATAGATTACGTTCTGTTGTTTGTGTAAGAAATACAGACACACAGAGACATCATTGACAAAGAGCAGCACTTCCCCTCACAGCCTCCCAGCCTGGCAGACATCGGTGGCGTGAGTGAGTGAGTGAGTGAGTGAGTGAGTGAGTGAGTGAGTGAGTGAGCCCCTTTGAAGTGAGTGGTGTGTTTTTTTTTTCTGTGATCCGCTGATGAACCGCAGCTCTAGCTATGTGCCAATGGGGGGGAGCTCAGTCGAATGGGTTTCATGCATGGATTAGAGACTGTCTTTTCTTTTTCCCTCTTCTTATGCTCGGTCCACCGTGGGAAGAGGAGATCCATTTCAGCCTCCAGGGGTGGAAGCAGGAGGTCTGGGCAAAAGCTTTTAGCGAGGCCCATCTGTGTGATATGCCACGGCTGTCCATGTCACCGTGCCCGCACTCACCTGTCATCCGTCATGGCTGATAGGACCGAACGCGAGTGGCATTCTCTTTTTCCCCCTCCTCCGTCCGTCCGCCCACCGCTGCTGCTGCTCATCCCATTTTCTCTCTGCTCTCTCCTTTTCAGTCACTCTTTCTCTTTCTAATGCACTTTCCTTCTTTTCTCTCCATCTTTGCATCTCTCTCTCTCTGTTTCTGTAGTATCTTCAATTTTTTGAGTTTTTTTAAGTAAATTTGTCTGAATTTTTCTGATTATGACAGAACTTGTGATAATTGAAAATTAAACTTGGAAATAAAGGTCTATTTTAAAACTCAAAAAACTCTCTCTCTCTCTCTCTCTCTCTCTCCCTCATAGTCTCCTCCTAACCCCGTCTCTATCCCTCCCTCCCTCCCCTCTCTCTCTTACATTGCTTATGTAACCATCACTAAGTCTACTCGAATAGCTGCTGCCATCGCCTGACATGGATATATTTAGCCATTATGTTTCTCCCCCGCCCCTCACCCCACCCCACCCCGTCTAAACCCTGCATGCCAAAGCAGTGCTAAAAGATTCATGTATTCGGGCCCCCTCCGGCAGTGCAGTGACACACTTACTTTACATCCAGAGCAATTAATGTCCACTGAATCTAGATTACAATGCCGGTGTCCCACAGGGAAGCCGCAATACCCCAGTGGATGTCCGGGACTGGGGTGGGTATGGGGAGGGGACGGAGGGTATAAACTAAAGCACCACTTGAAGGGTCGCCGTCACGTGGCGCTTTGCGGCTCAGTAAGCGGGCACAACTGACTCTTGTGTTTTTTTTCCCCCTCTCTTCTTGCTTGCATGGCTCGTAATAGCATATTGATTGTTTATATAGCACTAGCAGCTCCAAACAGCAAAGTGACAGTCATCTCCTCCCCACTGCCCTCCTCTTCCTTATGTCTACTCTGATCCATTTTACTTCCCCCGGCCACTGAATGGTATTGTCTACTCTCTCTCTTCTTTATCTTCTATCACTCCGGATTCTGTTTTCCTCCTCCTCCTCCTCCTCCTCCTGCGTTTCTGCTCCCTTGTTTAAAGGGCTGGATCACGGCCAGGTCGGAGGCTCTGCGGCACACAGAAGGCGGCGTGCCACCCTGTGCCAAGGTCATGCTGGGCAGCCATATTGTATTTTACGAGAAGGTGGTCTGCACAAAGGCATTAATATGGCCCCTCGTTAGATTGATCATCCGTGGCAAATGCAGTGGATTCTATAGTAGGCGCCTATCCTGAATGTAAATGATCTACCAAATGTTTTCTTGACTTTTGAAGTCTTTTAGTTTTTAAGTTAATTGCCATTGCATAGTTTATAGGATGGAATGGAATAAGGAAAATAAGTTGAAAGATATTGTCTGCGTAGAGTGTGAATGTGTGTGTCTGGATGTGATGCCAGATTTAGACAATAAGAGCGCAACACACAAAGCATTAGCTTGTGTCGTGATCAGAGTGCGCTCTCGGCACAATGTGACTCATGGCACGTTCTGACATTCTGCGGATACGGGGCGGAGGAGTGCTCTTAATTGCTTTTACAGTCACCTGGACCGTAAGAGCACATTTACCCTCGAGCGTCCATGGAAAAAAACCTGTGCCCATTTGTGATTTGAAAAAAAAACAGAGAAGAGATAATCTTCTTTTGATGTCAGTCCAAAAGCAAAAAGCATTAGCGTGTACAAGTTTTTTTTTATTCACTTTTGCTTTGCTATGCCCTGTAGGTGACTCCAGTGGCAGGACCCCCGGAGGGAGGCACACGGGTGACCATCCACGGCACAAACCTGGGCCTGGCCTTCTCCGACATGGTGGGCAACGTGCAGGTGGCGGGCGTGAGGTGTACCCCTGTGGAGGATGGATACATCATTGCTGAACAGTAAGTTGAACTAATAGGAAGACAATCGTTATAAATTAATATGCTGATTAAACCCATACATAGAACATTTATATGTATTTTATAAATACTTAAAAATGTTGCACGCTCACAATGCAGCATTGAACATTTCAATATTATTAACTACCCCAATTTGTGAACAACACTATCTGCTTACCAAATCTCCTCATATGAAATTAAATACAGAGCTGTATGCATTAAATCAGTAATAAACACTCTTAACGCTGTGTATCTAGACTAGGTGTTTTTGATTATGTGGGGGATGGGGGGGGGAGTGGAACAGCTAACACAGTCTGATCAATATATGCAGACGGTGACAAAAAGCTGCTTTTTCAACCATATCTGCCCTAATGAAGGCTGGAGCAGTTCCACGCAGTCTGGCCCCTGACATGGCTGCTTCTCGCCCCTGCAGCACACTTCTCTCTCTCCCTCCCTCTCTCTCTGTTTCTCTCTCTCTCTCTCTCTCTCTCTCTCTCTCTCTCTCTCTCTCTCTCTGTAACTCAATCTAGTCAGCAACAATCCCACAAGCAGCTGTGTGTGTTTACTCGTGTTTACCTCCCTAATTGTCCCATGCTGTGCATACATCACGGTAAAGCCTGTCCCGTTCACCCTGAACTAATGAAACGTTGCCCATGCTTCCACTCCACAACTTGCCCAGTCTCCCCCCCTTTGGCTAGGCATGCAGACGTGTGTAGAGTAAGAAACCCAATATGGCCTTATGGTTAGTTTAACCTCCCCCAGGTGAGGGCACAGGGGGAAAGCCACAATGTAAACACATGCTGTTAAGATGCTTTAACATCAATATGTATTCCTGTATTTGGATTAGGATTAAGGTGGATTTCCTGCCCGAGGAAATGCAGTTCTTTATGAAAAAATAAATCGAATCCTATACATTTTTGTAGGATGCTATAGAGCTAGCGCAAAATCGCTCATCATGCAGCTACTATAGGTTAAATGATTACACCATGGAAAATCAATACATCCATAGGAAAATGTATATACATATAAATAACAAAAACTCATTACTCTGTAGCATAGAAATATATAGTAACATTTTTAGAGTTTTTTAGGATGACAAATGCGCAGAAATAGTCAGTCTATTCCTTAGATAATGGGAAAGTATTCTCCTTTCAATGACCTAGAGACAGTTAGAGAATAAGGAAAAGTTTAAGATGTATAGCCGCGCACAAGACACACACTGCACACTCAGTAACACACACACACACACACACACACACACACACGCACACACACGCACAGGCTATCACTGTCATGGTTCTCAGAGGAGCCTTTAACCCTAATTCTTTGCTTGGCCTACTTCTGCCCTCAGAAAGAGAGCAGCTCATCGCCGCACCACTGCTGTAACTCACTCTCAGTGATATGGAGCTGTTACATATGTCACACACATATACTCACACATACATGCCCTGCTTGCACTTTAGCTAGTAACTCACTGATTGTTTTGATCATTACATCTTCCACTTTTGTCGTAATATGCAAAATATAAATGCTCATGAATAGCGTGAATGACAGACAAGCACGTATGTGGTTTCCTAGCCCTTTACTGGAAAGTTGTAATTAAAATTCGCTATGTGCCTCTTGGCTGTAGGGGACAATTTGTCAGCAGCACACTGATCTGACAGCACTTTTAATCCAATCGGGGACAAGCTAGGGAATTTCATTTCTATGGCATATAGGAAAAAATAGATTGAGCGAAATTAAAAGCAACGAACCTATGACCCCTTTAGTCTAACTTTCCAATGAGTTTTTCAGAGCCTTTGGTGTCATACTGGCTTTACGTTCATTGTATGCAAACTGTATATGCTGTTTGTTGATTGTTTTTGAGTAATAATTCAATGATAGACTGTGCTAGATCGGAAAAAAAGAATAAAAGGCATAAATATTTATGGTTCTTTTATGTTACTACTTCAGAGGAGTGTGTGAAAGCCACTCCTACTTTGAAGACACAGGATCTTGATTTAAGTGTTTCCCAGCACTCAGAATGTACATTTTGCTGTGGGCTAATACCACTCTGCGGCATTTTTGTGCTGGCCAGATTGAGTCCCTCATTGCTAAAGAATTTAGTTTAAAAGTAAGTAGCCTTCCTCAGGTTTGACGGAGGAAGCAGGCCTCTGGATGGAGACAGAAAATATACAGTTGAATGTTGAATTTTGTAAAGCAACATAAAACATACAGTGTCGTGCGAAAGTTTGTGAACCCCTTGAGCCTTTTGGAATTTTATTTATTTTAACCATTATTAATTCATTTTTTTCAATACCAGTATTTTTTATATGAAATAATAGATGTTTGTTTATCAATTCAACATTTTTCTTTTCCAGAAATCAATTGTTAAAACAGATAAAACAAATTATTTGACAAATGTTGTATGTGCAAAAGTTTGTGAACCCTAAGCTGCATTGCTTAAATCGAGCAAGGTAAACACAATCAGGTGGGCCAAATTGATTGATGAAATAGACCAATGTAATGAGAGATCTTTAGGGAAGAAATTGGGCGCCACTAGCTAAAACAAAGATAAAACCAGACCAGTTTAGGCCCACCAAACTGAACCCATACAGGTCAGACATGCTAAAAGGGAAAGAAATCTCAGAAGATCTCAGGAATAGAGTTGTGATGCTGCACATTTGTCTGGGGACAGCTATAAATTAATTCAAAAAAAGTTTGAGCTCCATCGGTCCACCGTGAGGCAAATCATCTACAAATGGAGAGCTTTACGAGTGACTAAACATCTGCCTAGAAGTGGACTTCCTTCAAAAATATCTTCAAGCGCCACAAGAAAAGTATTTTTTTAGTTAAAAGCCAACCCACACATTACATCTAGTGATTTGCAGACCTCTCTTGCAACATCTGGGACAGATGTGCATGGTTCCACAATAAGAAGAAAACTCAGTCAACATGGCTTTCAAGGGAGGGTTGCTGAAGAAGCCTCTGCTCTCAAAAAAGAACAAAACTGCTTGTCACAACTTTGCCAGAGAGCACCTGGAGATACCTGAAGTCTTATTCTGTGGACAGATTACTCCAAAATTGATCTGTTTGGTCATAACCAAAACCGCCATGTTTGGGCAAAAACGCAACTCTGCCTACCACCAAGAGAACCTTCTCCCAAGTGAAGAATGGTGGTGGCAAATGGTCTGCAAATCTCCAGATGTAATGTGTGGGTTGGCATTTACCTGAAAAATCCCTTTTCTTGTGGTGCTTTAAGATATTTTTGAAGGAAGTCCACTTCTAGGCAGATGTTAAGTCACTCTTAAAGCTCTCCATTTGTAGATGATTTGCCTCACGGTGGGCCGATGGAGCTCAAACTTTTTTATACGAATGTATAGCTGTCCCCAGACAAATGTGCAACATCAAAACTCTATTCCTGCGATCCTCTGAGATTTTTTCCCCTTTGAGCATGTCTGACCTGTATGGGTTCAGTTTGGTGGGCCTAAACTGACCTGGTTTTATCTTTGTTTTATCTAGTGGCGCCCAATTTCTTCCCTCAAGATCTCTCATTACATTGGTCTATTTCATCAATCAGTTTGGCCCACCTGATTGTGTTTACCTTGCTCGATTTAAGCAATGCAGCTTAGGGTTCACAAACTTTTGCACATACAACATTTGTCAAATCATTTGTTTTATCCATTTTAACAATTGATTTCTGGAAAAGAAAAATGTTGAATTGATAAACAAACATCTATTATTTCATATAAAAAATACTGGTATTGAAAAAAATGAATTAATAATGGTTAAAATAAATAAAATTCCAAAAGGCTCAAGGGGTTCACAAACTTTCGCACGACACTGTATTTTCATATACAGAATAGCTTCCCAAAGGACCTGTGCCCGGTTGCATAAACAACCATATGTTTTAAACTTAAGTGTGTCCCTAAAACCTAAAAAAAGAAGGTTACAACCAAGGACAGCAACGATTAAGGGAATACTTAAGTAGCTATGGGTAACAATTTCAGAACCTAAGGTTTTCCCCTTAATTTACCATAAGGAAATCCTGATTTTTCCTTAGGCATTCTTAATTGAAAATGTAATGGCAACCTTAGCCTAAGTGGTTTTATACAAGCGGGCAAAGTACAGTAGGCATTCTTGTATTGTAGACTGAAGTGAGTCTGTGTTTCTCTAAAGGCCGAGTGAGTAGAAAAATATCAGTTTCCGCCAGTAAGTAAATCCTCCTTTAGCCACTCTCCTCCACATAGTTCATCCCAACAAAGCTACCACACTCATTTGTTGTAATTCAGATGATCAGTGCTGGAGAAACAATACGTCTGGTCTGCTTCGCTACTGCCTTGCCCCCTGCCATCTGCCTTCACCACATGCACTCTATGTCTCTCTCTCTCTCTCTCTCTCTCTCTACTTCTACCTCTCTCTCTCTCCACACTGTGATTGGCTCTCATACTTTATTACTCCCAAGTACGGGCGATCAATGGGTGTCCTGGGTTTTATTATGTCATTTGATCTAGTCACCTGCAACGCTATGTGACACCTGATTGCATGGTATGATAAAGCTGTATTGATCCTACTGCGTGATTTACATTAGGCCCGGACTGGCACAGCACCAATGCTGTTGGGAGGGGGGGGGGGGCTTGGTCATTGGTGGGAAATGTACATTGCTCACGTATGGTGTGTTGGAAGTGCCAAGGGAGGAGGAGTAGCAGCGGTCTCATTAAAAGACTGTCTTCTAAGGGGGTCCGCATCGATGTGTGGATATGCCCCGTGATGAAATGAGTGAGACAAACAGAAGGAAGATTGCATTTGTGAGTGTGAAATCGATATCGGAGTGCTGAAGTATGTTTGGATTACTTTCGACCAACTTCGCTCAAGAATTTCAAACATATAGACAACTTCTGAGCTTGACATTTTTTTTTTTTAAAGAAAGATTGATTTCTCATAAGTCAAGCTGTCTTGAAAAACCTGTGTTCAAAAAAATCCCCAGTCAGATTTCTCTCACAACAATAGGGCCCAACCAGAGCAGAATGGGCTATTTTGGAAGGCGGGGCATAGTTAAAATAGGAGATTCAGTCAGAAATATAAAGGATTTTTTGGACACAATGGTGTTCCTAGTAGAGACCCAAATTACAATGCTGAACCTGGAAAATTTGCATAATATGTAACATTTAATTAAAACGTATACTGTGATTTTCCTTAATAGTTTGTGTCCTTTTCCAGGATCGTATGTGAGATGGACCCGGCTCCTGTTGACAGCAGTTCCGGTCCGGTCCAGCTGTGTGTTGGAGATTGCAGACCAGAACTGAGGGCTCGCTCCAATCATCTCTACTCCTTTGTGGTAAGACTGCATTATAGCCCTGTGTCCTCATATTATTAATCACTGAGTGTAGTATGACAAACCACACAATCGCATTAAAGTGATACAAAACACACAAGAAGTTCAATTACAAGCGATGTATACTTTTATTGCAAAGTAATTGTTTGTGCGCCACAGGGAAATAATGATGCGGTGTCTACCGATGGTGTAATTAAGCTGCGCTCTCTCTGTGTGTTGACTTGTTATTATGAAAATAACATTCTCGACAGATCACGTTTTTCTTTTTTCAAAGGGGCTGTTCGCTAATGATCTCTGCAGCTCTCTGGTTGTACATGCTGTTTTGCCTTTATTGAGACAGGGTCATGAGGATGAAATTAATGAAAAAAAAGTCATGTTCTATTAAGTTTTGCAAACCAGTGCATTCTGTGCAACTCACTGGCTGAACTAACCTGGCTCCGCCCGCCCGCCTACTTCCGGCCAAATTTTATTTTCCCTTCAGTAGTCAGTCTGGGTGTACAGCCCATTTCCCAGTTTTGCCGGAGATTCGACATCCGGTCCAATCAGCGAACAGAGCCAGTGGCTGAGAACGATGACGTCGAAGTCGCGCTCCAGTTTCAGTTGCCAGAAGCCGGCTCATGACACGTGACGACCAAACGTTATGCGATTGGTTGGCTAATCCAGAGTGGCACTGGGCAGATCCAATAGTTTTAAACTTTAACAGACACCCGCCTCCATGAGTGAACGTTTGCCAATTACAGCACTGCCAGACCTTCTGTACAAATGAAATGAAGTACGATGGTCTGGTAGCACCAGGCTATGGCTGAACTGCATTCAATAAAGAATTGCTGCAATTGAGGGAAGAAATAATATTATATAATAATTAAGTCATCTTTTATATAGCCCAATATGTTGAATAGAACATTTGCCTCAGGGCGACTGAAATTAAGATTTGACCTACTGCCTACTTTTTTTGTATTTTTGTATTACTGACAGCTCTTGCAGTGTTAGGGTTTTTTTATGCCAGTTTGTAGGGTTTTTGTATGATGTAAGAAAATGAAGACATCAACATAGTAGATCAATTGGGTTGGCGGGTTCAAGAAAGAGATGGGGGAAGAAAGAAAGACCAACAACTATCCTAAAATGGAAAGTAGCACTCCACTTGGCAAGTTAATATTATCTACTCTACAGTTTTCCTGCGCACATTTTCTCTGTCATTTGCTGCCTGCCCAGCCCGCAGCTAACAGCTAATCTACTTCTTCATTTGCACTCTCTCGCACCTTCACAATTAGCACTCCCTCTACAATTAACGACAGCCTGTAATTACCATTGCTGTTTTCAAAAAATACCTGCTTTAGCCTGCAACCTGGAAGTCACGCTTTTGCTGACAGCTTTTAGTTTTTGTCAGGTTGATGCTTTTGGCTCAGTGGTAAATCTGCACCAGTGTTACAGCTGCTGCTCTGGGAAGAAGGACAATTCCTAGATGATACTTCAACAGAGGCTGGAGTTGACACCACTTGCAATTACCTTGTTTTAAAGGTGGAGTCAGCCATTTTTGGAGAATGCTTGCTTTCAAAATCACTTTTTTGTCAAAATCGGTGAATATCTCCCCCACAATCCGCTACCTGTGAGTGAGTTGAGGAAGAAAAATCCAGTTTAAATAGACAGCCTAGACTCAGTCAACTGGTATGTAATCAAAGTGAATGTAAACAAAGGGGCTCACTGAAGCTAGTAACATGCCCGTTTACAGAGCCTAGGCTGTGTATTTACACTGGATTTTTTTTTCAGCACACAAGTACAGGTATTGGATCATTAGGAGATAGTCACTGATTTTGACAAAATAGTGAATTTGACAACAAACATTCTCCACAACTGCTGACTACACCTTTAAAGGCCACCTAGAAAACAAAGAATGCACCTTAAAAAAAAATCTTCAGCCAGCAATACTTGAGCACTTGGCAAAGGGGCAGCGTAAATGACAGTGTGCATTTAGTTGTTTTTAAAATGTTGTTTTAAAGTGTGTGTGTGTGTACAAGTGGGTGCCCATGTACTGTATGTTGCTGCACGTGTGTTTCCCCATATGACGGGCTGTCTGCCTGGATATTTCTCCATCTGTCTGTGTGACGGCGAGGTTAGCTGCCTGCAGCTGTAAACACTGGTTATTTTCAGACTGTCTTTTAAAGAGCTTCTCTCAGACTCAGCCCAACAATGCACTAAACACAGGAGGAGGATCTCTCGGGGACACTAAGAGCTCCTGGTTTTATCCTCTTTTCCCTCACCAGCGCTGCACTTCAGTGCTATCGCCCTGGCAATATGAATGACTGTAATTTGGCGTGGATCTGTGATAAAACATTAAGGCTGCAGGAGAGTACCACAGAGATTGCTGACTTTTTGTACCCTAGGAAGTATCCAACTCTTTTGGACTTTTGCTGTGTCCTCGTATGTTCCTTCCTTGTCCCTGTAACTTGCTCTCACTGCAGTCTCTCTTAAAGGTGGAGTCAGCAATTCTGGAGAACGCTTGTTGTCAGAATCACTTCTTGCTAAAATCAAGGAATATCTCCTGTGTACACAAGCTGTTACCTGTCCATACTGTGTGCACTTATAAAAATATTATTGAGTTCATACATAGTCTATGCTCTGTAAACTGGTATGTAAACAAAGGGTATGTTAACAAGGGGGCCCACAATAGCTAGCCACATGCCTGTTTACAGAGCCTAGGCTGTGTATTACCCACAGATTCTTTTCAGCGCACATAGTACTGAGGGGTAGTGGACGGTGTGTAGATATTCACAGATTTCGACCAAAAGATTTTATCATGACTGAGTATGCCTTTAACCTCTTTTTATCTGTATCTCACAGACCCCCACAGTCACAGGCCTGTCCCCTAGCCGCGGGCCAGAGTCCGGGGGCACCAAGGTAACCGTCATGGGAGAAAACCTGGGGGCCGGAAGCAGTGTCAACGTTCAGTTTGGAAACCAGACGTGCGAGTTCTTTGGGTAAGAGTCTTGACTTTCCCTCTCTCTTCGTGCACCCATTTATTGCATGAGGGTTAGGGCTATTAGCAGCCCATAAAGTTTAATTTGCTCGAAACAGCCTGCACGATCGGCCTTTTGTTTAACACACACGCTATTCATGGAGTAGGGCTTTTTAATTGTACTTGAACATTACGATAAGGTGGAACCAGTTAACGGTTTGTAGTGCAAGGGGAACAAAACACAAATTTGAATTTCACAGTGAGCTGGTCCATTGCTGCAGTCTAATGCGGATATTAGGAAGCGAAACAGATTCAATCAATATTGACAATCATAGTATTTTGCAACCCTTACAATGTGAATGCCTTTTTATACTGTATATACAGAGTCTGACTTCACAATTCTATGATTCTTTTTTCTTTTTTTTACTTTTCTGAGCTGCCACACACATTACTGTCAGAGAAGGTTAAATATACGGCGAGCTGCGAGCAAATGAAAAAAAAAAAATGAAACAACACAAAAAATTGAGAATTCTTGTTCCCAAGATGATGTGGACTATTCCCCCGTTAAATAAGCCGCTATATTTCGCTGCTTTTCTTGTATTTTTCCCTACTGAGAAATCCCCCAGGGGAAAGTCTCTCTCTCTCTCTTTCTCTCTCTCTCTCTCTCTCTCTCTCTCTCTCTCTCTCTCCCTCCCTCCCTCTGTCAGAACCCTATGTAAATGTTAATAAGGTTGTGATGACCTATACTGCATCAAACGCTGTAATAATAGCTCCCAGAAAACCTGCTGCTCCTATAGATCTTTTCCTCTTTTTCCATCCCCCCATCCCCTCATGCCACTATATTTTCACTCTACAATTTGTTCATCTCTTGTCTCTCACAGTTACCTTCCATATCTCATTCCACCCATAACACTCTATGTAGCTCCCACGTGCCCTCCTTCTACCTTCCCTTACTGTAGGCATATAAGCCTTGACACACAAGGCTGACTGTAATGTTGTAAGGTTGAGGAGTTCGAGCCAACGTTAATGAGATATGGGGCTAATTACTGGTTTGTGTTTCTCCACTGTATTCCTGGCATGTGAGGGAGAGAAGTGTGTGTGTGTGTGTGTGTGTGTGTGTGTTTGTGTGTGTGTGTGTTTGTGTGTTCTCGTACCTAATCTGCTAATGAATTAGGACACATCTGATGGGTGGGTGGGTAGAACATGGAGGGGTGGGTGGGAAAAGTACAGACGCAGGTAAGACAGTGGTACAATACAATACAAATATTGCCAAATGTGTGTTTGTTTCTGTGTACCGACGTCTAGGACATCACGCATTGGGTCCTTTGCACCTGTGTTTAGTCACAGCCAGATCCAAGATCACAAGTCTCTCTATAAATACAGAATGGGCTTGTAGTACAAAATGCATAATGCATTCTGCTGTTGTAGGTGGTGCTTTTTAAGTCTCTCATCTGAATAAAAGCTCCATGTTCAGAGAATGAAATGAATGCATAAATTGCCCATTAAGGGTATTTTGAGTTTTAACTTTTCACAACATGCAAATACCTTCTCCGCTTGCATTTAGCTGCAATTTAGCTTTCCATATAAACTCAATTTGATACATACCTAAACAATTTCTATCTTGCTTCCCTTGTAGGCGGACCATGACGGAGATCGTGTGCTACTCTGCCCCCTCCCTGTCTGGGGTGGGCCAGGTGCATATCAGTGTGAGTGTGGACCATGCCCAGGTCAGGGAGAGCCTCACCTTCGAGTACATAGAAGACCCCACTGTCCAGCGCATCGAACCAGACTGGAGCATCGCAAGGTAAAAGTCAAACCACTTGTTGTTCATATGGGATGGCGTATTGCATTGTATATACACTCCACAGACTGTGCATGTGACGAGGTGGGTAGGGCGGTCGACCCTCAACTACAGGGTCGGTGGTTCGATCCCCCGTCCCCACGCCACATGTCAAAGTGTCCATGAGCAAGACACTAAACCCTATATTGCTCCCGATTGTTAGCCTGCTATAGGTATATGAATGTGTGTGTGTCTTTTCTAAGGGAACAGGTCTCCCTTAGAAAAGAGTCTCCGGTCTCAATGGGATTTACCTGTATAAATAGAAGGGTAAAACATTTTTTATTGGGATACACATCCTCACAGTCCAACCCTGAGCTTCTATCACCAATGACCAAGGATTTACACAGCTTTAGTGCCAGCCAGTCCAAAGCCAGTGGCAATAAGCAGACATGAGTCAATATCGCATTATTCAATGACTCTTCGGTTTCTCTGCCAATTAGTCTGGATCTAAAAGAGCTAGTGTCGCAGCTCACAGATTGGACTGAGCTTCTCCTATCAGAATCAAAGTTGATCCATCTGTCGAGCGTCTTTGGTTCGGGGATAGATATACACATGCACCGTACACACTGCCAATTAAAAGGAAGAGAGGAGGAGAAGAAGAAGATGAAATACACCCTTTGTAGAACAATGTGTTATCCTATCAGAGGTGTGAGTCCATGTAGCAGATGGCTCGTGTTTAGCAACAGAGTGGAGGTGACACTGCAGCAAAAGTGAGATGGCGCAGAGGGGAAAGGGAGATAGGTAAGGACACTATATTGGTTATGTCTCTATTCTTTATATGTAGGAAAGAGATAGATATATAGATAGATATATAGATAGATAGATAGATAGGTAGATAGATGGATGGATAGATAGCTGATTTTAAAATGTTATAAGCCACAAAGCTACAGTCACTCCACAGTGTTAGAGTGTAACAAACAGCCTAACAGCACACAGACTCATCTGACATCTATGATTGCATCAACTCCTCCCTGGCAACTTTTATTCAGCACGCCACAATGACGGGCGCAAAACAAAAAAAAACAAAAAACAACAAACGTCGACAAACAACCCAAACAGCTGCGGGCAGAGCCGCGCATCCAGCCTTTTCCCCGGCGCATTGTTTGCATGCTTTTGTTGTTTGTGTTCTGCCTGTCTTCTGAAAAAGCCCTGGACCACCCCTGCAACCCTTTACACGCGCGTGCTGCTATTTTCAAAAACCCCAAATCCGCTCCAGCTGATTGTGGCGAATGAAGTCAGTTAAAAAGCATCTCTAATCATCCTCCTCTCCAAAGGCTATTATCTCTCTAAAAAGAGACTGAGGATGAAAGGCCGGTTTGATGCGCTTCTGTTCCACTGATGGTGAATGTTCTTAGGAGGTACAGGAAAGTTTACTCTAAAGTTGCCTTTGAACTACTTTCTCACTGTATTTTCTATGTCTTACTTTATTTGTCTTCATCTTACTAAAAGTATGGATTTCTTTCTATCTTTTTTTCTTTTTTTGAAAAAGAAAAAAGATAAGACACAGAAATAGACGAGATCAGACAAACATGATGACTTAAAGCAATAGTGCGTAACTTTTTTTCATATAAATGAATGTTGGTTACATTCAAGCAATTGCCACAAAGCTGATTAGGCCTATCAGCTCCACAGCAGTAATTGCTCAGTATGGCAGTGTTAACCCCCCCTCCCCCCCCACACACACACACACAATGGTGCAGGAGCTCAGAAAAATCCCAAGAAGCGCCCAAGAAATGTTTCAGTTGTTGATTCTACTGCTGAGAAAAAACCCTGGATGTACAGCAAAATGAATAATATTCATGTGTTCTTCCAAGGCTTACCTCATGTACAGGCTCCTGACTGTGTTGTTGTAACTTCTGTCTACTTGTGTTGCTTTCCCCTACAGTGGCCACACCCCTCTGATAGTAACAGGGACCAACCTGGACGTGGTTCAAGAACCCAGGATACGAGTCAAATACGCCGGGCGGGAGTCTGTCAATGTAAGAACCACTTATGTACTGTTTTAATTAAAAGAGCTAGTACAGTCAATATGTTCTCCCCGAATACACCTACATACTGTACATATGCTGCGAAATGTGCACTAACTGCTTTACTCGCCAAATACTGCTGTACAAGCAAGCTAAGTGATGTTTAGTTTGGTTAAGAATGAATATAGCACTATCTCTCTGCCCACAGCCCCCTGAAGCTTTCTCTACGCTTGCCTAACTTCCGCTTGAACCCAGTCGTCTCAGGCACTCACACTGAGCATCTGAATAATGCAGCTGGCAGTGAGAGTGGTCTGCATGCAGCATTTAATTACTGTTACTGTAGTTTACCCTAAATCTACTTCAGGCTAAAAATCTCAGCTCCACACACCACCCCCCCCCCCCCCCCCCCCAACTCCCACCCCCACCTGCTGAGAACTGTTGTGTTTCAATGTCAAACCAGTCAACCCTTCGCTTGTTTAAAACGAGACACTGCAGGCAAAACTTATGTTTTTCAAGCACTAGCCAGTTTTGCAATTTTTTGGCTATTTTGATAACAGAACATCTTCTTTCATACTAGTATATATAATTTGTATATTTCTCGAGCATCAACTAAACTTTCTACACACTTTCTTAGCACTTTTCTGAAGGGTATTGATAGTTATTTGTTCATACCTTGTTCATCTTCTGTCTTATGATACATTTTCACCTTAAAAACATGCAGAGAAAGCATTTCTAAGACTATACATACTATTTTTATTATTTGTAAAATGAAAAACAGACTCTATCCCATATCTGTTCTGTCAAAACTTTGGCCTCTAATATGTTTTTCATACATTTCATAATACAAAATATAATTGTATTAATGTAAGTAATCAACTGGAAAAGTTCCATGTAATTTCTATAAGTTATACCCTATTCACCTACAGTGTCTCGCCCTAATAAGAACAAATACAGCTACTTTTACAGTGATGGAGTGGGTTGGAGGAAAGCAGAGTTTGAGAAAAAAAGAGGTAGCTATGGAGAGTGGGGGATGTTGGAGGTGTGCATGATCGGGGGCAAAGGAGATTCCTAATGGGTTTGAATGAAAGATTAACTGTGGTCAAAAGACGCTGGTCAGCATAAGGAGCCCTTGTATAATCAAAGGCTTGGCTGCAGGAAATCGTTACAAATTGCATGTGAGCTCCATTCCTTGGGCTTCTGGTTTAATTAAGAGAATGGGATTTCCTCTACTTGGTCCAGGGAGAAGGGGGGAGCGGGGGGATCAGACCGGTGGACTAAAGGGCAGGAGGGTGGAGAGAGAGAGTGACAGGGATTAGGGGGGAGAAAGGGCTAGATTAATACTGCTTCCTGCCCATTCCTGTTCTCTATTTAAACATACTGTAGCCTACTAACTTTAACATAAAAAAACATGCTCTGATACAAGAGTTCCCAAACTTTTCTCTTGTGAACCCAGAGGTGGATGTGCAAGAATCTGCAGAAGCTAAACAGCAGATCCCCCCTCCCCCAATTAGCATTTCTAAGCAGTATGATACATGTTGATAGCACACTTTGAAGTAGTTTTAAGCAGTAGTTTAAACCATTTGCTAATATTAGGATACTGCATAGAAATAAAAGTGTGTAGCAGAATTCAGAATTTTCTTATTTAAAACCCTTGTAATCATCTCATGACCCCTTATACTCCCTCTTTGCATTTTGGAGACACATACATACAATGCCTCGTGTATAGTATTACATCAGGAAAGGTTAGTACGGATGCATTTAAAACACAAAAACTTTCTCTAGCACCAAAGTCTACACAGATTTGTCCCAACATGCCTCCCACCCCTTTTTACACTTCCAACTTTATCTCGCAGCAAGTCTAAAATTGGCCTTAAGTGTCTGAATTACTCAGTGAATGTTTCTTTACTTAAAATCATAACTCTGCCCTGGGTTTATTTTTTTGCTCCAGTGTTTCATTGTGCGAGGACACAGCTCCGTAAAATACATAAGTGAGTTGTGAAACCCTAGTTGTTACACAAAAAAAGACATTTCTGTGCCCATTTTTGTTTAGAGAAGTAAAACACAGTTAATACTGTAAGAGAGAGAGAGAGGGAGAGAGACCCCTGTAGACATGGCAAAATTGGACTGTGTATTTGCATTCGGTACTGTCTGATTTGTCAGTGTCACCTCCTTGATTGGCCCCACGGCCACGAAGAATGAATTTCTATTAAACGCTAAGGTTACAATTACCCTTCCTTCATCTCCCCATTTCCTCTTATCCCTCTCTCCCTTTTGTCAGTGGAGGAAGGCAAACAGCAGAGCAGCCTATAGCAATAAGCGCCGCTGTCTGTCAGTTCAGCCTGCAAATGATCACCTGTCTCCAACTAAATTGCTTATTCTTCTTCTTCTTCTCTCCCTCTCCCTTGTGTCACCTGCGGAGATTCACAAAGAAACCGGGAGAGAGAGAGTGAGTGAGAGAGAGGGGAAGAGAGAGAGAGAGAAAGAAAGAGAGAGAGACACAAAAGAAAATGGGACAATTTTCTTTTAGGAAATGCTCTGTACCTGTGTCAGTGGGGTTCTCAGCTGAAACATTTATCATAATCTTGATTATAGCTAAAAGGGTTATTTTTTTTCCAGCTCCAGGAACATTTCCCCCCCTGTCTCTGGAAAGATGTTGGTGTGCCTTATTTACCACACTTAAAAGACGAGTGGACCGTGAGTGTCAGTCTATACTATAGGCACATCAGGTGCTCTCGCAGCTGCTGCTTGATCATAGAAAAGTGTTCAGCGTCACATCACGTCTTATCATGCCAATCAAGGTGATTGTCTGGTACAGCGTGTGCTAGCCTCAATTATCATTATTATAGACAATGCCGGTGGACACTCAGGAGGTACAATCGACATGTTCATATGGATTTTGTATTCCACGTTGTAGCCATGTCTGTTCAGAGGCCATACGTCTCAACAATAGCAACAGCAAGATGAGCTCATTGAAATAAAAATAAAATATATACAGTGTTAATACACGAGTATGTAAACAATTGGGGCCCAGTGTAACTGACAACATGCCTTTTGCAGAGCCTTGGCTGTCTATCAACACAGTACAGACACAGTACAATGATTTTGACAAAACAGTCATTTTGTCAACAAGCCTTTTCCAGAATCACTGACTCCACCTTTAAATCATTGTGGTATCTTTCAGTGTCTACGCTCCAGAGGGATAGCCCACCGCTGTTTCCTCTTTCACATACTCTTCGGTCCTGGCTTTGAAATAAGAAAAAAAAATAGACTTTTTTAAATGCATGAATGCACTGCCTACAGCGGATGTTTGGAATTAGTCTCACCACCACCCCATCATCACAAGCTATCCAGCAGTTGATTTCTCACCGCCGATGTGGCATACTGTTACCTCTTAGTGGAAAAAAAATAAAAACCACTGGCTCTGGCGTTTTGCGCTAGCTTGAATACCACACAGATCCTTTTTTTGTGGACGGATCAGAGCCAAGGCTAGCATGAATGCCAGTACGAACAGTTGGTCGGAGCAACAGTAGGCAGGCAGGCAGGAATATAGTGTAGGAGTAATAAAATACTCAAAGAGCCAGTGATTAGCTTTCGAATGTTAGCCTCCAGATGACCTTTTAACTCTGTGACCCCTTTCGCATTTCTCCCACGCACATCGCTGCGGCCAGTCCATCTTGGCTCTTATTCCTCGATCACTATCTCCCTCCCTCACTTCTTCCCTTGGCCAGAGACCTTTTGGATGGTTGAGTGGGCTGTGTAGCAGGCAGGCAGCACACAGTAGATCATGGTAATGCATTGAGCCAGAGGGCTGGGGAGTGTTACTGCCTTAAAACACCCGGGCCGCCTCCAAACACTAGCGAAGAAAAGACGGATGAGGCCAAGATTCCAATTATTTTCTCTCTATCTGTTGACCTCCAACTCACTTTATCAATGCTGAACAATGTGTAGCTGCTTCTTTCTCCCACATGGCCTTAAGGAATGGTTGTGTACTGTTGTATACTCTGTTACTGGGAAAAATATGCTGTACTGTAAGGATTTTGTTTTTATTTGCGATGTGCTAGGGATAGTGTATTGACTGTGTATTGGAGGGTCAGGAAATAGGCTCGCGATGGAGTGGAGTATTTGTGAATCCAGTGATCCTCTTGTAGTGTTAAAACAGAATGCGCTGTTAATGAAGTGCTTTTGTTTTTTTAGCCTGCAAAAGGTTTTGTGGTGTGTGAAATACAGCCATCTTTACTGGCCCCCACCACCCATAGAGGAACCTAAAAATACTCCCACTTTCTTTATGAAATCCCTCAATGCCCCATTTAACCGTCACTATCATTTACTCGCACATCGCTTTGGATTTGCACACGTCACACTCAACAATGATTGTAGCAGTTTTCTATCCTGACAGGATTCAGCAGAAGGAAAGGATTTATGTATGAAGAAAAAGAAGAAAAAAAGAGAGAAAGTGAGGACAGTGTCAAAAAAAAGAAGGAAAAAAAAAGTAAAACTCCCAGTATCCATCTCTGGCAGAGCAGATGGTAGCCGGCGCTGTACTTGACTTGCAAATGCCTCGCTGTTCCAACGTGACAGTCACAAGGATGCTGCGGTAGCATCTGGGCCTGTCTATTTGAACATGTCCCCATGCCAACAGTAAGAAAGCAGCCCACAGCAAACTTAACTGGAACTCTTCGATCATTGATTAAACCTTTTTAATTCACATATCGATCAGGACAGTGCTGTAGTTAGTGAGTTAAAGATTTTCATACGATACTGAATGCACATTTTGGGAGAAAAAAAAATTCACATCATATCTTTTCTAGAAAGTGTCCATTCACTGTGTAACAATGTTATCACACTTTTTTTTGTATGAGTTATTTTCTCATGAGTATGTGTGACTTGTATGCATACGCTGTTCAAGTGAAATTAGCTACCCCAAGCTAAGGCTTACAGTAAAGTGACAACCGCGCATTCACAGAACCCAAACTTGGAGAAAGTATGTCAGGAGTCCTATCTTGTTGTGCGATCTATTTTTAAAAAAGGCTTATCTTCTCGCTCTTGTCACGCGCTGCAGCTGTCGCTTGTAAAGTGGGAATTCTCATTCTCTTTTTCTAATTCTATCTTTTCCAAGATAGAATTGCCCCGAGAGCAGGGAAAAAGCTACTAGCGAACGTGCAGCTGCACACAATGGTAGAGCAGCATTGCTGTACATATACTTTGTTGTTGTGACCATTGGAAACATGGTTCTTTCACCCAAAAAGTGCTGACCTCAAGCTAGCTAATGAATAATATAAAGCCAATTAGTCAATATAATATTTGGTAAATTTTTGGTCAAACGATTTTGATAGAATTTTTAATTTTTTATAATTTTTAACTGCACAAGCAGTAAACTTTGTTTTGACCTACTCTTGTTTTGACTTGTGCGAATCTTACACTTTTCTGCACTTTATCTGTTTTGTTTAATTGTTAACTGAACATCTTTGGTGTTGGACTGTTGATCGAACAAAACAAAACATGGTAAAGGTGTCATCTTTTAGTTTTTAGGGAATGTTGACGGGCATTTGGCGTTTTAATACACTTACTAGGCCAAAATCAATGAATTAATCTAGAAAAAGAATAATCATGGTAATAATCAACCAACGAAATGATAATTATATTCACCATTATTTGCAGTGTCAAGTAAGCACACATTACACATTTGGATTCAATGCTCTACATGGTAAAAAAAACACAATTCAGCAATCTATTGACTGTGTCCGGGAGCAAAATAAGAGAGCACTCCCTCCTTCTACCTTTATTATAGTCACACTCCACGACACTCGCCTTGCACCATGCTGACTAAATAGAATTGGTGTGGCTGCGTAGTATACAAAATGAGTTCTACATCGATCTCCTTTTGCTGGCTTTGCTTTCCCCTAGCAGCAGCAGCAGACAACAGGTAGCAGGTAGGCGTGGCAGTCGCTAGCGCTCACCAGCTTTGATGATATTTACCTCTAATTAAGTTTCTTCCCCAGAGAGAGAGAGAGAGAGAGAGAGAGAGAGAGAGAGAGAGGAGTGTAAGGAGATAAAAAAAGCTCTCCGAGTAGAGTGCTGTGCGGCAATCAATCCTCTCTACCCCATTCCCTTTGAGCTGAGCCAGGCACGATGGATGGAAGACAGGTCTCTCATCTGGGGAAAACTGCTAGAGAAGTAATAAAAGAACCACAGCTCAACGTCTCTCTCTACCTAAGGGAGATCCAGGAGCAATGCCTCCATCCCCTTTGTGAGTGTTGTCCTCCGGTTGTTTTTCAGCAAAGCATGTGTATAGTGGCAATTTATTTTCCGATTTTTATGGAGGGTGCTTTCTCCACAACAGAGATGGATTCAGTGACAGACAATACAATCTCCTTTCTCTGGAAAAAGAATGAGGATTGTTAAAGCGTGTGCCAATTAGTATGCTGCTTGCAGAGCTCCCCGCAGGGTTCATGTTAATACCAATGTGTTTCGGTTAAGATCACACTGAAGGTTATAACCAACAGAAGGATTTTACAAGCTTGAAACTTTGTGTGTGTGTGTGTGTGTGCGTGTGCGTGCGTGCGTGTGTGTGCGTGTGTGCGTGTGTGTGCGTGTGTGTGCGTGTCTGTTTTATTTTGAAGCCAGAGAAAAAAGGGAAATAACCCACAAACACATCTTAGCCGTGCTGAACTGTCTCAGTTTATCTTGGATGACTGAATCACATTTCTTGTTCAATTCCGAGGTGCTCAGGCTATCATCATAGCATGATGTGTAGACTGTTTTCAAGTGCTACACATCCCCCAATAGAATCTCAAAGAGTGATTTTCTTTTTTTTATCCCTAACACATTTTTTTCTCCTGTCTTTTTTCTCATTCTCCCGATAGGTGTGTAAGGTATTGAACACCACCAGTATAAGCTGTCTCGCTCCCTCTCTGATGACAGAGTACCATCCGAGTGTGGACACAGTGAAGCACGCGGAAGAGTTTGGCTTCATCTTTAACAACGTGCAGGCTCTGCTGGTCTACAACAACACCAACCTGCTCTACTATCCCAACCCGTACTTTGAGCCTCTCAGTGCCACAGGGGTCCTGGAGCAGAAACCAGGCTCACCCATCATTCTCAAGGTAAAAAGGAAAGAATAGATTAGCATGCATTTGAAGGTAGTCAGTAATTCTGGAGAATGCTTGTTGTCGGAATCCCTTTTGAATTTCTCCTCACGATCCGCTACCTGTCCGTACTGTGTGTGCGTGCGCTGAAACAAAGCTGGTGTTTATACACAGCCTAGAATTGTGAGTCCACCTATAAACTACAGAACATTTACCTTTTCAACCCCAGCAATAGAATTATCATTAGTATTGTTGAGCAAGACACTGTTTCCTCTTCTTAATCAGTCATTGTTACTTTTCTTGTGATATCAAGATCAACAGCTATACTGTAAACTGTATGCAGGCCTACAATTTATGCTATTTCTTTTTCTCTCATTGTTCAGTCATACAGACTTAATTGATGGAATACATTTTCCTTCTTTTCGTCCTGATTGCCAGCTGTTCTCCCACTTACTGTCACTGTGAAATACATCATCATTGTATTTCATCTCAGTACGTTATCACACTTGGTCTCAGCTGTACTCAAACCCTGGGCATCTCATTCTGTAGATCTAGGTGACATATTGGCTTTTGTGGGGTTTGGTAAAAAAAAAAAATCTCTTGATCTCTCCATTGAGCCATGTTTATGTATGTTATTTTTTTTGTGTGTGTGTGTGAGTTTTCGCCCCCTAATTTTGCACCCCCTGCCGTCCCATCTCCTCTTGCCCACAGGGCAGAAACCTGGTTCCCCCAGCGTCGGGAGGGGTGAAGCTTAACTACACCGTGCTCATTGGAGAGACGCCCTGCTCCGTCACTGTGTCTGAGAGCCAGCTGCTGTGCGAACCGCCCAACCTCACCGGCCAATACAAAGTCATGGTCAGTATTATATGGATAATAAGGGGCTGCTGTCTCTTATTGTCTATCTTCCCTATACCTTTCTCTCCCACTCTGTTTACACCTCTCCCTCTGCCATTTGCCATTTCTTCTTCTTCTTCTTCTTCATAAAAGTTGGCCTCTCAACTCCATTATTCAGACTCTCATCATTGCTCATTCAGCTGAAGGAAAGAGGTCAAAGAGAAGAGCAGCTCGCGCGGTCTCTAGCTGTCAAAAGGTTCCGCCGGAATCCACTGCAATTATTTTTAGTTGCCTACTCGCTTATTGAGTGCAAGCCCTGGACTATTTTCCCCTCAGCTTGAGTGTGTAGAGTGGCTTCATGTGTATTTATTTACCTATGTTTTTTGCCAGGATTTCCTTACACGTGGCTCATGCATATGGTGGGCATCAGTTATCATGTAAAGTAGATCTCCAAACCTATGATTGGATTAAGTTGAAACATTGAGAAAAGCACTGTAGCTTTCTTATTCTAAAGCTACAGTGCGTAACTTTTTCCATATCAATATAAACGTTGGTTACATTCACGCCATCGCCAAACGAGTTGACACAAAGTTGATTTCGCCTATCATCTCCACAAAACTCTCTCTGTTATTTCTCAGTATGGCAGCTTTTTTACAAACTGGTCTCACCCCCCAACACTGGCGCAGGAGCTCAAGAAATGTTTCAGTTGTTGATTATACTGCTCAGAAAAAACCTGGACGTACAGCAGTAGGTATAAAAATCCATGCGCGATCCCCAAAGGCTTTTTGTTGTTGTAATTACTCACAATTCGTCCTGGGGGTGAGGGTGGGGGGGACAAAAGTTTACGCACTATAGCTTTAACATTAATTGTGATCATGCCTTAAACCCCTGTCTCCATAGGTGCAGGTAGGGGGCCTCCATGTGTCTCCCGGTGTGGTGCACATCCAGTCAGACAGCCTGCTCACCCTGCCTGCCATCGTGAGCATCGCCGCCGGTGGAGGCCTGCTGCTCATCATCGTCATCCTCGTCCTCATCGCCTACAAGCGCAAGTCACGGGAGAACGACCTCACCCTCAAGCGCCTGCAGATGCAAATGGACAACCTGGAGTCACGCGTGGCCCTCGAGTGCAAAGAAGGTATAGGCTTTTTAGAATAGCACAGTATAGCAGCAGACCAAGTGCAGTATTATCTATCTATCTATCTATCTATCTATCTATCTATCTATCTATCTATCTATCTATCTATCTATCTATCTATCTATCTATCTATCTATCTATCTGTCTGTCTGTCTGTCTGACTGTCTGTCTGTCTGTCTGTCTGTCTGTCTGTCTGTCTGTCTATCTATCTATCTATCTATCTATGTCTGTTTGTTATTATAAAGATAAAGAAGGTGATTATGGGGCTACTTTGCCTGGAACATCCATTTACATCTCTCACTCACACACTGTAGTTGAATGGTGCCCGGTGGTGAATGCGTTTCACTTATGCAGACAGGATTCAAATAACCCACATTTAATTGCGTAATTGAGCATAATGTATTGCTGAGGAAATAGCAGATGATTTGCGTGTGTTAAATAATGCATTGAAAATATATCCACATTTGGGTCAGTGAGTCATCCTACTTACATATACTGTAAATGCAGCACATAGATTAAACCGGTTAACCCCGTACGTGACCCGTCATGTAGTTAGTACTCGCCGTGCGTACTAGCTTCCTAGTTTGCATGCTGGATACATACACATAAACACACAATGTTGCAACATTGAGTTTATACAGTATATGGATACTTTCAAATTAACACTGCAGGTTGAGAACTGACGTCAGCATTGGGCTCATTATAGCCAATCACTCAGACTGCAGTTTTTTTTTTAGTTTGACAGTTTGTGGGAGATTTCGTCAGCTACAGCGGCCCCTTATTCTCTCGAGCCAACCCTGATCAGCTATCCAAGTGTTATTATGCAGTGGAAAAAAAACTTCCAGAATGGCATGTACACATAGCAGTATAACAGGGGGAATCACTCACACACAGACAACTTTGGGAAAAGGAGCAGATTAATGTTTTAACCATCAGGCGGTGGCCATGAGAGTGTATACTGCCCCGCGGGTTGGATTACGTTGGGTACCTGCAGTTCCTCCATATGAGTACATTCACTCCATGTGTCCATAACACCTTCATAAGCCCATGTCCTGGTGTGTATAGACCCAGAAGGGGGCCAAGAGGTGAGGCCTAAGACAGGGTTTGAGACGGGGTAGTTTTAAAGGAGGGAGTTGAGGGACTACTGCTGCTCCTGTGATAGGCTGCAGACAGGGAGCGCCCCCCCCCCCCTTAAAGTGTGGCCAAGCACAGCAACAGAGCCCTGGGCCTGAACAGGAGTCAGTCAGGATGGAGCCAATTAACTAGTGCTCACCTGCAGCCTCACACTGAGATGGCACACACACACACACATAGACACACACACACACACACACACACATAGACACACACACACACACACACACACACACACACACACACACACACACACACACACACACACACACACACACTCACACACACACACACTCACACACACACACACACACACACACACACACACTCACACACACACACACACTCTCTCTCTCTCTCTTTGGGGCCTTAGTTCCAGCCAATTTACTAGCTGGTAGATAAAAAATGAGTGAGAAAGGGAGGTGTACGCCTGTGTGTGTGTGTGTGTGTGTGTGTGAGAAAGAGGGAGAGCGATGTCTGTGTTTTTTAAGAGAGAGAGAGAGAGATGTGAAATATTGAGTGTTTCTTACTCTTGACATGAAGACAATCTTCAAGGCTTTGAGACACTGCAGGTGAATAGGGTCAAATGTTTTACTTCTAGATAGCTCCATGAAACGTTGCCAGTTGATAACTTACATTGAAACAAATATTTTCTGTATTATAATTTTTTCCCGAAATGTTTGATTAAATATGTAAAAATGTGCAATATCTCAGCAAGAAAGCCCAACAATTTAAAGTATTGATCCCTGGGTATAAAAAAAACTGTTGTGTCAATTTGCTGCAAGCCATAAGCATTCCCCCATAAGAATAAAATGTGTGTGCATTCAGCATTGTTTCATCCCCTGTTTCCAAAACCAGTAGTATTAATTTGCTTTCATATCTCAAGTATTCCCTCTACAACTGGTCTCACTTTCTCCATCTCCCTTCTTCTCTCTCCCCAGCCTTTGCCGAGCTGCAGACAGACATCAATGAGCTGACCAGTGATTTGGACAGAGCTGGAATCCCCCATCTGGACTACCGGACATATGCCATGAGGGTGCTATTCCCCGGGATAGAAGATCACCCTGTCCTGAGAGAGCTGGAGGTAAGTAACCATGGAGCAAGAACAAGATAAGAGGTTACAAAGGAAGGGACTGACACATACACATCCGGCAGATGCATTTAGAAAGGGCGAGAGAAAGTCAAACTGTGGTATAAAAAAAGCGAGATATGGCGAGAGAGTGGTAGAGTGTGTGTGTGTGTGTGTGTGTGTGTGTGTGTGTGTGTGTGTGTGTGTGTGTGCCCCCTCACCACTCGCTCTCCCTGCAGGGCAACCCTCCCAAAGCAGCAGAGTGCCTGAGGGGGAACGGATACCAGCGTGCCACTTGTACTTTCTAACCTCTGGTGTCTCTCTCACACACACACACACACACACACACACACATAAATATATATAGGCAATTGTGCTGAGCAGCAGTATGCATACACGTATATCAAATGCAAGCTCCCATTATGGAAAACAGGGTCCCAGCACATGGCTATTTCATCCACCACTGGCTGCAGTATGAGGGGTAATGAACTGAGTAAATCGCAATTCTCAGACTGGACTGTGGGATTCTCCATTGGGGGAAAAAAAACTGTCTGGTTAACACTTTTCCGTGTACCTCATCATGGAAGCCTGTGTAATGAAAGTGGGAGATGAGTTTATTTGGTGTGGATCACACATGTGCCACATGTCGAAGTGTCCCTGAGCAAGACACTGAACCCCAAATTGCTCCCGATGGTTCAGAGAGCGCCTTGCATGGCAGCTTCTACCATCGGTGTATGAGTGTGTGTATGAATGGGTGAATGTGGTAAGATATGTAAAGCGCTTTGGGGCTGAGAAAATCGGCTAGAAAGCGCTATATAAGTCAAGTCCATTTACCATTTTATTTACTAGCCATGTATGGTAGCGTAGGTCAAATGCTATGTCTGTTGACTACCCTGTCAAGGTTTAGTACAGGTCATCAAAATAACCTAAACTAGATATCTAAACATTTGAAAAAAACAGTGTCTCAAACACATACAAAGACAGTGAGTTTTGTCGCTTTGGAGGGATTGTCTTACCCCGGGCAAGTTATTTGACATTTGACGTGAAAGTGAAATGGCAGCCGAATGAGGGTTCCAATGCTTTTCAAACAGACACAATTTCAATAATTGATTAGAATGGTCTCAGTTACTCCCCCATGAGTGGCAACCTCTGTCAGCCCCGGAGTGAAACACGAGTGAGGCGTGTGGTGGTGGTGCCTTTGGAAAAAAAAATCTTTATTTTGAGAGAGACAAGGTCACGATGAAAGTTGAAAGAGCAACAATCCCTTTTTTGAAACTCCTTCAGTTATTTATTATGTATTGAAATTATAACTAGACGTCGTCTATCATTCAAATTAGTGCTGGAAACATACTGTATTAGCATTAAAGCGCATTGTTTTTTTCCCCCAGGTTTCAGGAAATGGGCAGCAGAATGTGGAGAAGGCCTTGAAGCTGTTCGGCCAGCTCATCAACAACAAAGTCTTCCTGCTGACTTTCATCAGAACACTGGAGATGCAGCGTTCCTTCTCCATGAGGGACCGAGGCAACGTGGCTTCACTCATCATGACGGCTCTGCAGGGCAGGCTGGAGTACGCCACAGACGTCCTCAAACACCTGCTGTCAGACCTCATCGACCGCAACCTGGAGAGCAAGAACCACCCCAAACTGCTCCTGCGCAGGTAAAACCACACACTAACACTAACCCTAACCCCTAACCCTAAACACAAACATGCCGGAAGTAATGTGAGGGCTTGGTTTTAACTTAATTATAAAATAAATTGATTTGATGTTTAAATTGTATGGCATTTTTTAATAAATTTTAAACATTTGGGACCTAGGACCATGTCTATAAAAACTAAATAAATTCCGTTTGCACTGAAAGGCATACAGGTCAGAACTTGGTGCTGCCAAATCGGAAATTCCCATGTTCCAAATACAATGGAAAAAGGCGTATCTTACTATGTAGCATAATTGATTTTAGCGCATCAATGTCCCCAATATTGTATTACTTTGCAAAGCAGCAAATACGAGCACTTTTCATTTTGGGTTATATGCTCAATCACACTTCTTTTACCTCACTCTTTAAATGAACTAAATAAAAATCTTACGGATTACAACTTTATTAATGTTAGTGTTTTGACTTTGAAATGTTTCAAAAGAGGAAAGAAAGTGAAAATGAAACGGAACAAAATGTACTCAGACAATTGATAGGCGCTCACATTCAGATACATCTCCCTTAATCCTCAGTGTGCTCTAATAAAATGTTTCACTTGTTAAAATTTGATTAATTCTTTGCCAAAAGATACTATATATGGGCTTTCTCATGTGATTCTTTGTACCCGGAGGATACCTATGCAGATAACGCCAAACAAAAGTCCTCATCTCAAAAACATGTAAAAGAAACGCACGTCTGTAGGAATGGAGATTGACTTAGAGCTGTATGTTCTTTTCCCTTTTTTTCCATAATGGACGGGTGCATTTTAAAATCCCCCCCCCCCCCCCTTGTGTTCCCAAGTACAGACGCTTCACAGAACAAGCCTTTTAATGAGTGCTATGGCACATCTACAGTATGCTGACATAAACACGTGCACACTCTTCGCATCATGAGAAAACCTCAGAATTCTATGCATAATTCTGCATTCTCTCTCGCTCTCTGTCTCTCCCCTATGCTCTCTCTCTCAATACCAATGTCAGTCTCACTTATCCTCCGAGCTCGGGATCCTTATAAAACATTCAGGCGTGGTTTTAACGTCACTATTTTTCACTGTGTCTCTCCTGTGGACTTTGTTTTTTTCCGGGGGAGTCGGGGTGATGTGTTAAAACTTTAAACACCTACTATGTTGGAAGTCCCCAAGTGTCATGAAATGCTCTGGTGGCTCTGAGAATGCAGAAAGAGGGTTAAAGGACTGACAAGTGAAACTCGCCTACAAAGGTACATTGTGTACGACACTCTAAAGCCTGACATCGCTGCCCGATTATGATTATATTTACATGACAAGTAACCAGAGAGGCTGCTGCTGCTGCTGTACTTTCAAACAACACCGTAAATTCGGAAGTTAAAGGTGCAGTCAGCTATTCGGGAAAACACTTGTTTACTAAATATATCACTTACTTTACAAAGAATATCTCCTTATGATCTGCTACCTGTATGTACTGTGTGTGTGCCGGGAAAAAAATCTAGTGGCCTAGGCTCTGTAAATGTGCATAACATTTCATTTCATTTCATTTATTGTTTATTTAACAGGGACAGTGCACAATATACAATTGAGCCAGATTATAGCCACATGGCTAATTTTCGTCTGTAGTCCCTGGACAGGAATTGGTGTTAAGCTAAAAACAAAAAGGATTAAAATGAATAATAATACAAGAATTTGATAATACAATTAAAAGGTGCCCAATGTGCAAATATAGGCTCACAATATTGCATGACCAAGAAGGCATATCTAGTTAAAAGACTACACCAAAACAAGATGTATAATAAAGTAAACATAAAACACCAAACATGAGATAATGACTAAAAATGTTCACATCGCTGCCCTGTTTTTAGCCATGTCTTGAGACCTGATTTAAAACTACTGAGTGTGTTGCTTTGCCTAATACCTACAGGAATACTGTTCCATAGCCCTGTTGTTTTTACAGAAAAGGCACTTTGACCAAAAGTGGTCCTTCTAAACACACTTAATGAGTCCCCTCTAGATGATGCTCTTGTGTTGTTTTCTGCTCTACTCAGACTCACAAATTTCTTAAGAGGGGGGGGAGCAAGATCATTTACAATTTTAAAAAATAAACAGCAGTTTGAAAAAGAAATAAAATTGTCCAGACTAAATAAACCATACTTCTGTATGATGGGACAGTGATGGTATAAATTAGATTTTTTGTCCAGAATTTTAAGAGCCTTTTTATAGGATTTGCGAATCAGTGACAGGGCAGTTGTATTTGCTTGAGACCCGGTGGTCAAGCAATATGAGATGTGAGTTAAAATCATTGAGTGGAAATAAAGTTTCGCTGCCTCTGTGGTCAACTGATTCCTTATTATCTTAAAATGTACGAGGTTCATTTTAACTCGACCATTGACCTTTTTAATATGTTTTTTAAAACTTAAATGGGAGTCAACAATGACCCCTAAGTATTTAAAATCCTCTACTACCTTGAGCCTTTCTCCCTTAACAAATATGTCTGGCTCTTGAGTGGTCTTTTTGCGTATAGTGAAATACATGCAAACTGTTTTTGACGTATTAAGTGTCAAACAAGAATTATCCAACCAGTCCGCTATCTTACTCAATGCTGCATTGAGTTTGTATGCTGCGTGTTGTTTTGTTTTTGCATATGCGTATATCACCGTGTCATCAGCATACATTTGAATGTTTACATCAGGACAAACTAAGGGAAGATCATTTATATACATACTGAACAATAGAGGGCCCAAAATGGAACCCTGGGGAACCCCTATTGAGCATGTATTTTCAGTGGACAGTATATTTTTCAGTGGACAGTAGAACATGAACAACTCCATCCAGGACCTCTTTGCTGAGAAGCGACAGTTACATCCACTGCAGAACCTCCCTCCCTGCTGCGTATACATTTGAAATATAAATAGGAGAGAAATTAACTGTCAGACACAAACACAGACTGTACACAGAAGTAAACAATAAAAAGAGGTAGAAAGATAGAGACGTTAGCTAAGGTGACACAGCCTTAAATGGTCCTGGATTAAGCCCTTATTTCCCAAGACAGTTAGAAGCCCACTTCCACCTCTAAGGTTTTCATTATCTTCTGTTATTAGGCACACAGTGGTGCGTAATCCTGGGCTCCAGCCGTATAGCAGCCTGGAGGGCTAAATGCTCTGTAGTTTTTTTTACATATCCCTGACCGTTTTTTTTGGGACGAATTCAAGGGGATTATCAATTTGACGTGGCTCTTTGCTGTTGTTGTCGTCCTCATCGCTTATTTGGAGAAAAAGCCCGACAGTCAAGCCAGCCAAGTGACTCACACACACACACACACACACACACACACACACACACACACACACACACACACACCGACACACACACACACGTCTGTGATGATAGTCAAACCGGGCACGTCTGCAAGCAGTAATTGTGTTTGTGTAGGGCATAGAGTGAGGCTTTGAGGCTGTGCTCCGTTGCCATTTTTTGCATCTATTTGTCTTTTCCGCGGGCTCTGCTCAGTGTCATATCATATATAATCGGATAGCGAAATACTTGCTATTATGTCGGCTAACCCCCCCTCTCCTCCCCTCCCCTCATGAAACCTGTGTTCTTTTTTAAGGTGACCAATTGCATCAGTTTGAGCGCATGCTGTGTGTCTTAGCGTACACTATTCTTTTTTTTTTAAGATTTTTTTCTGGCATTTTTATGCTTTTATTGACAGTGCAGAGAGACAGAGGTGAAATGGGGCAGAGGGGAGTGACATGCAGAGAATGACCGCGGGTGGGAATCGAACCCGGGTCTGCCGCTGGGCCCGGCCCCGGGAGGGGGACGCCTTACAGCGTACACTATTCTAATGAATAAAGATGTATACGAATGCAGCAAGCTTTCTGTAGATTAGCAGAAGTAGCGGGTCACTCTGAATGCTCCTTTTGCAGCCCATTTGCCAAGTTTACATAGCTGCCAGAGAGATAGCCACCATACAGTAAAAAAAACCTCGAGGTCACCATACACACACACACACTTCCTGTTCTCATCTATACTGCAGCGGGTTGAAAGTGCATCCCTAGACACTTTTCAGTCATATCAAAAAACTTTGCTCCTCTCGCCTGCTCAGCTGTCATCGAATGCTAACTCTCTAGAGGGGGAACGTCCGCGAGCTAGCATGCTATATAGGCCTTTTAAGAGTAGACCCATAAGCACATAAGCATGATACAAAAATAGTCCCATCTATCATGCTATCATGTTATCCTCGTTTTCCCTCTGTGATCTGCTAAATATATAGTGATCAAATTTTCATGTGTACCATCACCATGGATCCAAATGGTTGGTTATTTAAAGATGAGGCAGGCGCTATATGCTATAGGCTATGTTTGTTTTATTCTCAACAAAAGCTGGCAAAAGACCAAAACCAACAATGCATTATTAGTGGATGAGTGGGTTTCAACGATTGGAATAGACAGCAACAAAATGAGCCAAATTAATAAACAGATGAATTAATCAAATTCAATAGAGGTTCTCTTCTGAATGCTTTCAGGGAAATCTCCAACGCTACGTGGGTAGCACGCTAAAGATGCTGCATGTTAACCCATTCCCCAATTAACATTGACTCTGTGAATATGCTTGCCTCTCACCAATCTCTATGCCCTTTAAAATGCAGTTTTTTTCTGTCATCCTCTTACATGGGCATATTATCTCCTGTTTTTTTCACATTTGAGTGTTTTATTGATGATTTGTTGGCTATACTTTATTGGGAATAATATATATATATATATATATATATATATATATATATATATATATATAATATTAGAGTCACCATAGGTTTAATCTAGTTATAGCTACTATACATACAGCTATACTTATTTCAGATCGTTGATAAAAATGGCTTTCTCTCACCTATTACATGGACCAAAGGTAGATTGGCTGTTAAAACGACATCCCTCTCTTCGTCACAGATGTAAAGTGTCTGCCAATGTCCGATTGGTGCATTATGCTGGCCGTAGATCAGACTTATGTGTTGCACTTCATATGCTTATGAGGTCGTAAATATGCATTTCACAGGAATGCCTAATGGAATCTTCATTCATTTGAATTCCAGTCCCGTTTTTTTTTTTAAATAAGTTGAGCGGGCTGAAGTGCTATATCATAGAATGAAAATGAATGTGTGTGAAAAGCCTCTTGGCAGATTACGCTGGACTGGAATACAAATCATTCTCATTTATTTGAGGAAGTAATTACCCGCACAAGAGTAACTGAGGCTACAAACATATGCAGCAGGCGCCGGCTCATGCTATTGGTTGAGCATGATATTGGACTGAATGTGTTTGAATGCCGGAGGGCCCGTTTGTAATATGTTTGTATATGCTGTCGTCGTTGAAGAGACACACTTTTTCCTACTTTGTTAAGCTAAGTGCTAGATCCCTTTTCACCATTTAACACACCATCAAAACAAATGGATAGCATGTGCAAAATCTTGCTTTTATGTTGCGGAGATGTATCCTACTATGTCAATAAAGTTCCAGGCATCACATTTGAGTGGTGCACTCATGCTCTTCTGCAATGTTTTTACAAAAAAAAAAAAAAAAAAAAAAAAAACGTTTTATTATTTCAATATTTTTTAGATGCCTTCTGGTTCCTTTGTCTGGATGGGTAAAGATTTTTTTTTAGCTCACAGACACTTACATCCTCCTAAAAGCTTTTTTGAAAGACATATGTAAAGCATGGAGAGTGTGTTTGATTCCCTCACTCTCAAGTGCGCTAAGTGGATCTGATGCAGCTCGTCATGGTGTTTGTATTGTATGTTGCTACATTACAGAAGTGTCCTTGCACTCACTCACTCCTACATCTCCTGCGCTCATACCAACCTTCCCCAACAGAGTCCTGCTGTCTGTTGTCATTTAACTGCGTTATCCAGTCCATTATTACTGAACCTCCTCTGCTACTTGAACCATTACGGAGAACATACCAGAAAAAAACCCAGGCTATTATTTTTCACATTAAGGCCTATTGTCTATTCTCTCCGCCTTCTTAAGTTTTTGCCACATCAGCCAGCCACACTCTCTCTCTCTCTCTCTCTCTTTACCCCGGTCTCTCTCTCTCTCTCTCTCTCTCTCTCTCCCTCTCCCTCGTTCTCTAATGTCATAATGTTCTTTTAATGGAATCACAGAACATTGCTTCTATCACCTTTTCAATCTTGTATTATTATTTTTTTTTCTCCTCAGCATTTTTTCCTAATGAGATTTCCGCCCATGCAGAGCAAAACGGAGCACAGAGTTATTAAGAGAGCGCGCATTGTGTTTGGCATTAGTTTCATTGCAAAGAACATTCCATTGCCTGCTAATATGACCCACCACCCCCACCACCACCACACACCCCCTCCTCCCCAACCCTTAGCTAGCTGCCATTAGTAGACCGGAGATGGAAGGGGGATGCTAAAGCCCCTCTTGAGCACAATGTTGGATAATGAAATCCTGATGTTCATTAATGAAACTCAATTAATAGAAAGAAAAGTAAAGTGGATGGCGGATGAGGAGGAGGACAAGAAAAGAACGAGAAAGGAAGAGAACAAAGTGTGTGTGTGTGTGTGTCCCCACACAAACACACACACACACACGCGCACACTGAGATACAATTCAAATGGAGAGATAGTAAGAGGGGAGAGCATTCACAGCCCCCACAAAAAAAGCCTATATTGACTTCCTTCTTTGGGACTAGCTGAGCTTATTAAAACGCTTAATAGCTTCCATTAACTTCTAACACACTGCAGTCTCATACAGGCTGCTGGGAGGGGGCCCATAAGCATTGGACTGGGGTTGGTGTGGGAGGAGGAGGGGGGGGGTAAAAAGAGAGTCTCTTCTGGTAGTGGAAGGAGGGCAATTACAGAGGGACTTGGGGTATTGTCCAAAAAACCCACAATACATTTGGGTTTATTTTGGTGTGAAGATACAGCCCTGGGCGCTACTAGTGTGGCTACTTATTATGTTTTCATATTAGGACTATTTTCTGTTGTGCCACTTTGAAAAGTTGAGCTTGTGAAAGCTTTGAAAGAAATACTTTCTTTATTTTTTCAACCATACCTTCGCCGGTGTGTTTGTGCATATCAGAATGACAAGGAGGGGAAGATCTTAGACCATTTTGTGTGTGTGTGTATGTGTCTGTGTCTGTGTGTGTGTGTGGCATTCACACATAAGAGTGTGTACTTGTTCAGCCTTCTGCTTTTCAGCAATGTTTACTATCTCTTCGTGTTTATAAAAAACCCGGCGAACCAATCCACATCTATTGCCCATACCTCTCCCCCCCCTCCCCCACCAACCCACACCCCCAACCCCGGCTGGCACATCACACTTCAAATAGCCTGTCACGATCAGCTCTCCAGCCCTCTCAACAAACTGCCAATAAACTGGGCCGGCAGCCTCATTCGCAGAGGAATAGCCCCCGGGCGATTGGGAGACAACTCAGCCACACATCATTCAAAAACAAACTATAACCCCACTGCTCCACTATCCCTGCAACAGTAAGAGAAGCTCTCTGGTACATGGACGTGACAGAGAGAGAGAAAAAAAAAGAAAAGACAGAGCACTCTCACTCTATCTCAATTTAATGAGCCGGGGAGAATGACTGACTGACACTTTTTTTGTTCTTGTCTCTGGATGACTGAAAATGTTCTAGCTGCTATATTAGCTGCTTCCACACGGGCTCAGTGCTTCTGGGACTTCTACTTGTCGGTCCCAGTCTCTTGCTTATAGCCCCTCAAACACGACTTAGCGCAATTATCTCCGTAATAGTCATAATCTCCCTTTAGGTCCATTCACAGCCTTGAATGGGGGCATAATCATCCCTGGCTGGCACTATGTAGGTTCTGAAGGAGATGGAAGCCTTGTAGCTTGTCTTTAATACCTGGCTGCTTCAATTCCTTGCTGCTAATCCCCCCCCCCCCAGTTCAGTTCAGCACAGTGCACTGTAAGGGCCCCCTTCCATCATACAGTATACACCAGAGTAATCACAGTCATTTTCTGCTACATTAGGGGGGGTCATTTTTTCTATGTGGCGCATAGTCATTTGAATTGGCAGTGTACCTAGCTGACGGGGGAATGATTGTTGGCAGCTAGGTGACAATCCCCCGAGCTGTCACACTCCTGCAAACAAGCAGTGCAGTTTTGGTGGCACTTTAGCACGGCATCTTAACTTGTGATTTGTGTGTGTGTGTGTGTGTGTGTGTGTGTGTGTGTGTGTGTGTGTGTATCGCAGCTACTGTACGTGACAGCTATATTACCGGGGTAATGCAGGTGGTAATGGCGCGAACCAAAAGCGAGAAGAGGAGAAATTAATTCCCAATCCTAAGCCGTTTTGGTATTGGAAATGTTATTCTTTAAAGGTGGAATCAGCAATTCTGGCTAAAATGAGTGATATCAATGATCCACTACCCTTCCGAACTGTGTGTACAGTGTTGATACACAGCTTAGGCTCTGTACACAGGCGTGTTGCTGAGCTATCACACGCCCCTTTGTTAAAAAAATACCCTTTGTTTACATACCAGTTTACAGAGCTTAGGCTATGTATTAACACAAGCTTTTTTATAAGCTCCCACACATTACAATGGTGAGGAGATATTCACTGAATTGGATAAAAGTGATTTATTTCATTCTTCCTGCATGTCGGGCTTGGTGCTGTAGTCAAACGGGCAAGGCGAAATAGCACAACAGAAGCGTTTTTTTTTTTTTTTTTTTTTACGAGGTGAGGTGGGAGTTTGTTGTTGCTATTCACCTCAGGTGCTGCTCAGAACTAACCCTTTCATCTGTGCTACACGCTCGTTAACCATTCCCACCTGGCTGTTTGCTATTTTATTTTTATATATATTTATTTTTATATAAGTCTAACTTCTGTTTCTCTAGTGTTCCGCTATGGTGCTAATGAAGCGGTAGGCGTTTTTTTGTCTGGCATTCAAAGAAGGATGCCAGTTGGAATCATATAAAAAGGGGGCAAAGGCTATACACAGTCCTCTCGTGTGCTCTGGGGTAGAAATATTCGGGAGGAGGAGGGTCATTGCACACTTGTGTGTTTTCATGCCCAATCAAGCCCAGCCGGCAAGCTGTATACCTCCATGTGTGATTGACTGGGAAGGCAGAGGGGGTGAAGGGGGAGAGGGGGGAGGGAGGGAGGAAATGTGAAGAGAGGAGATCGTTTTGGCTGTGATCAGGCGTTACCTGGCTGTGACAGCACTCGTCTTTCTCAACAACTGAGGCTTGTCACAGCTGCTGATGTCCCGCTGTGCTCAACCACACACAAACCCACACACAAACACAAACACACACACACACACACACACACACACACACACACACACACACACACACACAAATAAGCACACTCACATAATCACAAACACACATACAAATAAGGACACACTCACATCCATGCGTTCTCGATCACACACTCTTTTTTAGACATGTTTTTTAGACATACACACGCAACCCATGCAAAGACAGATGCTCTCTCTCGGCTCTGCTCACTCAGTGTGACCGCAGCGTTGGATGCGCCCACCCAGGATGCCAAGATAACCTTCCACCAAGTCTTGCTCACATAACCTCATGAATTATGGAGCTCTGGTCTTATCTGAAAGTTTGTGAGTATCAAGAGAAGAAAAAAAATGGAATTCTTTTTTTTTCTGTAATTTCAGAACTGAGTCGGTGGCCGAGAAGATGCTTACAAACTGGTTCGCCTTCCTCCTTCACAAATTCCTCAAGGTTGGTGCACCAAGCAACACATGTACTACCTGTTTGGATGTGTTATGTGTTTTGAAGCCATCTCCTTTTTAATTAAGTTTCCAAATTGAATGCGTGATGGCAGGTTGATCCGATGTTTACAGTATGTGGACGGGAGCTGTTTTGAGTGGTGATTTTTTTTGTGTGTGTTTATGCTGTGATGTTCTCTCATGTGTGAATCGCTGGGTTGTGTGTGTGTGTGTGTGTGTGTGTGTGTGTGTGTGTGTGTGTGTGTGTGCGTGTGTGTGTCTGTGTGTGTCTTCACAGGAGTGTGCTGGGGAGCCTCTGTTCATGCTGTACTGCGCCATCAAGCAGCAGATGGAGAAGGGGCCCATTGACTGCATCACGGGAGAGGCCCGCTACTCCCTGAGTGAAGACAAGCTCATCCGCCAGCAGATCGAGTACAAAACCCTGGTACGTCACACTCCAGAGCCACACCAGAAGGCAAACAAACACACAAGTAGACCCACAAACACACATGCAACATTTATAGTACAGCTCTTGACTTAAAAGTTGATTGTTTTGAGTTAAAATGCTGCAAAACTGAGCTCTACACACAAATAGACACAAATCATGGCACACATTTGCCATGATAGAGGAGCAGAGAAAAGTACAACATGCAGCTATATACGTTTTCCTAATCAATTCAATTCGAAAAGCTTTATTGGCATGGCTATCGTTATGAAACAGTATTGCAAAAGCATTACAGATATGAAAAGTATGTAATAACAAATGAGAACATTCAGAACACATCCTGCATATCTCAGGAGTAGAAAACAATATGTACAAATAATACATAAAATACATACAATACAAAATATACTTTTTCCTACCTGCATGGGGAGAAAATGAACTATTGATCCCACTGGCTCCAGTGTTGGTCCAACATTAGGGTAGGTGGCTGTGGAGATTTGAAAAACACCAAGCAGCCTTCATCTACATACATGCACACACACACACCCACCTGCACACACACACACACACACACACACACACACACACATACACACACACAGCACTCGCGTGTTGCGCCATGACAATGCTCTGATTGCTCTGACTGGGAATTTGGCTCATTATGTGCTAATGCCCCGGCAGAGCTGGAAATTGGTTTCCCGCCGAAGGTGTGAAATTAGATTTTGGGTTGCCCAGCGAGAGCGGAAATGGTTTCTCCAAGCTCCTGCCATGCTCCAAGGAGACTCTAATGAGGGCCAGGACTCAAGCTGGACCCAGGTCTAGGCAGAAGTAACAGCCGTACATACCCCCTTGGCCTCCTCCTCATTAATTTTTTCCTCTCATATTCTCACCTATCTGCACAATCCAGATTCTAAACTGCGTGAACCCGGACAATGAAAACAGTCCAGAGATTCCGGTGAAGGTGCTGAACTGTGACACCATCACCCAAGTGAAGGAGAAGATACTGGACGCCGTTTACAAGAACATGCCCTACTCTCAACGGCCGCGGGCTGTGGACATGGACCTCGGTAAATGGCACAACGCAAACAACAACGCTTGCACCCACTCACTCACTCACTCACTCACTCACACACACACACAGAGACTCAGAGAGGCATTTAGCACGGTGTAAAAGTCCTTCACACCCACAGTTTAGTGTATCAGTCAGAGTGAAAAAGCTAGCCATGTGTACAGATTATCAGTGCATTAGTGCGATAAAAGCTGTGTTCCAGCAGCCCAGCTATAGCCCCGCCAAAGCCTCGGTGTGCTGCTGCCTGCCAGGCCTCCTATCAAAATGACTGACAGTATGTGGTGCATCCCTCCATCTGGCTGGGCTTTTTCTGCCTGGGTGTTGCCTATAAGACACACTAGATCAAGGTAGAGAAGAGAGTGTGAGTGTGTATGTGTCTGTCTCTGTGTGTGTATGTGTGTGTGTGTGTGTGTGTGTGTGTGTGAGTGACGTGGCTGTCTGCCTGACCCAGGTACCAACTGACAGACACAGCTTGCCAGCCTCATGTTGGGCTCAACTCCCACACAGTCTGCCACTTTCCACCCGCGCCTGTCCGTAACGCTGCCTCCAATTTTCGACGCACCTCTCATTCCCCCCTCACGTCACATGGGACGAGAGAGAACAAAAGAAGGTGGAGGCAACGATTCTGGTGAACGCTTGTTGTCAAAATCACGTTTTGTCAAAGTCAGTGAATATCTCCTCACGATCAGCTAGCTACCTGTCCGTACTGTGTGCGCAGAAAAAAAAGTCCAGTGTAAATACACACAGCCTAGGCTCTGTAAATGGGCATGTTGCTAGCTACGGTGAGCCCCCTTTTGTTAACATACCCGTGAGGAGATACTGATTACTGATTTCACTAGAAAAGCTGAGTCCACTTTTAAAATGATACAATTTCTGCATTTGTGTGAGGGTGTGTGTATGTGTGTCCGCATGTATCCAATGTGTGACTATTGTTGTATACAGTAAGTATATATTTCCCTTAGAGCGTATAGGCTAGGCGGTGTTGGGTGGCTGTTGTGCCGGGCAGTGATACTTGGCAGAGGCACAAAGTAATACAAGCCAGTCAACAGAGGAGAAAATCAATGATCACTCCCAGCATGAGAACAGCAATGGACTGTCCGCTTGCCCATCAGCACCCTTATTATCATTTCATTATGACACAACGAGCCGTCAGACACACCGGCCTCCGCTAGCATTGCGTATAGCCCCCACCCGGTTCCCCCTGCTTATTACATCTGAAAGGAGTTGATTTTAATTATAGGTCCCTTTTTCATAGGGATTCATAGATTTTTCTTCTTCTTTTTATGCTCCACTCTTCTCTTCTTTCTGACCCTGATGGGCAGAGTGCTACATATGCTAATGCTACGCCATCTCCGCGACACAAGTGCCAATTAAAGCACCAAGTCTGCCTGCTTATACATACATCTCGAAACGTTGTTCATGTGAAATGCTTCATTAAGATGCGTGTCAGTCCAAGTCTGCAGAGAGAGGGGTACACATGCAGAGAGCCACACAAGAACGCAGACTGCTTAATATGTACTCGCTTGAAGAGAGCTCTCTTTGGGAGCATTGTAGGTTGACGTTTGACCGATCGAAAGGCAATTGAGTGTTGACAAGAGGTGTTTAAGTGACATAAGCATAAGTCATCGATGTGTTAGCACTGTATACATTTGCCCTGCGAGGTTACAGAACACACCAAACTATTGCGCTTTAACCACATGTCCATTCAATGCATATGAGCTTCTTGATCACTAGATGGTTTTCATATGTATGTATTAAACACACCAAACCTCTATATAAGAAAATGGCATTGTATATGGCTCACTCCCACCACTACCATAGTTTGCATAGATAGTTAGTGTGTTATTCAGTATGTATGTCTGTGTCCTCAGAATGGCGTCAGGGCAGGATGGCTCGTGTGGTGCTGCAGGATGAAGACATCACGACCAAGATAGAGAATGATTGGAAGAGACTCAACACTCTCATGCACTACCAGGTAAACATACACACACAAAGGCTCATTTCACTCCTATTTCTGCTGTGCAGCTTTTATTATGGAAATGGTACCATGCAGGCAGGCACCCTCTTGCCGAACTTTGATGTTTTTGTCGCACTTGACTTGTAGGCGGCCAATTTTCAGCTCCTTCATTTGCATGTCCTTGCCTGGTGTAATCCAAGTGACAGAATATAGAGGACAATTACTGTACAGGTGGCAGGAGAGCGCTCAACCCTCAGCACCTCAGCACAGACACTTCTCCCTCCTCCCTGGAGAGATGAAGCTGTTAGTCCAGGGGGGGTAGTATCTCTCTCTCTCTCTCTCTCTCTCTCTCTCTCTCTCTCTCTCTCTCTCTCTCTCTCTCTCTCTCTCTCTCTCTCTCTCTCTCTCTCTCTCTCTCTCTCTCTCTCTCCGTGTTCTGTTGACTTCAACGCTGGCAACAATTAGTCCTGCTATGCTCGGCTCTTGTCTCTTCATATGTAGAACCAAACAATTGTAGGGCCCATGCATGCTTACCACTATACCTGTTGCCCCCTCTTTAACCCATTGATGACTATAGCAATCTAGGATGCATGTCCTTATTGCCTGAGGGTTTTCTGAAAAAAATTTATGAATTGTCAAGTCTACCAAAACCTTAATATCTAAGCCTGTGTAGCACATAGAAACATGAAATAAAATACATTTAAAAGTTAAGGTTCACAGGTTTTATTTAAACATGCTCCCTTAGCGCTTACAAACCAACACATTTTTCTAAAAATCGTCAAAATTAGATGGGGTAGAAAAAAAAGAATAAATAATATAAAATATTTAAAAATAATGTGCTAAATGAGGTTATAATCCTGCTTCCTTTTAGCATGGATAGTAGTGACTGAGTGTGTAGTGGAGGGATAAAGATAGACAGATATTGGAAGGAGAAGATAGCTTTATTTTATTATTTAGTTCAGTTATCACTGGCACCATAAATCCGACTTCCCAGTACAACTGGAACGCAGACTGACTCCCGCTGTCGGGAGCCGATCAGCTGGTCCAAACGGCTGTATACCGCGGAGATGAAAACGAAACTGAAACTTAACTATCGCCTGGCTGGGCTGAATTTGAGTTGGAGCAGCAAAATATAGCCTAAATTCATAAATATTGTTAATAAATAGATGCAATGTGTTGTGTGATTTTTGTCAGTAGGCTATAGTAGACCTTGATTCTGCGCATCAAACGCCACTAACTGTTCTGTAATACACTATCGCCGACACAGCTGGCGTATTTTATGTATTTATTTTTTTATTTTTATTTATTTATTTATTTTTTATTGACGTGATTTTCGGCAAACCACACAACTTTTGGGTGGTCACGTGGTCTTAAAAAATCAACAAAACCCACCTCATGTGTATTTGAACCAATGACGGTGCATGCTGCGCACGCCATGAAAATTAGATAAAGTAACAATGCTGCATTATGCTGCATCAGGCAGGAGAGACAATGTGGCCTTGCGCAGCAGCCGCCATCAATGGGTTAAAGGAGTAGTCAGCAATTCTGGTAAAAACGCTTATTGTCATAATCACTTTTTTGTCAAAATCAGTGAATATTTCTGCCCATCCGTACCGTGTGTGCCCTAAAAAGGAAAACCGGTGTCAAAAAACAGCCTAGGCTCTGTAAACTGGTATCTTAACACTGTAGCTAGCAAAATGCCCGTTTAGGCATTTTCCAGGAAAATGTATGACAGCCAGGAAAGCCAGGGTAAAATAATAAAGAGGTATACAATTAACAAAGAAGAAACTGGAGACCGAATGAGAGGGCAGCCTTGTCCTCATAGGTCATGAATCTTTCGCAGTGCGTGCTCACTCATCCCCCACTATTCAGCCCACTGTAGTCAGCGGGACCATCTGCTTAAATGACCACACCAAGCAGCTATTCTGGACTACCTTGTCAGGATCAGGGGCTATGGGGCTGAGATGCAGCTGTGGCTGGGTGTGAGGGGCCCGGTGGTGGGGCCAGGAGATGCCACTTCAAGTCTGGCTGGGTCTTAAGCTCTCATGCTGGGCAGGGTCAATCTTTAACTCCTACCCTCCTGATCCAGAAGAGCAAGCAGAATAATTCAACAGATGCCCGAGTCATTAGCGCTGGAAACCTTAGTTTTCCCTGGTGGAGACGAGACGGTGTGGATCCTCTGGCAGCATCTGAAGTCTTCCTGCATCCACACTATTCACACTTTACTTCAGTATTACCATGTAAACATCTGGTCAATGATCAAATTTCTTTGTGATTTTCTCTACTTATGACATCTATTGCAGTATGTCCGTCCTGGGAGAGGGATCCCTTACTTTGTCGAGATTTCTTAAAAAAAAATGTAATCTCGGTAAATGGTTTTTTACTGGGAGTTTTTTTCTCAGCCGAGCTAAGGGTGTAAGGGCAGGGTGTCATATTGTATCATATTGTATGAAATGTAAAGCCCACTGACACAAATGTTATTTGTGATTTTGGGCTATACAAATAAAACTGATTTGATTTGATTTGATTTGATTAGAAGAAGGGGACACATCATGATGTCCTTCACACAGGTCCTGGCACCATGCAGCGTATCTCCTGTTTGTCTTCCCTCCATTGTCATTGTGAAATTGTTCTTTCCTTAAAGCCCACTGTAAACTCAAATCCACAAAATCCCTCTAACTATGTCATTAGGGGAGTTAGTTGCGTAATAGTAAGCACCTGAAACGACTTAGGCATATGTATCAATCCAGATAAAATATGTTGTCATTTCAGTTTGATAAACGTTATCAACTATTGTTTTGCTATTGTAGACCAGAGTCTTCCAATCAATCGTCCCCACTCAATTACAATTTTAATTTTAGTCTCCTGTCTTTTTTTCCTTCTCGCCCTTCAACGGTAAAGAACATTATTTTTACCTGCATTTCGAGAACCTTTTCTTCTCTGGTCTCTGCGGTGCCTGTATCATTGATGAAGCAGTGTGCTGGCTTCCACACCATAATGGGGCTCTTCTGTTGTTTTTCGCAATTCTTTGAGTCAGCGTCTGTCTGCCGTCGTTAGCCAAGGGAGACATTAAGAGACACACAGTAACAATTGTGTGGTCCCTTCATTCATCCCCTCCATCAATAGCTGATCTGAGGACAGCTATTGATCACTGATCTAAGGGTCCCTGCACTGAACATAAGGACCCACACTGTGCAGCTTCAGAAGAACTGCTGGCGGGGAAGGAAGAGGTAGAGAAAGAGAAGACCAATGTAGAAATGAATAGTTGGTTGTTGGAGGGATGGGAGTAGAATGTAGCAACATATTCTCTTGTGCATCGTTACTGTTTTGATGAGCTGGCAATGGCACCCGTGTGTGTGTGTGTTTGCGTCATACACCATACCATTGAATTGGCAGCTGCGACAGCACATCTGGCTGCCAATCAAAACAAGGGAGCACAGCTCATTAGGTCTCAGAGCGAGGGAAAAGCTTGGAGAGGGGAAGAAAAATGGTGAAGAGGTGAGGAGGACATTTTGAAAGAGGGGTGTCTTAAATATGCAGAGTGAGTCAGGGCAGTATCACCTTGAGTCTTTGCTAATTCTCCCACAGCAGAGAGATGGGGACCAGACAGAGGCATTCAAATTCATAGGGCTCATACAGCCTCCCAAGAAACCCCACCGGCTATTTACCTTACCACATGGGAAATAATGGTTTACATAAACTGGAATATGGAAATTGCACACCTTTCCTAGCTCCCTGCTAAAAAGCAGAATTGAAGAAACATAAATGCACCCATTTAAAATGGGTTCAGAATCTTTATTCAGCACCTTGGCATTCACAGTTAGGGGACTTAACTCCCATCGTCCCTCCCCCACACTCACTATTTCTGTAGTATTTTTTTTAACAGTCTTTCTTGCATAAGGATAGAAGGAGATAGTAGCTCACTCACATATGCACACAGAGCATGTGCACACACACATACAGAACACGCTAACATTGCACATGCTCACACACGGACGCAGTTGAGATGGAAGATGTATGAGATTGGAAAGAGCTTTTTGGGATCATTTCAGATTTGGATCTTTTCAGTTGTATAATCTTCCACCCTGTCAAAGGAAAAGGATTCATCAAACCTTCCATCCCTGTCATCTCCACATGTCTGTGTTCTCACTAGTATCCAGGAAGTAAGCAGGGATCCCAAGAGGTCCATCTTACTTCAGTAGGAAGTACATAAACAGGGGATTATCATGAATTGAAGCTGTCAGATGCACGGTCTATTTTTTTTGTTGTGTTGATTTTAATTGCAAGCGCTCCGTATTCACAGAGGTACTGTGTGAGTAATTAAATTGATGATGTGTTTGTTTGCAAAGTGTTGATTTATGACAGGTGGACTGTGGCTTTCCTTGCATATTAATAATACTTGTTTGCCACATCCATTTGCGTTGACACATGGGCGGTGTGCGTCTGGAATATTATTCCTAACTTATTGCTAGATAAATGACAGCAAAGGGACGATTGCGGTTGCCTATTTCACTTTGGCCAAGACTGCGTCAAAAATAAAAAGTAAAAGTCAGTTTGTAAAGTTGCAGCCCCATGTTGCCTGGCGTCCTCTGTGTGTCCTTTTCTCTGCAGTGAGAGAGCAGACAGTGATGACCACAGAGAGAGCCTGCCAGATAGCTCCAGTTACCCCCCCCCCCCTCCCCCCCTTATTGCAGACATCACTCGGGGGCATTGTGTGCTATTTTCAACAGCCCCAGACACAACGGATACAATTAATATTGATATCTGTTCATTAATATAATGCCGTGGTGACTGTCTTGGCACGTTCCTGGTCGCGATTGCATATGAGTACAGGTTATGGATAGGTGGGAATATGATCAGTTTTCCATTAAAAAGGGGATCCATGCTAGATGAATCCTGTGCTGCTGCTGCTGCTGCTGCTGCTGCTGCTGCACTCTGAGTCACATTTCCATTGAAAACAATTGTAGTATTTGTGAAAAACACTGTTCTCTTCAATGACACATTTCATTTAGTAAAGGTGGTATCGGAGAGTGTTTATTCTCAAAATGACATGTTGTTAAAATCAGTGAATATCACATCACGATACAAAACCTGTATGTATGTTTCGTTTGGTGAGGAGAAATTGACAGGGTTTTGACAGGAATTGCTAACTTCCCCTTTCAAAGCCAGATTAAATTCCATCATAAAGGCCGAGAGACTGGCATTTTACATTCATGAGAAGATCCTTTGCTTGTGACGCCTGAGAGAGGGACATACTCCCACATAATGGCCCCATCTAAACATTGCAAACCATGCACAGGTTGTGTGTTTCCGAGCCGCTGGGCAGAGTGGAGAGAGGTATGATGATAAGCATTGTGATCCCAGAGTCAGGAGTCCAGGAGAGATGGGGACACCAAGGGTAAACAGGGCTAGGACCAGGGCTATGGTGGTGGGTGTGTGTGGGGGGGAAAAGGGGGCTGTGGAAAGAAAGATAGAAGGCACTGACCACACTCATTCTAATGGAAGGTCTTATCACTGGCAAAAGGGCCCACAGCCACCTTATCACACCTGCCCACACTATCAGCCCACACACTGGATTATCCCTGAAGGGCGAATCTGCACGCCTTCAATCATTTACTCTATCACAAGGGCCCATCTCGGCTCTAGCCTCTCTGTCAGCCATATAGAAGAAGAAAAAGCAGGGAAAAAAGAGAGGGATGGAGAGAGAGAGAAAGAGAGAGGGAGGTGTTAAAGGAAAGAGGGTGAAAGAGAAGCTATTTCATGCTTCGTAGAGAAAATGTATCAAAAGAATAGGGGTGGAAACTTCATGCAAGTCAGCGGAGCCGGTATTGTCGGTCAGTGCATCGTCAGCCAAGAAGGAGGCTGTAAAGGATGGAGAGACTGCAGAAATAAGGTTTAGGAAGAAGCTGAGACACATGAGAAGGGGATGAGGTTGAGAGAGAGAGAGTCAGAGAGAAAGGGTCAAAGATGGCTGTCATGTGTTGATTGGGTGGAGGGTGGGGGTTAGATAGACTAGATTTTTCATTTTTTTCTCTTCAAAAAGGCCCGGGGCGCCAGAGCTGCTACGTCCCTTTAAAGAGGATTCCTCCAGATTTCATTCCAAGTTTCAAGTGTCTCTCTGTAGTGTGGCCAGTAAAAGGCCAGATGGCCACACTCTCCGACTAATAGCACGGACCGAGATTAGTTTTAGAAAGAGTGGGAAGGCAGTGGGTGAGGAAAACTAAATGCTCCCCTCCCCCCCAACATTCACTAGCGAATAAAAAGAAGAATTCTGTAGTTGTTTTTTTCTTCTATATATATTCTTTGAGGTTTTCTTCCCGTGTTGGAGCGCCTAGCATTTGCCTTTTTGTTTATCCCTTCCACTGGAGGCTTCGTCAGTTTTGAAGCAAGCAATCCCTCCTCGGGGTCAGGCTCTAAATGCCAGCCAACAAGCTGTTTTTTTTGTTTTGGCTCTCGGAGAAAAAAAAAGAACCTCAAGTTTTTTTTTTTTTTCATGCATTTGTTTTGTATTTTTCAACAAAAAAAAGGGAATGTATTTCTGTCCTTACAGTAGTAGCATTTTTAAAAAAACTATGTACGGTTAAATAGCCATTTCAGGGTTGATTCATTTCTACTGTTAATATTAATGCTAATACTCTTCGACTGATCAGAGACCTTTGTTGAGAAGTGTCTTAAAAAAGCTCATTTAAAACCCTCCTTTCTAATGTCTTTCTAATGTCTGAATATTTTTTTTTACTCAGCTTATCTGAAGTGATGCATCATACAGTACAGGGCCAAGAGCCGCGAGTAAATATAAACCAAAGGGATGAACCTGTGTGTCTACCTCTCATTCATGACACACCATTTTTAACACAGCCGCTTGCTCTGCGTCTTTCTCTTTGACTCTGTGCTGCTCTAATGCTATTATTAATACCTGCGCACCCCATTTTATCTGAGGGTGTGAAGTGTACACTAGATAAGACATTCTAGGCTCTGTCTTTCTGACACTCTCTCTCTCTCTCTTTGCCTCTCTTTCTCTCTATCCCTCTCTCTTTCTTTCACTGCCTCTGAGCATCTTTATCCCAGTAAAGAAGCTTATACGCCGTGTCTGTAATGTTTGTGAAGTGGGTGACAATGACAGGCATGTTGTGTACAGCCATCTTGCAACCACAGCACTCTGTTATGATAGAGAAAACACACACACACAAACACACACACACACACACACACACACACACACACAAGGCTTTGGTATAGAGAACAGCAGGGAGAACCGATATGACAAGAAGGGATGTGTTTGCGAAGGGGTTAGGGACATGATTTGCATACAGGAGTAGTCACCAGGGACTTAACATTCCCTTTACTATTACAAAATAGTTTAGAATAAACACCCCCGTACTCTGTTATAATTAAAATATGGAAATCACCGTAGCATGAAATACGCTGCTGCATGCAAATGGAATGAGCTTGAAAAATATATCAAGTTACACACTTTTATGTCAATTGAAAATGTAGGCTCATATCATTTTAATCACACTTGTAATTAATTTTTTTTATTAGTTTTGTTGTATAATATTTATCTGGGAAGTATTGTATGTCGAATTGTGTTGATTGTATGTGTTTTTTTTATCTTGTTTTGTACACAGGTCTCTCTTGATGAAGGGATCACAATGAGGCAACCTGTTTAAATAAAGGATTATGTATGTTATAATACCAGCCTATTCATATCATATGTCTCTCTCTTCACACACACAGGTGTCAGACCGCTGTGTTGTGGCTCTGGTGCCCAAACAGACCTCGTCATACAACATCCCCACCTCGGCCAGCATATCCCGCTCCTCCATCAGCAGATATGGTGAGTCAGCAGACCAGAAAGTGTACATCCTTGTTAAAGGCATTTCAAAATTGATTACATTTATTGCGAAAATGCCATCCAGCGTATAGATGAGGCAATTATGGATTTATTAGGGGCTTATTCAACAGTTAATCAACAGCTAATGCCATGCAAATGTAATCTAGTTGCTCTTCTTGCCTCGCAAACACGTCCAAAATGTCTGTTGTTTTTTCCCCCCCCCATATTAATTGTTTCACGTAGGAACAAAGCAAAAAAACACACTCTGCCCCAAGCAGCTCTGTATGGAGCTTCTCTGCTTTTTGGTGCAGAGAATAATTTTTTGTTTTGTTTTGTTGCATGGCCCTTTTCTCTCTCCAACTGTTTGTGTGTGTGTGTGTTTGTGTGTGTGTGCGCGCGCCACAGTTCGTTTTACAATTCAGGTCCAAACTCGGTTGGGTGGTACAAACCAATAGAAGAAGAAAATACAGAGAAAGAGATGAAGAGGAGGGCAGCATAAGAAATATAGTTATTGTTTGATTAAAAAAGCCAAAAAGCTATGCTAGCTGCCTGCAGACTTGCACCCACACATGCATTCATGAACACAGTACATGCAGTAGTATACAGTATACATATGCGGGCAAACACACACACACATACAGTCACACACACACACACATACAGTCACACAAACACACACACACACACAGATTCAAGATGAGCCTGTAGTGTATGCTGCTGGGTGCCAATTTTGGTCCGATGCCAGACGCACACAGAGCGGCACCAGGCATCTTGTGATTGCTAATTATTCTGTGTGAATGATACTTCACACAAACAGAAAATGATAAGTGAGCATTGTCAATCACCAGGATGAGGTATAGAAAAAGCGAACACTGGCCTTAAATTCGGCACGCAACAAAGAGAAACAGCTAACAGCGTCCACATCCCGACTACTGAAGATTATATTTGATGCCCTTTAGAAAAAGAAAGTGTGCCCAGTCATTACTCTCTTTTAGATGATGATGGAGGACCTCAGAAATGTCAACAAGTATAACTACCAATGTCACAAGAAAGGCAGGACGAAACCGTGTCTGCATTATGTTGTTTATAATATCGTCGCTTAATTTTAAGCTCTCCGCTTCTGGAGTTTTACACCTAGTCGTTAATATCTCACAAGGGATAATTGAACCTGTCATGGAATCTCAATGAGCTGCTGAGAGGCAGTGCGCCCTCTCTCGCATTTTTATCTTTATTTTGTCTATGTGTGTGTGTGTGTGTGTGTGTGTGTGTGTGTGTGTGTGTGTGTGTTTGTGTCTGTACGAATGCTCTGGAGTTGGACGTGCGTGGCATAAAAAGCAGAGGCTCTGCTGGCATGTGCCCGTCCCTCATCAATCATGGGTTACCACAGCAGGCACAGCTGCACCCCGACACCTGCTGATGGATTCATACCAATTTAAAATTCAACACTTAGCATCTTGCCTCAATTTACACCACTGGCTTCCCCCCCTCCCCCTCCTCCCTCTGTAGCCTTATAATACAATATGTACAGAACATGCACACTCACCTACTATCTAACTATGGCTCCCAGGAGTTGCGAGCTGTATGTCTGTCTGGCTGTAGTGGAAGTGGGTCCCTGCTGTGTGTAGGGGAGTTAGGAAAAGGCTTGCAGGATGGTTTAAAGGTGCAGTCAGTGATTTTGGAGAACGTTTGTTGTCCAAAGCACTTTATGTCAAAAAATCTGTGAATATCTCCTCACAATCCGCCACCTATTTGTACTGTGTGTGTGCTACAAGAAATCTGGTGTTAATACACAGCCTCTGTAAACAGGCGTGTTGCTACAGCTACGTTGGGCCCCCCTTTGGCTACATACCAGTTTACACACACATAGTACGGACAGGTAGTGAAGGTCTGACTCCACCTTTTAAAGGGAGTAGGAAATATCAGCAGTAAAAAAAAAAACAGTGGCTGGATTAAGATGGGATTTGGGACCTCAATCCACCTTGTACACACGGGAAATATATCCGGCCATACTCAGACCTTGGTCCCTAGTGGCCACTCCACAGACAGGTTCAGGTCGGCCTTATTTGAAAGGTGTAAGTGGCTGTATCGGCGTCAGAGAAGAATGAAAAAAAAAAACCCCTGCTTTGTTGCTCAGCTGGGCCTTTGAAGAGAGGTCACAGAGAGAGATCCTTATTGAGATCTAGGGATCTTTGAATCTCTAGAGAGCACACGCACACTGCCAGGAGAAGATGTCGGTTAATTGGGTGGAAACTGAAAGCAGCATCATTCAGACTGAGTGTGTGAGTGAAGAGCAAAAGACATAGAACAAGGAGGATGTACTGTATATATAGATGGCGCATAACAAATTAGCGATCTTTTGATGCGTTGATTAGCGAACGACAGGGACGGTTTTTTTTTCCGACACATTGGCGTCTGTACAATGTGTCAGGGAAGAGCCAATTATGAGTGCTTTTAAAGAGGAGCCAGTCTCAAGCACGTCTCAGTCAGTCGGGCCAGGGATTATGTAAAAGGGAGAAAAAAGGAAGAGAAAATGAATGAGAGCGGAAGAGGTAAAAAAAAAGCTTAACTATTATGAAATAATTCACGTGTGAAAGAGACAGAGGATAATTATGTCCTGCACACTTTATCTTATAAGACAACATGTACTAATGGCAACGACTTGTTCTCACCTATCAACTTGTTTGTCTTCAACTCCAGGGACCACAACTTCCCCTCCCCTTTCATTACTTTTACTCTGTGAAATTATCCACCACTGCAATTTCCTTTACAGCACTGCATGTAGGGAGCAGTTGGTGAGGAGGAAGGGGACACACACACAGGAGATAGGGCTTTATAATGAGTTACAAAAGGAGCGATAAGGAAAAGTGTTTGAGGCTGTGTGTTTATGTATGCTTGTGTGAGTTTGTGTGTGGGTGGGTGTGCTTTTGTGGTTGCATAATAAAAGTATAAGATGCCTCATTTGCATGGTGCCGCACACACAGAGAAAACTTCTGTAATCACAGTCATTTAGGCTCAGTTAATTCTATATCTCAACTCTCTCTTTTCAATTTATTTCTATTTCTAACAGACTCTTCATTCCGCTACACGGGCAGCCCCGACAGCCTCCGTTCACGCGCTCCAATGATCACCCCCGATCTAGAAAGCGGCGTGAAGGTTTGGCACCTCGTCAAGAACCACGAACACGGAGACCAGAAGGAAGGGGACCGCGGTAGCAAGATGGTCTCCGAGATCTATCTGACCAGGCTGCTAGCTACCAAGGTACACATCAATGTTTCACAGTACACATTCATGCGTGTGTAAATGTGTCTGAGGCTGTATAGACGTTAGCTCCATTTTAGCGTCTATTTTTCATGCCGTCACTGCAATCAAGCTGTGTTGTAGGTCAAGTGCTGTGTATGTCTGTCCCATGCATGGCTAATCTCTTGTGTACTCTCTCCCCCCTTCTCCCAGGGTACTTTGCAAAAGTTTGTGGATGATTTATTCGAGACGTTGTTCAGTACGGTGCACAGAGGGAGCACCCTCCCCCTCGCCATCAAGTACATGTTTGACTTCCTGGATGAGCAGGCCGACAAGCATGGCATTCACGACCAGGACGTGCGCCACACGTGGAAAAGCAACTGGTAAGGGCCCTCAGTTTTAAAATGATATCGCATGTGGCAGGTCCTTAAAGCTATAGTGCGTATCTTATAGCCCCCCTATTCTGCTGTACGTCTAGGTTTTTTCTTAGCAGTAGAATCAACAACTGAAACATCTCTTAGGCGCTTCTCGAGCTCTGGCACCAGTGTCAGAGGGCGACACCAGTTTGTAAACGCTGCCGTACTGAGAAATACAGAGAGAGTTTTGTGGAGCTGATAGGCTTTATCAACTTTATGCCAACTTTGGCAATGGCTTGAATTTAACCGGCATTCATTTATATGGAAAAAGTTACGCACTTTAGCTTTAAACCGTGTCATCAGAACTGCTCTAATGTCACATGATGAATCTACGTTTAGTCTCGTTAAAGCTCAACTTGCCTGATCTGAGAGAATTCAATTCCATGACCGAGTGTGATATTTTTTCGTCACTTACCCATTCTCTTTCGTCTCCTTTCCCCCTGCCAGCCTTCCACTGCGCTTCTGGGTGAACGTGATCAAGAACCCGCAGTTTGTGTTCGACATCCACAAGAGCAGCATCACGGACGCCTGTCTGTCCGTGGTGGCTCAGACCTTCATGGACTCCTGCTCCACTTCAGAGCACCGCTTGGGCAAGGACTCCCCGTCTAATAAGCTGCTCTACGCTAAAGATATCCCCAATTACAAGAGCTGGGTAGAGAGGTAAGACACTCGCCATTCTGATCCCCCTTCTCTGTTTTATCCTCTTAAGATAAAAAATAAATGGGATCTGTGGGGAGGAAAACTGATTCATAATTCTCTTTCTTCTTCTCCTGCACTTTTGAACCGCATTCTGTTAAAAGCATTTTTTTGAGCAATTCATTATTAGTGAAAGTGATGTAATGGCTCAAAAATGTAACTATTAAAAGGAATCTAGGTCCCAGTTAAGCTATTACAATGACTCAGTGAGTGTGTGTCTGTGCGAGTGATGCCAAGTTGTTGCCCCTGCTGTGCGTCCTCAGGTACTACGCTGACATCAACCGGCTGCCGGCCATTAGCGACCAGGACATGAATGCCTATCTGGCGGAACAGGCCAGAATGCACTCCACGGACTTCAACATGCTCAGCGCGCTCAACGAGATCTACTCGTACATCAGCAAGTACAGCGAGGAGGTAAGGGGGGGGGGGGGATTTGCACATGCTCACACACACACACACACACACACACACACACACACACACACACACACACACACACACAACAACACAGATGAGCCCAACTGTATTTGATGCTCTCTCTCTCTCACACTCTCTCTATCTCTCTCTCACTCTCTCTATCTTTATCTTTCTCTCTTTCTTTCAATTTAATTCAGGCAGGCTTTATTGGCATCGAAAACTAAAGTTAAGCAATTGCACAATACAAAAGAAAAACACTAGTAGAAAAGAAAAATTAAATGGCAATTAGAAACATAGAACTATAAACTAAACAAAGACAGGCATGGCTTTTTTAATGTGTGTGTGTGTGTGTGTGTGTGTGTGTGTGTGTGTGTGTGTGTGTGTGTGTGTGTGTGTGTGTGCGTGTGCGTGTGTATGTGTGTGCAATATTCCTGTAAATAAGTTATTCTATAATTTAAATCGTAACTTCCAGTTTTTTTTTTCTCAGTGAGAGTTGAATTGAGGCCCCATTAAATAATTTGTCACGGTGTTACTTCATTACTGAGTGTTTTTTTCCTGCAGCATTATTTGCTTTCTGAGCCCGTGTGATCTCAGATAACTCCCTCCTCTGGAACTACATACCGCACTGCTGCTTCACTTCGCTACATTCTACCTGCAGGGCATTCCCGGGCGCTGATTGCATAATGATGCCGCCGCTTTAGCAAATCAGACGCTAATTTGCGGGCAGATTGCGCGGCCCAAATTGAACAAAAGGCGTGCAGAGAATTTACCCCACACTTTAATACACACGTGATCTTGCCCTATGGTGTTCCCAATCTGTTCAAATGACTGGCAAAGGGGTTAGTGAGGTCAGCAGTAGAGTCTTCAGTATAGACTTCCCCAAAGCCCACAGGTCTAGTGAGACCAGGCGCTTAACAAGGCAGTGTGTCTGATCTGTAGACCAGAGAGACAGTGGAGCGTCTACAAGGTCCCAGCATGCAGCGCTGTCCTTTTTCCCGCTTGTGCTAGAGTTAGAGTGCGTTATTTGTTATATAGGGCTCTCCTGAGTGGAATCATAAGCAACACACGCACACACACACACACACACACACACACACAGTTGTCAGATCACAAGGAACATAAAAATGGAGGGAGGAAAATAGGCAAGGAGGAGAGCACATTTATGGAGACATTCTACTTCTAATGTCAACTCCTCCTCCGGGAAGCATTAGCCTAACCTTTATGTTGGACCACAGTGTCTCTCTCTCTTTCTCTCTCTTCCTCTCTCTCTCCATCTCTTGTATTGTCTCTTCCTCCTTCCGGTAGGCTACTCTCTCTCTCTCTCTTTCTCTCTCTCTCTCGCTCTCTCTACCTCTTTGAACCCATTATCCAGTCAGCTTCCCCTTTTGCTCTAAATCTCATGCACTCCCTTTTGCTGCCTCTGCACTTGTAGCTGTCCTGACCGACACATACACACATATGAAGACATATGCAAAAGGCGGTTCATATTGCACGCATACACATGTACCCCATCACTCCAGCACTATCTGCTGCTGTCTTCCCAGAGTGCAGTGCTGTAAAAAACCCTCGCCTGGCGCAATTGTTCAATCCTTAACTCAGTATTTTGCAAAGATGGTTATGTGTGTGTGTGTGTGTGTGTGTGTGTGTGTGTGTGTGTGTGTGTGTGTGTGTGTGTGTGTGTGTGTGTGTGTGTGTGTGTGTGTGTGTGTGTGTGTGTGTCGGTGCTGTAACCAGGCCAGAGCCACCGCAGCCCTACTTAAATGGATTTGGGAGATGGCGGTGGGAGCTGCACCTGCATACACTGCTACAGATTAATAATAGATTGCTATCAGGGCCCCGATGAGGAGCAGGATATGCTGTGCCCGTCGCCGCCAGCCTTTAAGAGCACTTAAACAGATGAGTGGAAGATGCTAGGTGGGCAGACAGACACTGTGTTCATGCGAGAGGACTGGCGGCTAACAAAGGATGTCCATGCTATGCATAAAAAAGGAGAAGAAAGAAATGCTGCTGACGTTATTTCCAGACAACAGGCACTTTACTGAACTCTTAAAAACTTAAAAGATGACTCTGATTGACTGATTAGACTTTGGAATCAAAAAGCACAAAAAATAAATGTAGCATTGTTTTTTTGTCTGTTTTTAGTTTTTTACAGCCCTCAATAACTATTTTTATGATTGATGCATGTTCTGGCCTTTGTTGTCACACCCTCTGAATAAGTATGAATACATAACCAAAGGCAATGAACGAGTTAAATAATTCTATCTTTCCCTTTACTAATCTCAAATATCACTCAATACAGTTAAATGATGCTACATTATGGGTGGAACTTTTGCTCCCATATGTTTTATTATTTATGTCTTAGCACAGAATTTCTTAAATGTCATATTGCATAAGACGGGGTCAATACTTTATTCTGTTTGAATGATCAATCATTCAGTCAAAACACTGTCTTCCAGTCTAGTCTGGTTCTGTGTGAAATGGATCTACAGTGGCGACACCATATGATGAAATAAAGGTCGCAGGGGGTTTGAATACAGATCCATATCAAAGGTGATGAAGACATGGCCCCATTGTGTAGTATTTTTATGCTCTTTTATATTCATATGAAAAAATCCTTTGCCATATGTGTTGGTGTCACTCTGACATATATTGGTCTTGACAAGGCAGATGCCAGATGAGAGAATGTCGAGGAGAGCCTGTCTGAATCCCTTTTGAACCTGACTTGACACATGCCAAATGTACAAGGAATGGGCGCGGAAGATAAGACGGGTGAAAAGCTAATACACAAATATTTGTCATTGTTGTCAAAGATAAAGGCAGTGATGTAATTCTTTTTTTTTTCTTTTTTTTCATGTGAGGTCCATATAGAAACATTAATAAAAACAGGCTCTACTCCATAAAGAATTACATTATTTTATATCAAAGGCGGTCAGATCTAAACCTTTAAAGGCTGTGCTATGTAGCTATGCAACAGGAATTTGTGTGGTCTCTTTGTTAACTGCTCTGCCATGTCTAAATAATAAGCCAAATAGTTATTCAAAGCGTGTTTTTTTTTTATTTTTTATTTTTTTTATCCGATTTCACGTGACTTCCTGAGTGCCTGTGTGATTCTGGCCTGAATGTAGGGTACAGACAGTAGAGACTTAAAATAGTATATACAGAAGAAGTGTAGTCTAGTCACAGTCCAATTTAAGTGTAATGGTTATTGTGGACGAAAAAAATAAAAAAATGTAAATTGAAAATGTTGTAAGTACTGCAGCTTTAAAAGAATCACGAGCAAGGTTGTAGTGTGAATTTGTATGTCTAGTTTTTGACCGAATTATTTATTTTCTTCACAGATCACAGCGGCCCTGGAGCAGGACGAACAGGCGAGGAAGCAGAGGTTGTCCTACAAGGTGGAGCAACTCATCGCTGCCATGTCCCTCGAGAGCTGAGGGTGACTGGACAGAGAGAGAGAGAGAGATTGAAAGGACCACAATGTCACTACAGGGACTACAAAATAAAAAGTCCTGCATTACTTATACCTCTCATCGTGGGAGCTAGAACCATGAACCAAGGACGTGGGACCTGTCTGTGTACACACAGCCGGACACACATACAGCTGCTTTAAGTTTGTGATTCTCTCACCTTTCCTTCCATGATGGCATCAGCTCAGAGCCCCACAGACTAAATATAAAAGGCCCTGAAGCTGATAACTATAGTAAGGGAGGAACATCAGCAGAGAAGGCAACAACATGGCTTCTTGTATTTATGTTTTTGTTTGTTGGTTTTATTTTTCTCAAAAGGACATTTTCCCTCAGTTTGACTGGGAATTGTGTGTTGTGGTGTGTGTGCACGAGTGTGTGTGTGTGTGTGTGTGTGTGTTAGCGTCATGCTGAAGAAGAAGGCTCCTTAAGGACTGCGAGAGCAAAATGGAGGAACAGATTTATTCTCTACTCATTCAGAAACTCACGTTTGTGTGTGAAACGGAGACACAGAAAAAAAAGAAAGAAAAGGCGAGAAGCAGAAGAGCAGATCTCATGTTGGAAGCTGAGTTTTTCGCATTCGGAATTTCTCAAGATTTTTATTTTTGTACTTGTACATTTGAATATTATCAGTTGCAGCTTAAGTATATCCACCCCAAGGAATCCCCATACAAGTGTTGCTGTGTAAGGAGCATCAACACACTACTTCACTGCAGTAAGAACAGGCCATGGTCCACGCAAGGTCTTCTCTCACTTGCTTCCCTCCTCTTGACTAACTGACTTCCCATTACACGGACAACAAAAAAAAATAACTCTTTATCCAATCACAAGTGTACAGGAAAAAAACATGAGACTTACTGTATGCTCATCATCTTAAGAGTCAATGGATCTTGGCCAGTGGTGGTCACGGTTCAGCCAGCATGCTTGCACCTAAATCCGAGGATGGCATATTGTGTATTTAAGGACTGTCAAAGGCTTTTTCTTCAGCGGTTAGGGTCATCTGTGTAATATGTACCAGTTGATTCTTGCCAATCGGTATATGTGAATGTACAAATGTTTTTTTCTTAATTTTATTTTTGTTTGTTTGTATGTCTTATTTGAGTTTTTTGCAAACAGAAATGGTCTCAGTTGAACTGAGCTCCCATAGATATTTGCGGTATAGCTTGTCGAGTGAACAACTGCATTATGTCCGTCCTGGCCACTATAGTCCCATCCAAATGCTTCCCCACAAACCTACTATTTACCCTTAAACATCACTTTTACTTCTAGAGGAGCGTGTGTGTGTGTGTGTGTGTGTGTGTGTGTGTGTCGTCTGCATTGTGGCTGTCACTGCTATATCCACAGTATGTACAGCTATAGTAGAGACCAGACCTGAAGAATTGGTTTCAATTATTATAATCCAAGCTTGTATCTCTTTGGGAAACTTGAATCGACTTACTGTGTACTTTACATGCATGCTGTCACACTATCGGAAGTGTTTGTAAGTGGTCCATATTTGATTTCAAGTGCCAATGAGTCATGCCAGCTTCGAGATGTTAGCCGATTGGGAGATCTTACTCGTGACCAACGCCCATGTCTTTTCTGGCACAGACAATAAGAAGCCTATCGCCTATAGCTGTGTGGGTCTAGTTAAGACCAAGTGCCAAAAGATCATTGTCTGTTTCATCAAATTGTTCACTATATAATGTGTCAAAAATCGGTTTATGCTTTACAGAGAGGGTCACAAGCTGGTTAAAGTTGAAGCTAAGATAACTGGAATGGTGAGTTTTTTTTTTTAAACTCGTGAAAAAGGTACGAAACATAAGTGGGAGAAAAGGGAGATCAGGAAAATGGGGAAAAAAACATGAAAAAAACACATAGACATAGAAAATAAAGATATACAGTATATTAGAAAAACACAAGTATGTTTCATGTTATGTGGATGATGCGTCTCCGGACTTAAAAAACCAAAACGTCACACGTCGTCGCTACAGATCTAGCCGGATGACAGCATACTGTAGATTCCGTTCGTCCTCTGGATATGGTGATTTTTTTCATTTTCTTCCGAGATACTATGTTTTTGCTTGTTGTTTACATCAAGTACTTGAAAAAAAATAGGTTATAGTACTAAAGGTTTGCACAGTATATCCTACTGCAATTGTGTGTGTGTGTGTGTGTGTGTGTGTGTGTGTGTGTGTGTGTGTGTGTGTGTGTGTGTGTGTGTGTGTGTGTGTGTGTTTTGAGAGCATGATGACCAACACCGGTAGAGGGTGAAAGGTGCTGCTTCTTCTTTTTTCTCTGTGGCCTTAGATACCCCCCATCTGCTTACTGTTTCCCGATCTTATTAGTTCTGATATTCGGGCACACACAGTCCTCTCCGGGCAACCTTCTGAGGACTGTCTCATAGCCAGATAAAGTAACTGGAAAAGGGATAGAGGTGAAGAGGGTACGGCCCCCCCGGCTCAGGCAGACATTGCCTTTTTCGCTCAGCACTCGGCTCTCGTCTGAGCTGTTTGAAGAGAAGTGTCGAGAAATGAGGAAAGAGAGAGAGAGCGAGAGAGAAAGAGAGGTGTAAGGAGAGAGAGAGAGAGCCCCTTTAGGTCTGGTTTCCTGCCTCGGCTTTGAAGCTGCTCTTTGATCTGAGTCAGTTGTGTGCACAGTGTGATCAGGAGATGGAAAAGGAGTACAAGAAGAAAGAAGAAGAAGAAAAAAACATCAAACTAACAGGCGTCTATAGGAGAAATGTAGGATGAGGTGATGACTGACATGCTATTACTGTGTCCGGCCAGTGGGGGCAGAAGTGGGAAAGAGTAGTTGTCATTTGTTTTCCTCATCTGGAAAAAGCACCTTTTTCCAACACTTAAGCCTCTATTTAACATCTATATAGGTACACAATGGCACACATAATACAGTACATACACAAAACATGAAGTTTCTTCCTTTTTGATTAAGGTGTCTTCCCAATTTCAGCAAATAGAATTGTATCCTCCTCATACCTCACATTGCTTGTATGGAGTAATGCTTTTTATCATTTCAAACAGGACCTAAATGCCTTTTTCCATTTGTTTGCAAGGGATGAATTGTATGTTTATTTGCTAAGTCTTAGATGAGCTCCCCCCTTGTATTCAGAAGTGTGACGAACTGTAATCAGTGGTGTGTATGGGGGGGGGGGGTGAGAGTGGTTTTGATTTTTCTCTCGAGAGATCGTTTATATCAGGATGTTTTCCTTTTGTTTTTGTGTGAGATTTTTTTTGCATGCATTTTAATTCATGCTTTAGTTCCGCCCTGTGTTCCATATCGATCTGCGCCTGTTGGTGTTAGTCTAACTGAAATGCTTCCCCAAAGCCCATCTGTGCACGTCTTAAATCACAGCTGAATGCACCTTTTTTATTTTATTTGTGAAAGAGATTTTCTTTTTTTTTTTTCGTTAGAACTTGTTTCCATGCTGTACACACATTTCTGGGAACATTTTTAGTTCAGTCTGAACTGAGGAGAGACACGCTTTGTTTACTCTTTCTGCAGCGCAGAATTCCATTTGACTGCCAGTCGAGTGAGATGTGGATAGATGCTCCAAGACGCAAACTCATTTTAACCCAAGCTGATTGCTCATTGAAAAATGCTTTGTTTTCTTTGACTGGCACGTGTCATTCCTTATACAAAGCAAAGCATTTATAATCAAACAATTTTATTTGCTTTATGGCATCTGACAGAGGAATTAAAAATCCAGATTCCATGTATTACTCTCAAGTCTAAATATCATCAAGTATGAAATGAGTATCCTTCCATTTTAAACACATTGTAAACAAACCCTTTGTAGACACTGGAGTTCTGTAAAATAGTAATTACTGGCAAAGATGATGATGATGATAATAATAATGGCTGTCTGTTCTTCTTGTTTTCTAAAAAAAAAAGTGTTGTGAAAATTGTAAGAAACTTAAAGTATTTAAAAGAAGGTTGTTCTCTTGTTTTTTTTAATTTGCTTTGATTTTGTTATGATAATATATTATTGTGTACCTATTGTAAATATGAAGCACACCTATTTTGCAAGCCAAGGATTCACTTTGTACTGTTGTTATATATAAATAAACTTTGCTGGTTAAAAAATTGCATAGAGCCGACATCTGTATTCGTGTGTTTTTGTCGCGCGGCCTCCCAATTTTGCAAATACATGAGAAGGAATATATTATCCCCCCCTGGGCCTAGCTGTTCCCATTATGCTTTGGGGGATGTAAACAGGAAGTAGGATGTTGACATAGATTCAGTCCAAAACGTGTGAGTTTTTTAAAAAATATATTAGTTTTGGGTTTGAAAAAGCACTATTAAAGTATGCCGAATTAGCTATTAGCAATCCTTGTTTGCAGCATACCAATAGTTGTACATAAACCTATCGCTGTTATTCTTCTTAGCTAAAGAAAAAAAATAGCGGATTCTCAGGCCGGATCTGGTTAAGTTAAGGAGCGTCTTTTTTTCAAATATTTCTACGCGGATTTAAGGACTTTTAAACGCGACGGACTTCAGGCATGATGATAACCTCCGGAAGGGTAAGTCTTGCTGAATATAAAAATGTGTGTATTATATCTGTGTGTGTAGATTGGACTGAGAAATGACTCTTGACAAAGTGCATGGTTTTGACGCAAATTGCAGTACCTGCGTCCGGCCAATGGGGGCATAAGTGAAAGTGAGAAAGCAGTTTTGATTTGTTTCTGGGTTGTTTGTTTTATAGCACTTTGGATTTGCTCCATCATTTGAAAATTCAATTCCACACTCCCGCACCCCCCAATAGACTAAGCAACATGAGTGCTACACATTGGAGCCGCTGACTGTGGTCCAGCTGACAAAACCTGCAGTAACTACCTAACTTTTTTTTTTTCCATAATATCAGCATACCTCTCCCTTTCACCTCTTTCAGCATATTTGCATCATGTCTTCTCCCCTGTGCCTTTGCCTCAAATGTCCAAGGACCCCCCCCCCCCCCCAGTCCTGCCTCACAGTTCTAGTCTTCAAGGGCAATGTATTCCATGTCAGGCACATCCCAAAACTCCTTACAGTGTGTGGGCGCCAGGCAGACTCAGGCCATATCTCTCCCATCCACTGTACCGTCTATTCTGCATTCCCCCCGCTCACTTCCTGGCTAACAGAATAACCCAAGGCTGTAATATGTTGAATTGCTGTTATTTGTCTTCATTCAAGTCTGTTAGCTCTGCTGGACTCAGCTTCTCTGCGCCACCACAGGGGCTGCAATTACATTACGGTTGCTAATGGAGGTGAGGGTCAGTGTGTTTAGCTAGAATGAAATGGCTCCGAGGTCAGCCATTCCACAGAGTACGAATGTGGATGACCACAGAGGCACCAGCAAAAGGAGTTTCAGGCATTCGTGTAAGCTAAAGCTTAGCTGTAAAGCTAAAGTGTGTAACTTTTTCATAAAATTGTTAATGTTGGTTAAATTCAAGAGATCACCAAATGAGTTGACACAAAATTTGCTCCACTTTCTCTGTATTTCCCAGTATGGCAGCGCGTACAAACTGGTGTCGCCCCCTGACACTGGCGCAAGAAGAGCAAGAAGAAATATCCCACAAAGCGCCAACAAAATGTTTCAGTTGGTGATTCTACTGCTAAGAAAAAACCCGGACATACAGCAGAAGGTATCAAATCTATGCGCTTTCATGAAGGCTTACCTCATGTAGATGTGCAGACAGTGTTGTTATAATAAGTCAGAATTCCTCATGGGGGCAACAGAAGTTACATACTATAGCTTTAAGCAAAGTCCTTGAGCAAAACACTGCATCTCTACCAGTGTATTATGTAATAGCCATCACGCTTTTGTTGTGATTGGTAGCTGTTTTCATCTTCTAGACAATACCACCACCTTGAACCATATGATTACCTAACAGTGTCCTACTTGTGGCAAAATCAGATTCCACTGATTAGACTGTTTATAAACAGACAAAGGAGAGGTCATTCATTCATTCTTTTTACATGACCCTAATGAAAATGTGTAGTCGAACCCCCTAACATACTGAAGTGGAGTAGTGGTTTGAAATAAGCCAGCCAGCCAGTCTATCTATCTAGTAATATATGTATTCTATATCTTGCTTCCCTTGGCAACCCCTGCTCCTGTATTTCCTCCAGGGTGGGTCTAATCCCCACTGCTTCTAATCCTGTACTGCTGAGACCAATTCAAAATCCACGTGGGACTTAACGCGCCATAATGCCTTTACAAGTAGTTGCATAAAGCTGACATCCCATTCGTTCTGGGTAGGATTCTCAGACTGGATTACAAGGCAAATTCTGAAATAATTAATGTGAGTTGGCAAAAGAGGATAACAGACAGGAGGGAATTCAGCCCCATTGTGATATTACTAAACTGCCATTCTTAAAAGAATGGCAGTTTAGTAGTAATATCACAGTGAAGCAGTGCCTTGTCACCTTGTCAGACGTCACTGTAGTTTACACCTGTCACCTATAGTCATGTATTTGATGATTATGAAGAAAAGTTTTGAATTGGCTCAAATTGTGGTGTTGGCAGAGTTCCGTATGTGTTGCCAAAAAAACAACACTAGTTCTGTAGGTTAGATTAATGGGCCACAACTTCAAGTGTCCTTGAAACACCCCTAGCTGTGTCTGATGAGCGTGTGGAACAATGCGGTTCATTGGAGGATGTTTCGCCACCACACTGTGTACATGCGCTCCATTTATCATTCAGATATATGCATGGAAGGCAGAGATGGTATCATAAAGATTTTTACTCTGATTTAGCTCTAGCCCTATTTATAGGATAAGTCTGGGCATATTATCGTGATTCTTAACAAACCCGATGAAAGTCCCTCAAAACTTTTCAAAAAATGGGTCATGAATATTTACTATAGTTTTAAAAAGGGGGATAATTTGCAGGCACGGATTCATACACAATTGGTGTACTGGTGATATTGTACTTAAAATTTATAATGGCCCTGTCTGGAGATCATAAACAACTTGTATTTACTTTAATATGAAGGTATATTCCAAAAGACAGCATCCTGATACCAACACCACTTTAATGCTGCTGTAAAATGCTAACCATAATGTTAGCTACACTATAGAATGTGTGACCAATTGGAATGAGTATAGCCTAATGTCAGGTTACACTTGGTAAATTTGATTTAGAGGGGAAAAATGTCATTGAATTGTATTAAATAAAGGCAATGAGTGACCATGCTGGAAGGAAGAGATGGCGCATACAACCTAAGACACTTGGCAGGAAAAAAGTCAAACTAAGAATGGACATAGAGTAGAAGTAAGAAGCACCACCCAGGCTGAACCGAACCCGAGAGAGAGATGCTGGTGGTAGTGTGTTGGTGGAAGTTGGACAGAGGGGAAGTTGTGAACGAGTCAGTGTGTGCATGCAGGTGTCTGCGCTCTCAGCACTGGTTCTATTTATAGTCTGCCTTCCCGCGGTTTGGAGCTGTCACTCTCTGTGTGCTGTGCAGCCTGTCTCACCCACCGTCCGCTGGCCTCTCTCATTACCGACCCCACGACACACAACAGGCGCGCCGGCCACGTTCAGTGGGCGCTCTGCATAATTCACAGGTCAGAGACTCAATTAACAGCCACCTCACACACACAGACACACACACACACACACACACACAAAGATCCTTCTAATTCTATCTTTGTGAGAGCCGTCGTTGACATAATGCCTTCCATAGCACCTTGACTTAACCTTAACCATCACAACTAAATGCCTAACCCGAACCCTTACACTTACCCTAACCTAAACCAAATTCTAACCTGATCCTTTATTATACCAAGTCTTGACCCTCAAATGGCCCTAGGTGAGGATCAGCCAAAATGTCCTCACTTCGATGGTTAAAATCCTGAATTGGTCCTCCTCACATAGATTCACAAGCACACACACACACACACACGCACTCAAAAGCCCAAGTCACACATACAGTAAATAGTATGACGTTGGTAAACAGCACACATGTACAAACAGGTGCATAATCAGCAGAATGAGACCAGGGAATTATGCAAGCTCACACCTTCAAAGGGAAGGGAGAAACAGCACACAGCTATTAATTAACCGCGTGTCTCTCATGTATAGGCTTTGGGAAAGTTTCCCACCGACATTAGCTGACAAGTGCTTCCACTTTCCTGAGCACAGTGACTGTCCCTATCAGCAGGCGAGGCTGACAATCAGTGACTGGGTTTGGAAATGCCAAAATTCGTAGAAAAAATTATATTTTTGACAGTTAATGCGCAAAATTAGAGATTGAAACACATTTTTCATGAGTTCAGATGTAGGGAACAATGAACACACGTGACTGATCAGCTGTTTATGATAACATTGTCAGCATATTGCCCTTGTTGCCACTGCGTGCAGCACAATCTCTGCATAATGTGTTGGTCTCCCCATAGCAGTTAACCTCACTATCAACTTCACTGAAAGGTCAATAACAACTTGCCCAATTGAAACCAATTACAGCATACCACCTTCTGTTGTTGTATTTGCTTCTGATTTATAACATCTAGCCTACTTATTTGACTTTTTACCATGTTACTACATCGCCTATGGAACAAACCTCAGGCTAAACAAGTGTAGTTTATCCACTTCAACCACTTTATGGAAACACACCTAATTTGCAGTCCACCCATACCAAACATGCTTCCCAAAAAAGTGCAGCCGTAAATACTTTTCTGCTATGGAAAAATGTACAGGAACAGGGGGTTGTGTTATGAATTTGAAAGTCACATAAAACACACATGATTAGATTTTTCACTATGGCGCTGGGTGCAGGTGAGAAACGGCTGCCAAAATGTCCCTAGCTGGATATGCACTCGGTTTGCATATGCAGATGTTAATTACCACTGGAGCTTGTATGGGCCAATCAGCATGCTGCCTGGAACAGCTTGTGCACCCCCCCTCCCACACACACACACACACACACACACACACACGTCGCCCATTTCCACAGTTACTCCCCTGGCTGATAATAAAGATAATCACCTCCGATTTCCTTCATGGCTCATTTTCTCCGGTTTCGCTTCTGAAAAAAGGCCAGAGCGCCGCTGTCTGATTCTCCACGCTTTAGGTCTTATCAGTGAGTAGAGCCAGGGCCGAGGAACTGGGGTGGGGGGCCAAGTCCACACACACACACACACACACACACACACACACACACACACACACACACACACACAGACACACACACACACACTTACCAGAGGGAGGACAGCTTGGTTGAGTCAGTCAGGGTCTCAGATATGGAGGGCTAATGACTGCCAGATTATCCATCCGGTATGGTGTAATTGCGGTTTGGAATATACAGGGCCTGGATGAGAGGAAGGTCAGAAGAGATCAGATCAGGTGATGAAGGTTGTTATCACATGGACTGACTGACAGGGCTTAGCCAGGGATGTTCAGTTAGAATGTCAGCAGGTTTTCAGAAACCTTGAAATGAAGAGTTAGGGTCAACCAAACCATTGGATTATATCCATCAGAATCACAGTCAGTAGTTTCTATGTTACCTATTCTTCCTGAGGTCTTAACACACACATCTTTACATTAGGACAATGCAATAATGAATTGACATCATACAATATACAGTAAACAAGACTAAATAAGACATTGGGCATTGTAAGACTAAGACCTGACCCACAATAACATCAAATCATAACATAACAAATTGGATAACAAGTAAAAAAATAATCTGGTCCATTTCCTACCATTCATCCAATACGATGCAACGTCTTATATTTCAGAGCTTTTGATATCAGTTCTGAAATAATGACATAACACACAGTAAAAACATTACAGAAAGAAGCGTCATAAAACCAAGATAAAAAAAAATGGATTTCAAACTGCTTCTTGAATATTTTCACAGAAATGTTGATTTTTTTTTCACACTACTTTAAATCTTCTCTAACCATAATCTGTTGTCATTACATCTGAAACACGGCCTGTTGCACACTGCATATCCAGTTGATAGCTTTTAGAGGGACCCATATGGTCTGGGTCCATACGATAGATCTCATTCCCAATCACACTCTCCCTCTCTCTCTCTCACTCTCTCTTTCTGCCCCCCCCCCCCCTCCTCTCTCTCTTTCTTTCTGTCTCGGCTCTCATGCTCCCTTGAATCCATTGTCCAGATAGAGAACGTGCCTTGGATAGCAAAGGGCTCTCTTTCGGCACACTTCTTTGAGAATTATTTAAGGCTTAGGAGTTTTTCCTCTGCAAAATGAATATTTGATGCGGAGGACCTGAGCGTCTCCCAGCGAGCCCAGAGCAACACTTCAGAGAACGTCTGGGCTGAGGTGTATAGCTTCCTGCATCAAAACACACACCCACCTACATACACACACACACCTTCACACACAAGCAAGCACCCGCTCTCTCATCATCACAGCAAACGTTTTATGGCGGGTTATTGAATAAAAAGGTTGGATCGTAAAAGTCCGGAGGCTATCTGTTCTGATCTCGGATGCATGTTTTTCTGGGTCTGTTTCTTTTATTTGCCATCTTCCTTTACCCAATGGTGTAGTTTAGTCGTCAGTCTTCAAGGTCCCTCACAGAATAATATATATGATATTGTCATAATTTCTTCTGGCTCTCATATTTCTTACCTCAATATAGAAAGTGTTGACAGGTTCATGGCATGGCATCAGTCAACTCCATATGTTTTCTATGGCAAGGATTGGGAAAAATTTAACATACAGTGGAGGAAATAAGTATTTGATCCCTCACCGGTTTTGTAAGTTTGCCCACTTACAAAAAAATGAGAGGTCTATCATTTTAAAGCTAGGTTTATTTTAACAGTGATAGACAGAATATCAAAAAGAAAATCCAGAAAATCACATATATATAAATAATTTTGCATTTCATTGAGTGAAATAAGTATTTGATCCCCTACCAACCATAAATAATTCTGGCTCCCACAGATTAGTCCGCCTCTAGTTTTCCTGTATAAAACACACCTGTCTCAACTTGTATAAAAGACACCTGTTCTCATGATCAATAAATCAAACTTCAACATCTCCATCATGGGCAAGACCTAAGAGCTGTCTGAGGTTGTAAACCTGCTCAAGGCCGGAATAGACTACAAGACCATTGGCAAGAAGCTGGGTGAGAAGGAGGACTGTTGCGATTTTTCGAAAATGAAAGAAACACAAAATGACCATCAATCTCCCTTGGTCTGGGGCTCCATGCAAGATCTCACCTTGTGGGGTATCAATGATCATGAGAAAGGTGAGGGATCAGCCCAGATCTACACAGGAGGAGCTTGTTTATGATCCCAAAGCAGCTGGGACCACAGTCACCAAGAAAACCATTGGTAACACACTATGCCGTAATGGATTGAAATCCTGTAGTGCCCGTAAGGTCCCCCTGCTCAAGAAGGGACATGTACAGAACCGTCTGTAGTTTGCCGATGAGCACCTGAACGACTCAGAGAATGCTTAGGAGAAGGTGGTGTGGTCAGATTAGAACAAAATCAAGTTCTTTGGTATCATAGTCACTCGCCATGCTTGGAGGAAGAGGAATTCTGACTATGACCCCAAGAACACCATCCCCACAATGCTTCAAGCATGGAGGTTGAAGCATTATGCTTTTGGGGTGTTTCCCTTCTAAGGGTACAGGTGGACTTCACTGCATCAAGGGAACTATGGATTAGACCATGTACCATGAAATACTGGGTGACAACCTCTTTCTCTCAGCCAGGTCTGTAAAAATGGGTCGTGGATGGGTCTTCCAGCACGTCAATGACCCTAAAAATACAGCAAAGGCAACAAAGGAGTGGCTCAAGAAGAAGCACATTAAGGTCATGAAGTGGCCTAGCCAGTCTTCGGACCTTAATCTAATAGATCTGTGGAGGGAGCTGAAGCTCAAGCGACAGCCTCAAAACCTTAAAGATTAGGAGAGGATCTGCAAAGAGGAGTGGTCCAAATATCCTCCTGAGATGTGTGCAAACCTGTTCATCAACTACAAGACACGTCTGACCTCTGTACTTGGTTTTGTTTAAATACTTATTTCATTCAAGGAAATGCAAAATAATTTCTATCTTTTTTTTGTGATTTTCTGGATTTTCTTTTTGATATTCTGTCTATCACTGTTAAAATAAATGTAGCATTAAAATAATAGACCGTTCATTTCATTGTAAGTGGGCAAACTTACAAAATCAGTGAGGGATCAAATCATTATTTTCTCCACTGTAAGGTATTTAGTTTTTTGCTGTGGCCACAAGAGTGCAGAATCGAGTCATTCAGAAATCCCCTTTTTCCATTTGTGACTGTTGGAGGCTTGGGCTGGTTTTAATAAGATGGTCCTGTAGTGCCATCTCATGGTGCACTGTGGGAAATATAGTTTTGTGGTCAAAACTAAATCCCTTTGGAAATTGAAGAATGCCAGTCAGGAAAAAAGTCCAACCAGAAAGAATCACATAAACTGGGAGATTTGGTTAGGGTTAGGTTCTTTCTTACAAACACTCTCTAGGAACTGCTACACAGTGCCAGACCACCCCGGACTATTCAAATCACCACGTCTGGCCCATGTATTTGAAACACATGGCATTTTGTAGTTCAGTAAGATACATATTGAAAAAATTGCCTAATGCTTTATATTGTGAAGCAACAAATTACCTAGAACAATGTTTCTCATCTGTGTCATTGAAGTTGTATTGAAACTTGACGTCTATTTTTTTTTGTATAGGCCCCCAAGACACCATAATATCAGTCACTACCAACTTTTGGCAATCATGTTACAACTGGCTAGAATTACCAAGTTTTTCATACCACCGGTACCACTGACAGTTTGATTTAAGTGAAAGCACACCATGCGATGACTCGAACAGATACATGTAATGAGAGCCATATGGGCAGCCATGCAGCGTTCTAATGAATTAATCCCACAGACCTTCTTCTCTGGCTGTGTGTGCGCTGCCGGAGAAGAACACACACACACAGTTTTATTATGTAGGGCCTACTTAAGGGATGCCAGTATACTGTGTTGGTGGGGTGCTCTCGTCTGGTATCTTAAAAACAGCAGCCTTTGATTTCCCGTGGTCCTGACATTGTTTTCATGACGTATGAGGGAACTGTCGTGTGAATAACAGGATATTAATCTGACATGGAAAGATTGAATGTTTTGCCGAACATGAATAGTGCTTAAATTATATTGTCATATTCTTTTTTGCTGTTGTGGCGGGAAAAAAAAAGAATAGTTATATAACTGATAATAAATGATTGCTCAATATATTGGCCGGAAACAGGAATAATACATTTAAAAAACATTTGGCAGTGAAATATGACTTGTGAAATGCCTTTTGAAGTACTTAATGTGTTTGGTCTCATTCTCCGCAAGTGCTTTAATGCTGCATCAATATGCATAAGCTCCATAATAGATACCCTTAAAGAAAAAAAAATCGGTATTCAATGTTCCTACAGGTTATGATGAAGAAATCTCTGAGACACAAAAAAAAAGTAATCCCAACCTTCACAACCCCTCTCAACCTTGAGCATAAATCACTTCAAGATGTCAACCGACTGAGCCGCCCAATCAGAGCCAATTAGCTGGTTACAGGCCTGTAGAGTTTGCCCTTTTCAAGGAAAAACAAGGGGAAGGACGTGAGGGAGCCGGGGACGAAGAGGAGACTTAAAGCTACAGTGTGTAACTTTTACATATCAATGAATGACGGTAACATTCATGCCATCGCCAAACCAGTTGACACAAAGTTGATTAAGCCTCCATAAAAGTCCCTCTGTATTTCTCAGTATGACAGTGCCACTGACAGTGACGCAGGAGTTCATAAAAATCCCAAGAAGTGCCCAAGAAATATTTAGTTTTTTTGATGTACAGCAGAAGGTGTACAATATATGTGCAATCACTGCAGGCTTATCTCATGTACAGAAGATATCACAATAATGTTGTCGTAATTACTCAGAATTACTATTGTGGGCAACAAAAGTTACGTACTATATCTTTCAGAGAGAAAGAGAAAGAGAGAGTAAGATCCTCTGAGCTTGGGATTTTCAAAAAAAAAAGTTGTTGCCATTGACGTACTCCCCTTGCTGTGGTATGCATCTGATCATATCATATGTCCAAGATACAGTATGCATGATTTTTCTGCGCATGCAACAGTTGCACACACACAGAGTATATGTGCAGTGTGTGCTTTAGTGCTCCATGTGTTGGGCTGGGTCTGGGGACCATGGGATTTTCATGAACAATAGGAGCTAGGCCTCCCTCCAGAGGGGAGTGCTAAGGAAGAACATCTGTATGGCATCAAGGCAGTGAGGAGAGTGAAGGGGAGTTTGAAAGGTGGGAGGAGAAGGAAGCTGAGGATTTTTTTCTTGGCACTGTACGACAACGCAAAAAAACCTCTCAATCAATAACGCAAGCAGCAGGCCGTGCATATTAGAATTAAACGAAAAAGAGAGGGAAGCATTGCATCTGTCCAAGTCCACACAATATTATCCAAATCCCTTATATTAAACATTTGTCTTTGCTTTTCCTTACAAGACTGTTTTTTTTGTGATAATTGGATTTAAATAGAACCATTCTTTGGGTTTCCCGGAATATGATGTCATAGCGAAAAGAGATTGAAGTTGTGTTAACTGTTTGCCTCTGTGTCCTGGCATGGCAGTCTGTTCCCTGTTTGTCAGTGGTGTCAAGATAAAGCAGTGGTGACATCATATCTAGAAGGCTTTCTTTGTGGCTTCAAGTTTCGTTCCTTTTTTTTTTTTTTTTTTTTTTTTTGATTTAGGGGTGAAGTGGGAACGAATTCTTCACTCTACTGCCAGGGCGAACACACTCTAACTCATCTCGACACCCTGATATTTCCTCCTCACAAAGTGTTTTCTTCATTGCTCACACATTTGCAGGAAACACTTGGCGTTAAAGCTATAGTGCGTAACTTGTGTTGCCCCCTTGAGGATTCCAAGTAATTACGACAACTTGCAATGTTGGCGCATCTTCCTGAGGTAAGCCTTCGGTGTTCCCTCAAGGACGTTAGACCTTCTGCTGTACGTCCAGGTTTTTTTCTTCGCAGCAGATTCAAAAACCGAAACATTTCTGTGATCGCTTGAATGCAAACAACATTCATTTATATGAAAAAGTTACGCAATATAGCTTTAAGGCGGTATGCTCTGGATTGATCAACTCAATCTAGCATTCTTCAGAGGTCTGACTGTTGTGTTATACGCTATATTGTTGCCCTCCATTTTTCCCCTGTCCTTTGTTGCTCTTTCCACCCAGTTCCCCTGGTGAGAAAGTAGACTCTTGCTCTGCCACTATGGTGCGGAAAAGCCCTGGCCGGGTCCAAGCCGTTTCACACGGTCTTATGTAACACAAGTGGAAGGAAGGGCATCGGGGATACCACAAGCGAGAGGGGTAAGGGCAGGGTGAATATAAATACGTTTCCATGTTTGTCTTTCGCTGGTTTGGGGGGTCATCCCTGGGTCTGTCTGCACACTTCTTTGACACACACGCACACACACACACACACACACACACACACACACACACACACACACACACACACACACACACACACACACACAGGGCCTGGGTGGATACATCATACACACAGGGAGAATGGCAGGAAACAGAAGAGGAATTTGGGACGCAGGAGTGGCGATAGATGGGGCAGGTCAACAGGATGATGAGGGGAGGAGAGGAGCCCATCAAGGCTGAATGGAGAGGCATCGGCTAATGTTATCACTTATCTCACAGAAAAGGAGGATTTTTTATTGTTTTCTCTCCACTCCATTGGTCAAATCGTTACTGACTTCACTGCGCCCCAAAACAAAGCCGCCCTGCATTAACCTTCCCTTATCCACAATACAATCCAATCAAAGCAGGAAAGACCTTGAACTTTCTGGAGTCTTCGTTAATAGTTTTATGTGTACAAATTTATTTAATTGAAAGGGCCCATCTTACCGTGGCTCAGGTGGTTAAGCGGGTTGGCCAATGATCCAAGGGTTGGTGGTTCGATCCCTGCTCTGCCACCAGTGTCATGGTTGTTGTGTCCTTGGTCAAGACACTTCACCCACCTTGCCTCGTGTGAATGTGTATGACTGCTGTATGTTTGAGGTGGTGGTCGGAGGGGCCGTAGGCGCTGAATGGCAGCCACGCTTCCGTCAGTCTGCCCCAGGGCAGCTGTGGCTGCTATGGCAGTTTACCACCACCAGTATGACTGTGTGTGAATGAATGGAACCTGGAACCCTGTAAAGCGTCTTTGAGTTCCTTGAAAAGTGCTATATAAATCCAATCCATTATTATTAAAACTGTTCAAGATGACTTCACTTTGAGAGCCTTTAATGGCAAAATATTTATACTTCCTCATCAGCTTCTTCACAATCAGTTAAAAAGGTAGGGACTATTTATGAAATTAAAAATGAGTGTATGCAAAATCTTTTATGTTAAGACATTGGATACACAGATTTTTGTTTTTAGAGATGTAGGCTGCATTTGACGCATTATTAGTAAATATTGGCAAATCAGCCTATTATTTATTCAAACATTTCTGGAATTTTTTTTATTTAACAATAATTGTTATAGTGTAAGTAATGAACTGGCTAAGTGTCATGATGATATCTTAATCACCTGCAGTGTCTGACCTTATAGGGCAAGATGAGGGATATAGAATAAGGCCAACAACAACAACAACAACTTAGCCAGAAGACACATCACAGTCGTCACACCTTCATACATTTTAGCAAAATATGAGCTTTTATTGAACAAATATTACCCTGTCATTTATGCCTGTTAGCCTGTACAGTCACATGTGCGTCATGCTGCTATGGTAGCGCCCTCTTGTCCCTTGATGGGTCCAAGTCTCTGATGCCATGTGCTGATTCTCGTGATATCCTGGCAGTGCCCCCCCCACACTGCACAGAGATTCATTGTGCATTAAGTCAAATGATAAGATAGGGGAGGGTGATTAGCGGAGACTTTTAAATAAAGTCACCGGAAATGCTCCCTTTGCCAGTCTTGGGTCATCAGGATTCTCCAGCTGTAAACAGAGATATTCTTCACTGTAATAAGGTACACAACATTATAGGAACTACTACATGCATTATGCATTACCTACTGCATAGGTTTTTGTGCCCCAGCGCCAGCCTGGAACTTGGACTTGGTTCCCGTTGGTGGGAAAGGGGTATTGTAGAAGTTACAAAAAAACAAAAACAGAACTATTTAGTAAGTAATGCATTACTATGTAGTAGCTACTAAAAAAATAACAAATAAAAAACCTATGTAGTAGGTAATGCATAACTATTTAGTAGTAACTTAATTTGTTTTTTAACCTATGTAGTAGTAGGCTAGCCTGGTGCTACCAGACCATCGTACTTCATTTCATTTGTACAGAAGGTCTGGCAGTGCTGTAATTGGCAAACGTTCACTCATGGAGGCGGGTGTCTGTTAAAGTTTAAAACTATTGGATCTGCCCAGTGCCACTCTGGATTAGCCAACCAATCGCATAACGTTTGGTCGTCACGTGTGTCATGAGCCGGCTTCTGGCAACTGAAACTGGAGCGCGACTTCGACGTCATCGTTCTCAGCCACTCGCTCTGTTCGCTGATTGGACCGGCTGTCGAATCTCCGGCAAAACTGGGAAATGGGCTGTACACCCAGACTGACTACTGAAGGGAAAATAAAATTTGGCCGGAAGTAGGCGGGCGGGCGGAGCCAGGCTAGTAGTAGGCTAGGTCATGCATAAATATGCAGTAGTTACTACAATTTGTACCTTATTGTAAAGTGTTACCTTCTTCACATTCAATTAAGTGAACTTGACTGTACAAATATAATATTCCAAGAACAATAATGCAAGAGGAGAAGTATTGCTCTGGCCAGTTTACCAGCCCTTTACTTTCAATTAGGTCTTCACTCCATCATGTTCCATTAGTATTACTTGACTTATATTTTGGCAGTTTAAAGTTAAATTCACTGGGTTACAGCCCTTCATAAGGATTTTCTAGTGGAGTTGAAATTACTAGATTGGCAGTCGGATTTGATTCCCACCAGGCCTATTCACTTTCTTTATATATGTTTCTTTATATACTGTATGTTTCAACACAAAACAATGTCACTTATCCTAGCATATAGTATATCTGAAAACTCACACTTGAGTCTCTGAAAAGAGGGAAATGATTACCAGCAAGGCATGTTCAAAAACTGAAAGTATTGTAATCTTGCAAAAGTCTGCAAACATTGGATGAAAAACTTTCAAATCTTTTCACTTTTTAACAAAGATTTCAACACTCAAAACAGACTTCAGTTCTATCAATGTGTAAGTTTGATTTTAAAGGAGGGTCCTTTAACAGACTTTAAAAGTATATGGTCTAAAACATAGGGGTGACTAGCAGGAGCACCAGTTCCCAGACACCAGCCCCATCCTGGCTTCATTCGGCCTCATATGGTCGCAAAGCTAGTCTACAGGCAGTTCTCAAAAAAAGCCAGCGGGGTGGACCGCAGTGCTTCCAGATGTGGCCTGCCTGCATCTCTGCAACAGCACATCTGTGTGTGTGTGTGTGTGTTTGTGTTTGTGTGTGTGTGTGTGTGTGTGTACATGTACAAACGGTGAACACCCAGCATCACACACCTACAACACACCACGGACCACTACAACCGTTTGTCACTTTCTGCTGATGTGGATAGATTGCGAAATAGCATGTGCGTTTTGTCTATGATGTCAGTGTGTTGTGTGTATATGTGTGTGTGTGTGTGTGTGTGTGTGTGTGTACGTTACAGCAATTGCAAAAAAGGCGTGTACTGTACATGTGTGCTGCTGCGGTTCAATGAATGACTCACTATGGGCTGTTAGTCATCTGTCCAGGGACGCAGAAAAAGCGGGGCCAACGCTGGTGTGTGACGCCATGTGCTTTTACAGGCCTCTCAGCTATGTACACAACATGTAGGAGGAGATGGGCTTCCTGTTTACCAGGTGCATCTTAAGAGAATTGGGACAAACCCCAGCTTCTTTAACACCTGTTGCGTTGTACACGACTACCAATTTTATTTCAAACGTTTCTTCCGGTTTGAGTAAATAAACATTAAGCCATGTTACTTTTTTTTCTAAATAGACAGAACTCTGGTAATAGTGTATTTTGTATTTAGGGCATCACCTGAAACTTTCTGAAAGTGCAACCACAACACCCACATTGCAGAACTAGCACAAACTTTGCAACGTTAAAGTGAGCAAGGAACACATCTTGTATAGCGTGTGCTTGTGCTTCAAGGGATACACATTGAAAGCCAAGTAAAAAGAGACAAATCTAGCTATGTTTACATATAGCAATATGTAGAAGAAATCACTATATAACATAGAAGTAATTTAAAAAAAAATAAAAATGTAAAGGAGTGCCCGTCATTGTCACAAAAAAAACACTCTGCAGCACAGATGCAGATGTCAAGTTTCCTCCAAAACATCCCATGATCTCATTGTGGTGCTTGCTGCACATGTGCACTCGCACAGCCGCCAACACACACACACACACACACACACACACACACACACACACACACACACACACACACAGGGGCAACAAGGGAGGAAGCAGGGGACCGTTGCATTGGGGGAAATGGGTTAACAGCGGTTTGAAAAAGGGGTGTGGAAAGAGAGAGCAGAGAGAGAGAGAGAGAGAGAGGCCAAATGAGTGGGGCCATATAAAGAGCAACAGAACACAAGCCAGACTTTATCCTGCATGTCTGTCCCGCTCACTTAGACCTCACAGGAAACACCCGGCTCCCCCTGCCCTCACACGCTCACTCATTATCACTCACCACACGCTGTACTCTTACTCTCTCACACACACCTACACACACACACACACACACACACAGTCCCCACCGCCGGCTTGCAGAGTCTGACCAGAGAGGATGGCTGCGTCCATGTGGAGAATGAATGGGCTCTGGAGAAGGATGGCTGGACTTCTGGTGCTCTGCGCTCTATTGCTCAGCAGTGAGTAGAATGATCAATTGTAGTATCTTCTCTTTCAACTTTGATTTACTCCAACTTTCTCTCTCTCTCTCTCTTTATATTCACACAGTCTCTTGTAATGTGTTGAACTGAACTGTTTTCTCTGTTCATTTGTTGCTCCCTGTAAGATTACCTGAAATTATAGTGGGTAAACAATGTGAACTTTACTATGTTTACATCAACAGTGGCCTCATACAAACTGGTTGGGGGGTTTGCTTTGATGTGCCCTGCCATGAGGTTGCACACAGATGCTAAAGAGAGGCATGGTTAGTTAGCGGCAGGCTGGCTGCAGACACAAAGGGTTCTGTCTGCCCAGGAGTGGAAAAGTTGCAGTTGAGAATAATTATGCTACACATCCTGCAGTGCTCCTGGGTGGAGCTAAACATCTGTTTGAATGTTGAACACTTTAAGGTTAGGTGTGTGTGTGTGTGGTTTTGAGTGTTTTCCTCAAACACACACACACACACACACACACACGCACGCAGCCTCATCGTAGATGAACGTATTTTTATATTACGAATCAGAGTAGCTTGGTCCATGCACGACTGTGAGTTATAAAGATGCTTCATGTACGTATGTATACGTGAGTGTTTGCGAGCTGCACAAAGTAACCACAATACATATGGATTGTACAGAGAGCAAAAGTAGTTCCCTCGACATGTTTTCTCTGTAGATCTTGGGACAGTGAGTGTGTGTCTGTGTGTGTCTGAGATCATGTGTGTGTGTGTCTGAGATCATGTGTGTGTGTCTGTGTTTACGACCCTGTGGGTGGGGGTGTGTGTGTATGGTGTGTATGCGTCTGTGAGATCATGTGGGCTTGGTTGTGTGTGTGTGTTTGTGCGATCATGTGGGTGTGGATGCACTGGGCAGTCCACTCCAAATCAGTCTGAGGCCTCATGCTAATTGCAGGGTGATGTATGAGTTGGATGGTGTTGCTGCCTTGCTGGTCTTGACCCAGGACTATAGATCCTAGTTTTGGGCCCCGTTTGTAACGACTTCTGCAGAGCCAACTGGCCCCATCTATGGGCACTGGGGCGGTTAAATGTTCACAGTGACATTGGGAGGACTATGGAGGAGGAATCCTAGACTGATGAAAATAACCAAGGGGCTTAACTTTAAAAGGGAAAAAGGCTCATGAGATAGCGGAACATGTTGGTAGTTAATGCACAATAAAGAGGCACACCGCATACCGACTGCATCAGAGCTTTAACAGATGGTAATTAGATTGACATGGAAATCGAATTACTCTGGGCACTCCCCGCCAAGAAATTGAAAGCCACAATACAGGATCGCAACTGATAAACAAGCATGTTTTTTTTTTGGTTTATGACTGTTGATGTTTGCAAAAACAATTCCAATATTTCATTATGTCTATACTTAGGATTCTGTTTTTACCAATTTCTACTTATAATCACAGCCATGCCCATTTGCCTTTTGCCATATTTGTGTGCTGCCTATACCAGCCACAGTTTAATGATTATGGTTACCTGTTTCAAAATAGGATCTTCCATTGGCCCAAGCCTCTTGCATCCTGTTTTAGACTTTAGCAGGCATGCTTCTGATTTGTCTACTTTAAGAATATCACAAGGGTGTTGTATCTCAAGTGTGCTGACCCGCGTTCAATTCTGTACCACATGCAACAGCAGTCCTCCGATCACACAGACCTGTTACATTGGTGACACTTGTGTCAAGGTGCCAGCTGGCATTGTGGTGTCAATGTGCAGAGGCACTGTCGCATATCCTGCCTCTGCAACAAAAAAAGGAATAAAAAGAAAAAAATCTACATTTGCATACTCTCCGTTTTTTTTGTTGATCATCTGCATTCTTGTTTTGGTGGATTTTGTACCGCCCAGCCAAGTCACAAGAACACTTCTGTTCTCTTAATCATGTGGTACAATGTAGGGCTAGGTTGCTGCAGCGACATATGGGTCAAAAAGGTCAAAACATGGATGTTTCATTGTGCATTATGTCTTAATCTACATAAAGAAGACTCTTTGTCAAGTTACTCTATAGTCTGATTGTCGTAATGCAAAGGCATTCTACTACTGCACAGCTTCTGTTTCGTTGTGTCTGACTGGGAGTGTGGAATAGTTGTGTGTCAAATTGTAATGGCAATGATGTCATCAGCAGCACCACAAATGGGCGAGGCAGTTCATCCTATAGGCCTGTCTTGAAACGTGCTAAACATAATGATGGAATCAGATAGTATGCAATGTTGCTTATGGAGGGTAAATTTTTTATTTTTCAAGCACGTGCTAAGTCAAAGATAATCACAATCTTAGCTGGATAGAGTCAATCTTGCACAGGCACAATGTCTGCAGCCTACGTCACTGAAAAGAGCAATTCATTCCAGTTGTGCATATCTACACTCTGATTCACTTCATAGAGTAATAGGATAAGTGGATGGAGGCTGTGTTGCTAGAGTGACAGGACTAGAGCATTTTGATGCACTTTAGCATGATTAGCGCAAAACATCGTTGGCATATATAAGGAGTGCTGATCACCCCGACTCCTTTAGCAAACAGATTGGCTTCATGCTACTTCTTCCCATGGCTGTCATTCAGTAGTTATGCAGTCGCGCAAGTATGCAGCGCTGCAACGAGCATGTGCTGCAATGTTGGATGATGTCATGTAACGCCTTCTTGGAGTACAAACCGTGTGTCTCTCAAGATTTCAGGGGGAAAACCCCGAGCTTTAAAAAGGGGGGAAAAACATCTTGTAGTGCTCATGTTGGATCTACATCTAGAATGACTGTTTTTGTTGCTAAGTGCTAAGTAAACCAAGATATTCACTTAATGGTTCTGAGATTCCAAATTTGGTGTGAATGTGTGTGTGTGTGTGTGTGTGTGTGTGTGTGTGTGTGTGTGTGTGTGCGTGTGTGTGTGCGTGTGTGTGTGTGTGTCTTAGTGGCCTTCAAGGAAGGACTGCTGTGTTCTTTAAGAGAGAATGTGAATTATTGTCGACATTAAAAACCTTGAAAAACACTGTGAAATGTTTATAGAGAGTTAGTCATCATCAGCATCAGTATCTCCCTGCAGACAAAATGTACCAAGCGTTTCCCAGACATCAGTGTCACGGTGCCAACATAAACACTGTTAGAATATCACCAGTCTTTCTTTCTCATGGCCCTCCACCATTGACCAGCAGCACATTTTTTTAAAGTCCCATGTTGTGATGTTGAAGTTGTTGGTTCACGTCATCTCGAGGGCGTGGGTCTATTATACAAGGCTTGGCAGATAGTGGTCTGATGTCAGTGCAGGGTGTGTGTGTGCGCGTGTGTTTGCGTGTGTGTGTGTGTGTGTGTGTGTGTGTGTGTGTGTGTGTGTGTGTGTCTGCTGGGGCCCCAAAGTTATGGCTGAGGAGCCACGTGAGCACGCAAAGTAATTAAACCTGGAGCCTGTGTTCTGTCAAACTTCCAATTTGCTCCAGTTGATTTGAGAGAGAGAGAGAGAGAGAGAGAGAGAGAGAGAGAGAGAGAACCAGGTCAGGCTACAGCTGAAATCATTCAAATATTCTGACAAACACAGCCTGTCATCAGAGTCCTTTCTGTGAGCTGGTCTGCTAGCCTTCAACAACACAGTCCACGTAACGTTTTAAAATGTGTTTAACTCTCTCTCTCTCTCTCTTTCTCTCTCTCTCTGTATTATCTTCATTGAGAGGTAACTCTTTGCCAAAGAAAACATATTAATGATAAGAAAACAAAAGCCACTACCGCCACTAACTCTGCAGTGCGCGTGAAGGAAAAAAGGAGCTGACGCGGGAGTGGACGTTGGATTTCGTCTCTAGCAACAATATTTACCTAGCGGAACAATCCTAATGAAAAGCAGGCGCTTTGTGTTAGCATTCAAAATCTTCCTCTTTGCAATTACTGCTGTTCTGGTGAGCTTATTGTTCCACATCCGTCCGTCCGTCCGTCCCCTGGCACCCTGCTGCAATTTTACAGCTGTTGGGTTTTACCAGCATAAAGGAATAAAAAAAAAAATAAAAAAGATAGGCTCCTTCTCGTTCATTTTCAACTTTGGCGGGATATGCAGCACGTAGACAGAGAAACTCCAGATACCCCCAGTTCAGATTGAAATCACCCCCATGTTTGGCTAATGAGCCCTCCTCCTCCCCCGAGATCATAATGCCATTTCCAAAACTAGAACTTGGAAGCACTCTCGACCTCTTTGTGTCATCCATGGCTTTTCAACGCTAGCTCTAAAACCAAAAACTTCAATGATGCCCTCACCCTCACACTGATTGGTCCAGGGTTATATGGTGATGTAATGCGGAATATGCACTACTGTATGTATTACACATAGTTTATGTTGGATAGACTAGGCAGGGCTGTCTTTATGGAGGGATATACCATTTACCCCCGGGGAGTATAAAGCACTTAATGAGCTTGGGCTTGAGGAGGCCTGTTGACTGCCAGAATAATTGCTCCTGGTAATTAATGCTCAGTAAAAAAAAGGCATTTCGTTCGTTGAGGGCCATGCTTTATACTTCCCTAATTGAAAACACAAGACCATGCCCTTTTTTGCATGCTCTTAAAGGTCTCGAGTTTGGACGCTTCGTTCATTTGTAATGTATTGGTGTGTGTGTGTGTGTGTGTGTGTGTGTGTGTGCGTGCGCGTGCGTGCGTGTGTGTGTGCGTGCATGTGTGTTTCTGTGCAAGTTTTTCCTATCTGAAAAAAACTTAACTTCAGCATTTATTAATATCTGGAAGGCTATCAGATCATTTGCTATTATTTCTCAAACTTCCTCCGCTGGCTCCTCAGGCCTCATCTCAGAGCCAGATTGTTTAGGGCTATAGGTTTCGATATCTTTTTACAACCTCTCTCCCCACACACTCTCATGTAAAAACAGCAGCTGGATTTGGTCCAAGGCACATCTGTTGCTGCTGCTGCTGCTGCTGCTAAGGCCCAGTGCTGGTTCTGAGGCCTCTCAGTGCAGCTGGTGCTTCCAGTATTTCTAATCCACTAACAAAAATGAATTGACTGTTTTAGAAACATAGGTCTTAAGTTTCACTGCCCTCCTGAAGCTATTTTAATGAGTGAATTAGGGACCGAATGAAAACAATGGCTAGTAGCTGCTATCAATCATTTGTCTTTTGCTTTTTGTCCTCCTTAAAGACCTACTTCACCCAGGGGAATATAAAGGTGTATTGAACTCTGAGATCCTACGTAGTATAAATGTACAAACATTTTTGAAATTGGTTCATCCTAGCCTGAAAGAGTGTTTTATGGTCTGACTGTCTAACCCTAAATTTTACGAGTGTGATATCACATTAGTAAAAATGTAGGGTTAGGATTAACAGGACAGCTGGGCCAAGGGAAGACTGAGGGAAGACAAACCACATTCATTATATTATAATAGCGATTTTATAATGATAGAACACTGATTCCGTATGGGTGAAGTATTCCTTTAAGGTTTTTTACTTCAGCCTGTGGTTCGATGAAGGGAAAGAGTATGTTGCATTTTGGGTAAAATTCAGTCAAGCCACTATTGTGCAGAGGAGAATGCTTACTGAATTATCTCTGGAGAAGGTGTGTGTGTGTGTGTGTGTGTGTGTGTGTGTGTGTGTGTGTGTGTGTGTGCGCGCGCGTCTGTGTGTGTGTGTGTGTGTGTGTGCGCGTCTGTGTGTGTTTGCGTGTGTCTGTGTGTGTGCGTTATCTGTAGCCCGCAGCATGTTGACCTCTGCGGTTCATAGAGGTCAACGCATGCCGTGTGCTGTGACAGCCACATCCTGTGCTCGGATGTGCGTGGATAACATTCCACAAACGTGTTGTTAATTCCTTATACTTTTATTTTTTTCCTTCTCTTTTTCCCAAAACTACATTGTGTTTTGTTAAGAAATAGCATCGGTGTGGGCAGGGAGGAAAAGTCAACTTTTGCCATCCGTCTGTGCAGAAACATAAATAGTTCTCAGGTTTCGGGGACCTGAGCGGTGTATTGGGGATTGTTTCTTTTCCGATTGACCCCAGGAAATAAGCTGCAGCTAATGAGGCTCCTAATAAACTAAAACTAAACCAAACTGGTGAAGTGGTGAGTTGTTAAAGTGGTTCCCATGGCTTCACTTTGTGGTGTACTCGTAATTCACGGTATGCTGAGTGACAACATTATATCCTAGAAGACAGTGTTTGTATGATTGCAGGAGCTGTCATTCCAGCCTATACACAGATGTATAATCATGTCCTATCTAGTGCTGAAACTTAATTGATGACTTGATGATCAAGAGAAAATAAATGATCAACAACTCTAATAATCAATGTGTTGTTTAAGTCGATTATGAAGCACAAATGCCAGGCATTCACTGGTTCCACCCTCTCAAATGTTAGGATTTTTTTTTATTGTAAATTGCCATTGGGTCGTAGACAAACAAAGTAGTTAAACATTTTTCATAATATTGCAGTCTAAGCTTTATTGCATTATATGTATTGGCCACTAACAATGTCACCAAGTCCAACCTCCCTTAGTATTTCTTAGTGCCAGAATTCCCTTAAGGCTCTGTGGGACTGAAGGAATGTTGTGACATAAGCTGAAGTGCCATTTCTCCTTAACAGGGGATAGAAAGTAAAGATTAAGGGGAAACTTGAGGGTCTTCTGCAGACATCTGGCAGCACAGGACAGGAGAGGACAGGGATAACTTACGAGACAAGGGTGTGGCGCGTTATGACAGCCAAGGTGTTGTCTCTATGGTCTGGGTGGAGGTCAGAAGCAAGTTCCCAAAGATTAAGAGCTGAAGGCTTTTTTTCGCCCTTAACGCATGATGTCAGACACTAACTTCACAGTACAGTGCATACACAGGGAGGGAAAGGGGCACCCAAGGGAGACTTACCGCAGCTGCCGTCCCCTGCCCATACTCTGACTGCGCCCCGACAGTATGCGACAATGTTTTGCTTCCATTGCAATTTCACTTACGCAGCTTCTCCACACCCTTAAACAGAGCGCTGGATGAGTAGGAAGGGAAAAGGCGGTTACACTTCAGGGAGAGAATGTGGAATGCTGTGACAGATGAGTGACATAGGACCATGATGAGTTACGGCTAAAGGGACCAGGCAGCTAGCACTACACTTTGAAATGCACTTAACCCTCTATCTTCAAGGTGGAGCCAGCGATTCTGGAGAACGCTTGTTGTCAAAATCACATTTATGGTCAAAATCAGTGAATTTTTCCTCCCAAATCCGATACTTGTATACTGTGTGTGTGTGTGCGCGCTGAAGAAAGAAAATCTGGTGTTGATACACAGCCTAGGCTCTGTATACTGGCATGTAAACAAAGGGAGTGTAAACAAAGTAGGGCTAAGTGGTAGCTAACAACATGCCCATTTACAGAGCCTAGGCTGCGAATTAAAACTGGATTTGTTTTACGATCCAGCACAGTATACGGACAGGTAGCAGATCGTGAGGAGATATTCACTGATTTTGAACAAAAGGTGATTTCGACAATAGGTGTTCTCCAGAATCATTGCCTTCACATAAACACACACATGCAATCTGTTTGGCGGCAGCTGCTTGTAACTGAAACATGCTGGCAGAGCTTTGTGTGTGGTTAACAATCCACTCGTGCGGCGTGCTGAGGCCTCTGTTTTCAGCTGAAGGTGAGCTCACTGATTTTTAAACCAAATCACTACAGGATCCCAAGACAATACGAGGTGCTCAAACCTCCTGCTAAACGTCGTCGTAAAAAGGGGGAGGTGGACTGCTTTAATGAAAAGGGGGAAGAAAACGATGGTGTTTACAACATGGGTTTGGTTTGTGTTGCTCTGGCCTTAAGATCTGTCAGATACCATAACACTGGACTTAGTACAGTAATTGCTGAGATTCTAGAAGGCGACGACATCCTTAAAAAAACAATTGAAAAAGTGGCAACAAACACAAGAAGCCGGACAATCACAGAATCGTTGATGAAGTTCCTGTTTCCATGATCTCTTGCACCCCACCCCAAAAACAAACAGTACACTGGGAAATGAAAGCCGTTACTGGGCAGTGGACAATCATTAATTCTCTTTGTCTTGATGATTAGCATTTCAGACTGATGTTGTTGTGTACATGTATCCAGCTGTGTGGGATTTTAGGTGTGTGTTTATAAAACGTACTGTGTGTGGGTCAGTTAGTGCATAAGGGGGGAGATGGAAGGCCTTTCCCTGGTGACTACTGGGGGTTGAAAAATAGGTTGTCAGGAAGGATGCAGAATCAAATGTGAAAATCTTGGAGGTCTTGCTTTCAAAATAACTTCTTCATGTGAATTGATGAGGACAGGACACAGGATGGAGGGGGTTCCACCTTATCATCTGGCTTTCCTGCTCTCCCCAGGAGGAATAGCTGACAACCATTGCAATGTCAAGGCCTTGGAAACATATGATTCACCACCTGACGCACCAGAGCCGAAAACACTGGGATCAATCAGTGTCCCTCTCACGTATGCTCTAGTCCAGCCAGTGCTCCATTGCTACGGCACGCTTTCATGTTTGCGTCAACCTTAACCTTAACCTTGGACTATGATGATGTAAGCCAATTGAGTTAGGACCTTTATACGAAGTGCAGATGGGTCGGCCTTCAGACCAGCACCTCAGTAGCTGCAGCATATTCCAGTAGAAGGCTATTCCCAAAAAAACAACAATTGTGGTCATTTAGAAATTTGAAAAAGCAATTTCCAAGTCCAGGTGCGACGTGTGTGAAATACGCAAGCTGGCGTGTCGTGAAGTAAGGCACATGAACGGTCCAACGAATGTGTCACTTGCAGGTGAAATATCTGCCTTTTGTCCCGCCTTATAATTGCAGTTGATTTGTCCAACCACAGACTGCGGGACGGGGGAAAGAAAATACTGCATTTGAGCTGTCAATCAAAATCCTTTGGCCCATATCGTATCCTCTCTTTAAGCTCTGTTTCTGGCATGGCTACACAAACACACACACACACACACACACACATACACACACACACACACACACACACACACACCACACCACACAGCACATCAAACACTGGAACACCCAGGCTGAGAGCTTAAAGTAAAGGAGGACAGGCCAGGCCAGGAAATCCACTTAAGTTCAGTATAGTGAAGAGCAGGATTTGAACCCAGAGGTTACATATATACTCTGCAGCCTTGTGCTGTCTTAAGTCCATTAAAACCCTCTCCAGGGAGAGACCAGTGTTGTGTTCATGCGCCCAGGCGTTTTATGTACGTTACTTTGTGTTTGGTGTGGAGAACTGAAGGTCTTAAAGTGTCATGTTGATGCTTGAGAGGGCCTGTCTAGAAACACAGGGAGAGTTCTCACATCTGTCTGCGGTGTCTGTGTCCACTGTGGAGGCTAAACATGTTCTTTTGTCCCACATTATTTGCTCTATTATACTCAGCAGCTCAAGCTAAAAGGCAATTAGCTGAAGGCTCTAATAGCACAGTTAAACTCTAGGATTTATGCCCCCCCCACTTAAACCAGTTAAATTGAATTGTTGCGGCGTATGACAAGCTTTTGGATGAGGTTCAGCCACACCACTGTTGAGATAAAACTGCTCTGAAGGAAGGGCACCATGCTATTACAGAGCCTGGTCTACAATGCTGGAACCTGGACACACATACTATCATGGTGGCCACTCGCCCAGCTAGGTAACAAAAGACGTAACGCTACCTTTTGAATGGGGTGCTAACATTCCTACAGGGAGCTTAGATGGTATTCCAATGTGTGTGTTAAAGTCAGGCATGTTTATAGGGTTGCAAATTCGCCTCACCTATGTAAATGTTTCTGGTGATTAACTTACTAATGGTGGTGGTGCACCAAACACATTTTCCGCTGATTGTAACATAGTTTTGGTGAGATGTTAAACCCATTCACACACACAATATCAGTTCCCTTCCATGCAAAGTGTTTAGAAATGAAACGATGGTGCAAGATGAATTGGATAGCATTGATGTTGTCCTTGCTTGTAGCCTCTGATTTATAATGGAAACCGTGCTCTGTCTCTACTACTGTGACCTCTTGTGTTGCTTCAGTCTTCCATCGTGACTGTGTCAGTGCGCAGCAGGGGTAATTTGTTTAGCTGTACAAGAAAGATGTCTGTGTGTATGTCTGTATGTGGTAGTACAACAACACAAGTTAACATGTTTTTCCCCCCACCAATGAACAGGGCATGTCTAATAACATTATCCGGTTGGCTAGCTAGAACAAAAGCTTTATTTACCGTCACAATAATCATATGAAATTGGAGTTTGCACTTCAAAAAGGTCATTCGACCGAGGGAAGTATTTACCTAAAGAAAAAAAACCTCACATGAACTCGGGGAAAAAAAAATGCTTTCCTACTCTTCTTAACCTTCTTGCAGCAGAGAGGTTTTTTGGCCACACCCAACGTAATCCCAAGATTATTAGAGAAACAGGATCTGGCTGTGTAGTCAGAAAGGCCCCTGACCTTTTGACTGAGCTGTTTATTTTCATAGGCAGCAGACAGTGAGAATTAGCCCATATGAGACTGCTAATTAGATGGAGCCTCTGAGAACACATGCCAAACATTTTGGTTTGGCATTTTTGGATTTTTGAGCATGAGATTTGGGTCCACCAGGCCAAGCTGTTCAAACCAACCAAATCTCTGCCCTCCCTGTGGCCTCATTCACTCAATATTCCACTTAGCGTGTGTGCTATAAAATGTCATCCCAAAAATACCATACATATTTTCTGTTACCACTGTATATATAGTGTTTCCCTCTTGTCAAACTGTCTAATACTTTTGAGCTCAGTTGAAGTCATTGTTTTGGCATAACAGCTTGAGTTATAGCAAATATGGGGTCATCACTGGTGTTCCGAAATAAATGGAAAGTTAGTTTTTGTAACATGGCTGCTGATTTGGTCCATACCAACTATGCTAGCTACAGCAGAGGCTGTGACAGAGCGCAAAATAGGGACACACTGTAAACATTTTAAACCATTAGCACCTAAATGCTGAAATTTGAGTATCACTTCTTTTCTTCAAATCATAATAACTCGGTCAAATCGGTATATGCACAAATTTTAAGTTTCCGCACGACTTACAATTCCCCAATGATATCATTTTCTTGTCCAGCCCAAATAAACGTCCATAAATCCACTCAGATATCACAGAGAAATATACTCCACATAAGTCCAGAACTCACCTAGGAAATGCCTCAGGGTTTACATCCATGAGTACACACTGCCAAAAATAACTGCACACAACTCATTCAGCATACTTTGCATGGTGTCAATTTGCCAAAATGTAAACAAAAATATCGCCAAAAATGAAAAATAATGGGGCTCAAGTTGTAGTCACTGCAACTTTATGGCAGCTTAAAGCCTCCAAATTATGGGAAATGTAGTTTCAAAAAAAGATCATGACTATGCCCCAAATCAAGGTGGGATGTAGATATTAATAGGGGTTACAAGATATGGTGGGGCATTAGTGACTTGCCAAATAAGAATATGTTAACACTTTTAATCCTACAGGCATCAAAAAACATTGATTCATCAGATGAAAATCAAATGTGTAAGCGACTGTTTCTCACCTGCTCTCTCTTCCTTACAGATGAGGTGATCTGTCAAGACGATGATTCACCTGCCCCCTCACCTAGCGCCGCTGATGGTAGGAGCCTTCATAAACTTACTTAATACTACTTTAGAATTCAAAGTTGTGCTATTCTAGAGCTATACTTCTCTACTTCCGCTTCTAGGAGGGTGGGGAGGTGCCAGGGGGGGGGGCTATAATGTCAGAGTGACAAAAAAAAATATTCATACCAGTATGTGACTGTATAATAATGTATATCTTTTTTTCCCCACAATATGTTTATTGTTTTATGATTTTTATGATCACACAAAAAAAATAAAAAATGTTTTTTTGTATTTAATTTAAAAATTATCAAATAAATAATAATTATTATAATAATGTGGCTCTTGATTGTGTTTTTAGCGGTAGACCCTGCGGCCTCCACTGCAGTTTCGGGAGCCACGGATGCCCCTGACGCCGCTGCTGCTGCTACTGATGCTTCCGGTGCTTCGGCTGCTACTGGAGACAGTGCATTCCCTGCCACCATAGTAACCATGCTGATAGGTTCTGCAGATCAGGGAGGAGCCGTCCCAGCTACCACTGCTGCTGATGCCCCCGTTGTGATCGAGGCATCTGCAGCCCCAGAGGTCATCATTCTACCGGTAGTGGTGAGTACTTTGCCTGTACCGTTTTTCATATGGCGCTTCTGTACTTTATGACTTTTTTTTAACATTTGAAGTTTGTATTTACATTGGCATTAAAAGCACACAGCAAAAAAAAAAAGAAGGATGATACATGTTTGTTTTTTGGCTGTTTAAAGCTGTAATGCGTAACTTTTCCATACGTAGTTAGCATTCAAGCCATTGCTAAATGAGTTGACCTAAAGTTGATTAAGCCTATCAGCTTTCTGCTAAGAAAAAACACTGGACATACAGCAGTACGATCACCGAAGGCTTACCTCATGTAGATGCACCGGTAGTGTTGTTATAGAAGTAATATAATACAGTAAACAAGTTACGCACAATAGCTTTAATTCATGCTTTCAAATAGATTTCTGTAAAAGACACCACTTTGATTTTTGAAGGAAGATGTGCAACCAAAGTGCAAAGTGTGCTGTTGTCTCCTGACCTCATGTGTCTTTCTGTCTTACTTTATCCAGCCTGGTGTGAAGTGTGTTGGAGAAAAGGACATCGAAGAAAGTAATGCTGTTAAGGCTGTGATGACAACTACTGACTGTGTGAGTATGAACTTTTTATTTTTATTTTTTTCTCACCAAAAGCTGAATATTCTCATGAGATATCAATCCATCCCCTACCGAAGCTCCATCCATCTACCACCTTTGTTTCGCTTGGCTTGAACCAATAGCGCTCCTCTCATCCTAGCCAGCCACATTCAGTATCCAACCACCAACAGTTGAGATTTTTGGCATGCGACATTTTTAGACAAAAGAGCCGAGCCTGGTTACCATCTAGTGACAGTTTTTTTTTATTTCACCAAGACCCTTATCTGCGTCCCTACACCTTAGCACCAAGGGGAAGTGGTCTACGCCGCTTAGACAATGAAGATTAATGTGTTTTAAATGGAGAGCTTCAGTTCTGAGCTATGGCCCCCGATAAACGCAGATCTTTTCTCAGACATTCCTCAGGCGTTGTAAATCTTTGGGCCTGGAGGAGGACTGATGTTTCCCCCTCTCTTGCTCTGCGGTCCTTAGCACAAAAGGAGGAATAGCACGGGTGTGGCTTCAATTTTTTTTTGTGTGGATTTTTCATATGACAGATGGCCTTTCATTGACATAGAGATGTGTGTTTTTTTTTAGGAATGGGTGAGACATCTACTGTGTCTCGCCATATGAAATACTCAGTATGGGCTCAGTATGGTATTATAGTTTTGACTTTAGACTTTATTGTCCCCAAGGTGAAATTCTTTTTCACTTCACAGTACATTTATGGGCCGCACGCCGACAGACAATAGACAACTGGACAACAAACAGAACAAAATAAACATTGTGTGTGTGTGCTGTCTTTTGATAATACCTAAAAGCACAACAAGGCAGGGTAACTTTATTTGTATTGCACGTTTCTACACAAAGTTAACTCAAAGTGCTTTACAAAGTAGTAAACTGTGTGATTTTTTAAAATTACAATAGCACACATCAATCAAACAACAAAGTATTCAGTTTAATAAAATTAGATCTAAAAACCAGAAAATAGGACTATGAAATACAAGTACTTATAAAGCAACAAACATGACGATAGTGACGTTCAAATAGAACACATTGTTAAGTTTTACACAATGTCAGTCCAGATGCACGGAGCCAAAGCAGCAGGTCAGATCCCCTTCCCCGCATACTTCAGTTTTAGCCTGGATTTGGGTCAATGCTGTATCTTATAGACTGGAGCCAGGACCATCTGCAGAAGCCATTTGTCCAACTCAACCAGAAACTAAACATGGACTACACAGTGCCAGAAGCCTTAGCCAGCATATGATTTGTTCAGAATGCATGCAGTGAAGAAAAAAAAAAAGTTGACTCTTTTCATTCAAGAGTGAGTGAATGGCAGCATGAAATACTGTGATGAAGAAACAGCCTGTATCAATGGTGCACATTTATCAAAGCAAACAAGTGCTCGGAAAAATGAAAACGGTCTTTTTCTCATACCTCTGTAAATCCCCAAGTCATCAGTCACAATAAAAAGGCAGTGTCTAATATCATCAAATATATATAAAAAAAACACATATTTTAGAGTCGTTGAAATGTGTTTATTCAAATGCAAAACCCCGACTGTAACTCATCTGAACTCCAGCCATGTGCGCAGTAGGCCAAATAAGGTCAAGCAAAGCATGGAAATTGGAATGACACAATGTAGGAGAGTTAACATGTGATGGGCCACAAGTGACAAAGACAGATGGAGAGAAGAGAGAATACAGTAGGTTTCATAGGAGTGATTTCGGCCATTTTTTTGGGGAGTTTCTTCCCCCTTTCCTGTCTCACATATCTGGGTGTTACAGCAGAGTCCAGCTGCGGGGCCCACTCCCTAAAAACGTACTGGGGGATTGGAGGGGGCTTTGCTCATATGCGCATATGCTCTTCTGGGAACACTGAGAGATGTGTCTGGATCGCATTACAGAAAATCAAGAGTTGTTCCCCCAAGTTTTTTGCAAAGCGCAAAAGTTGTGCAATGTGGTGATATCATAGTTCAGGATTAAGGTGGGAAGAAAAAGAAGGTGTGGTCCCTCCATCCAACACTGCATTTTCTTTCCATTACACATTTAAAGGCCCTACGTACGCACATGGTCAGGGGCGAGAACGCATTTGACTGTTGGCCCCAGCGATCAACAAAAAACACACAACATGTCAATTTATGTGTGTAGAGTGTTTTAAATGTATTGTAAGTTACTGCAAGTATGTATTGTTCATTCCCCTTTAACGTACTTATTCTTTCTTATAGGAAGAAACCAAACGCATCATTGAGGCGAATGCTGCAGTCTGGTGCCCCAAGGACAAGTGTAATATAGAACTCTTCCAAGAAGGCAACAATGTGCTGGTGGCCAGTGAAGACGGTAGGTCTTGATGGCATCAATACAGTATAGGATAACTTCCACATACAATGTGTCATTTATGTGTGCCACTTAAGGTTGTCATGCATTCTTGTGTTATCTTGCTGCAGCAAAATATAGATAAATGAATTAGTGATTTATTTTCTCATATTCATTGTCCCTGCAGCTCCCCACGGTACATTGGCTAAAGCACTCCAGAGTGAAGCTTTGAAAGAGAAGGTAAGAGAGCATTACCAGCCCAAAGCCATACTACACAACAGTACTATTTCTGTACAGTACATACTAAATGCTAATCTTTATAGTATAATGATTTTGCAGTTAGTACACAACCCTGCAACCATGGAAGTCAAACTCCAACAATTGAATGTTACTGCACAGTAATCTTCACAAAGAAAAAAATGGATGTTTTTTTGAGATCCAATCTCAAGCTCCAATTTTCTTACATCCATCATTTATTTAAAAAAGTCATTGTAGTTGTGAGAAGCTCCAACATTTACTTTTGTACATTACAGTACACTTAGTTCGCCTGTGTTTTTAAAGTATAAAAATAAATCCACTGGACTTAACTTGGCAGCCTAACGTCTATCATGGTTGACTGAGATGACTCTACACAGGCTACTTTTTTCCACTAGATGAACCAATGAATAAGGATTTCTTATGGATCTTCAATTCACACACAACTCTTTCTGCAATTTGCTTCTTCTTTGCAGCTGGGTGTGAGCAAGGCTGACACCCCCTCATCATCTGGTTCAGGTGTATTTGTGGGAATCCTTGTCACTGGTCTGCTTGCCGCCCTTGGAATCATCGTAGGATATTTCAAATGCCAGCGCAGGCCTGATGCCAAGGGAGTGAGGCTGGTAAGCAATATCTTTTTTTAAAGAATGAATGTAAAGTCTACTGTTGTCACTGTGGAGCGGATAAGTAATACATCATCCAGCCCAGAGCCCTTTAATTGGAATTCATTGCACAGATGTTTCTTTGCCAACGCAAACTCTGCATGGTGCTGTGTTTGATCATGTTTGCAATGTTTCAAAAAAAAATTATCTGGAATTTCTAACGCTGATCTGAGAGTCCTTGAGATTTATCGTAAATTTGTTATTCTTCCGCCATGTGTTACGCAGATTTTTTATTTTTCTCCAATCACATCCGTCAATGTAGCCTCGTGAACGCTGTGCATAGATTTTCTTGGGCAAGGTTGAGGTTTTACTACATCTGAAACAGCACTGCTTTGCTTGCGTTAGGAGAGTCAATTGCTGCCAATGTTTTAATTAGGGAATGTTGCTGGCCAGTTCTCATAGAGAATATGCAGAGAGTAAAGAGTGAGAGAGAGAGAGAGAGAGAGAGAGAGAGAGAGAGAGGGAGAGAGTGTGTTATCCAGAGACCCACGCCCTGCTCTCTGCACACTCATTCATCTGAGTGCACTGTTTCATCTACCAGCCAGACACAGCTGTATCTCATGACAGAGACCACATAAGACTGTGTGTTTGTTGAAGGGTGTTGCACTTTTGTTCCTCTTCTACTACATGTAAATCAGCGAATGGGAAAGTTATGACTGCAATTTTAGTACACATCCAATCTACATATTCTTGCGGTTTACAAATGTGCACAGAGACACACACATATGCACTCTCTCGCTTAAACATTTGAGTATGCTTTACATTGCTTCCTTGCTAGTTCTCTCTACCTTCAAGCAATAACTAGAGTTAAGCTACTTTGAAAGCATAGCTGAACGTCAAAGGAATGTCACATTTTTCATTTTAAACAAATCTGGATTTTTCTATTATCTGGGGCTCGCCAATTAGAGAAGCAATGGTCAAATTATTATTTTTTTAATTAATTCCTTTCCTTTTAGGGCCCAAACAAGTTTGTAGAGTTTTGTTTCCGGCATCCTACTGCAAAGTGTAGTTAAACTACTAGTGTAATTCATTGTAGTTCCCTACTCCCTAACACTGGGCCATACATGTCTTATGTTCTTGGACATATTCCGTCTCACCTTTCCCCTGATGACTCATTCAGTTGTGTTTCATTCACAGGCGGAGGAGGCCGGCCCAGTAGATCAGGACAACCAGGGGAACACTCTGGTGTCCGTGGCCCCCCTCAACCCCCCTCCAGAAACCCCCGAGAAACCCAGCGTCAACGGAGAGACCCCTGACGAAGTCAAGACCGAGTCTCCTCCCCCCACCAACGGCACCTCCGCCACCAAGACAGCAGACACCGAGCTGTGAAAGGGTACACAAATAATCACAGCCCCCAGGATCTACCCCCACAAACACACACACACACACCTATCCACACACACACCCATCCACACACACATTCACACATGCCTATGCAAACTCAACCCCCTCCCCTTTTCTGAATCCACTCCACAGAGAGTCCACGGCAAAAAGTGGACGTCAGGGACTTTAGAACAATCTCTCACATCAACACACCCTCTTGTTTATGGTCCCTTTGCTCCCATTCTCTGGCGAACGTGTCTCAATAAACATAAGGAAAACTAGTCTAGTGATGACGGTGGTGGTGAATGATGGTGACGACAAAGGCTCTGTCCCTCCCTGGGTTGCTGGGTGTTGGGTCTGCCTGGGAAACGAGAGACAGGAGAGGGGCGGTTCTTTCTTTGTGGTGGGAAGAGAGAGCGTGCATTTCAGCATCAATCAGCGCTGGTTCCCAAGATGACTGCAAGCCTCCGGGATCATGTGACGTCAACACACAGCAGTCCTCTCAAGTTTAAAGCTCCCACCAAGCCTACAACAGTTAAATGTGTTATAAGCACATCACTTCTTTAGTTTAAAGTAGAAGCCTTGTCAGACAGAGAGGGGAATACATCTTGAAATTTGTTTACAAAGTTCTCAGTGGAAAAAAAAATCATTTGGGCTCTGATCTTGTTTGTGTGATTGACTTATTGGTCATGTAGGTGTGCAGATGTGTGTGTGTGTGTGTGTGTGTGTGTGTGTGTGTGTGTGTGTGTGTGTGTGTGTGTGTGTGTGTTTGGGAGTGTGTGTGTGTAGGCGTGCATTCGTGCTGCTTTCAATGTGTGTTAACGTATACTTGCATCTGTTCTGTGCATGGACTGTATGTGTATCCGTACATGCATCTTAAGCTTGCTCACTGTTCATACGCGTGGTTGATGGAAAGTGGTATAGATTTTGAAGAGTGAATGATGAGTGAGTGTATTTGCACGTGACATTAGCGTAGCATAAGTGTACTATTTTGTAAAAAAATTAGTTGACAAAGTGATGGCTCACCCAGTTGCAGTTGGTCGCCATGGTGAGGATGACGTTTTAACCACAACATTTTTTCTTGATGCACTGCATTCATTGAATTTACTATCACTGCAAAATGGAGCACTCGCCAAGCCACTTCTTCCTACAGTGGCTTCACAGTCACTACCGAACATCATTGGAATGACTATCAGACCAACAGACTATATAAAAGCCTTGAACGCAGAGTCCTTTAACTGTCTGCTATGTCCATCTATTTGTCAGTGTTATTCTCCTTACATTTTACTGTATATTCTCTTTATACTATCTTTATGTATAGTATGGTGACTTTTTTTTTCTATTGTTTATATTTTGTGTATCCGCGCTTACGGTCCATTTCTATGCCAAAGAATTTCCATTTCATAGCTAATGTTGTACTAAAATTTGTATTTTCTGTGACCAAATTTTGATCCAGGACTTGGATCATGGATGTGGTGTGTGGTGGCCAAAACCTGTGATTTTTTTCTCTGTAGACATTAGATACAACTGTACATACAAACTGCCAAAATGTGTAAGTCGAAATGGAACAAAAAAAATTATTTAGAATATCTTGCATTGATTTCTCCTATTCAATCCATTTTGTATCTCTTCCATGCTAACATTCCAATGTGACTGTTTTACCTTTACTAGCAGCCTATAGTTTGAATATGGATTTAACGTGAAAAATTACAAAGTGAAAAATAAATAACTTTTTATGACTCGTCGTGTTTTCAGCCTCATTTTATTAAAAAAATAATCTGAAGAGTGCAAATGCGAAACACGTACTCATCCACATCCACACACGTACATACAGTATGTCAGTGCTTTAACACGCACAGCTGGTTTGCATAAGCAGTAGTAATGACATCACTTTACACCGTTTTCTCTTTCACAGTTTGGGTGGAGCCGTGAAAACATCCACAGCTGTCTTTTTCTAAACGGCAAAGGACACGTTCATGAGCATCTACTCACTATCCATTATCACGTCCATATGCGTAAAGTTTTAATTCATTTTCTGTCACCAACTAATGCATGTGACAGTGTGACTGATTTATTCCCCGCATTCACATCCTTCCTTCATCACAAGATCAAGCTCCAGGGGAATTCCTGCCCTGCCCTGTTCCCCTTCCACACCCTATAAGGAAAATATTTCAGTTCACCCTAAACATAAAGTCATCACACACAAACACGTACCATAGACATAAATATATTGGGTTAATATAGTCATCTACAATCTGGTCAAATGCTCCAGAGTGCTACAGTTGGTGTGAAGATGTCTGTGTGTACTGTTTACACAGACGTCTCTGTTATGTGCAACCTTTCAGACAGTGAGGTAAATCAGGAGCCATTCAAGTTCATCTTATTCCACATACAGTGTCTAGATGGAAGAAACCTCCACCCATGTGAGAATGTAGGTCACTGTTCTTTTAATGGTCTCCTCCACATCTACCGATTCCTCACGCTCTCCCGTCAGTCAATCTTAAAGGGTTGGTTCAATCAGGACACACACACACACACACACACACACACACACACACACACACACACACACACACATACTCTTTGTGTCTTGTCAAGCAGATAGTTTTATTTGCTCAAATTGAGATTTGCACCCTTGTGGTTTTCTGCCCCAGCCCAATACGATAGAATAAATGGCATTGGATGCGGCGCTGGAAAAAATAACAGGAACATCTCTTTCTCCATAATATAGACATCCCATCATTGGGACTACAACACAACAGTGTGCTGATTGGATTATCCAGAGCAAAGCAGACTTTGTTTCTTGAAAGAGACGCTGTATATGTATTTTTTTTAATTCCATGCGCACTGTGTCAACTGCATTGCATTCCAATGCTATCTCACTGATCAGACTAAGTGAATAAAGGTGTTTCATTATTTGTCATTTGGGTGGACCCACCCTTTAAACGTCCCACCCATTGGCCCCTGTACCCTTACATCTATCTATCTTTCCGAATCTTCTCCTCCACAGCTTTTCTTCAAATGTCACACCAGTCCCCCAGCTCCTCCATGCTGCTCCCCACCCATCCTCCATCCCATCCAGCCAAGTTCCCCCACCTCCCTATCCCTCCACCCTAGCCAAGAGTATAGTGTATTCGCAGAGGAATCTGGGATTGTGCACACAACTCAGCTGGTTGTTTTTATTGTGGGGTGGCTCCCCCCTCAGCGTAGCTATACACAGCTGCCAAATACGTCATGTTTTTCCTTCTCCATGCCAAAGCACGCCCCTTATTAACTCATTGATGGTAAGATAATATTGGGAGGGAATGGATAGGGTGGGAAGGCGGATAGCACCCAAGGGGCCAACGGGGGACCCTGAGGTCAGGAGGTGTGGTCTGCAGAATGTGAGTCTGTGATGAAAATTAAAACACAAATAAAATGTTGTGGTTCATTGAAAGGTTAGAGGAATGCCAAGAGGCAGTATTAACAAAGAATCCCATCAAGTGTTTGATCCTGCTCCTCATAGCTGTCTGTTACACTATGCTTTCCGAGTTCACTGTTGGAGAAGAAAGTACAGTATGGAATGTTTACTTCCTTCCTCTCTGGAACATCTTGTGTGATACCGACTGCAAAGACTTTGAATAATACTTAGGGGTCATTGTTGACTCCCATTTAAGTTTTAAAAAACATATTAAAAAGGTCAATGGTCGAGTTAAAATGAACCTCGTACATTTTAAGATAATAAGGAATCAGTTGACCACAGAGGCAGCGAAACTTTATTTCCACTCAATGATTTTAACTCACATCTCATATTGCTTGACCACCGGGTCTCAAGCAAATACAACTGCCCTGTCACTGATTCGCAAATCCTATAAAAAGGCTCTTAAAATTCTGGACAAAAAATCTAATTTATACCATCACTGTCCCATCATACAGAAGTATGGTTTATTTAGTCTGGACAATTTTATTCACTCATTAAGTGTGTTTAGAAGGACCACTTTTGGTCAAAGTGCCTTTTCTGTAAAAACAACAGGGCTATGGAACAGTATTCCTGTAGGTATTAGGCAAAGCAACACACTCAGTAGTTTTAAATCAGGTCTCAAGAAATGGCTAAAAACAGGGCAGCGATGTGATCATTTTTAGTCATTGTCTCATGTTTGGTGTTTTATGTTTACTTTATTATACATCTTGTTTTGGTGTAGTCTTTTAACTAGATATGCCTTCTTGGTCATGCAATATTGTGAGCCTATATTTGCACATTGGGCACCTTTTAATTGTATTATCAAATTCTTGTATTATTATTCATTTTAATCCTTTTTGTTTTTAGCTTAACACCAATTCCTGTCCAGGGACTACAGACGAAAATTAGCCATGTGGCTATAATCTGGCTCAATTGTATATTGTGCACTGTCCCTGCTAAATAAACAATAAATGAAATGAAATGAAATAAGGCAAAATGAACTCTTTGAAGCCAAGGTCATCTCTCTCAACATGCTTTTTCTACATTGAAAATACACTGTATCCAGTGGCTATTAGGTATGGTGCAGAGCAATTCAGATCAAGACATATACAGTTAATATGTCATGCCAGCCTGGAAAAGATATAAGCAGCAGATTATTTAAATCAGTGAAGTAGAAATCCATTTGTTCATAAAAGCAATATATTTATATGGCTTAAATCCGCAGTGGATGATTTTTTTTGCCAGGTGGGGGCAGCAGAAACAGGCTGTGAAAACAACACTGACACATGATCTTGTTCTAAGTTATATTATCATCAAACTTTTGCCCGTTAGCAAATCCAGCAGACAGGTAGCAAAATTACATTTGATTTTAACTTCTGCCTGACTGGCAAAGGTAGGTCCAACAATGACTCTGTTTTTTGTTTTTTTTGTCTCAATAGCTGCTAATAGCCATAATGTGTTGTTGGAAAAATCCATGTCATTTAAAAACAGTTGTTCCTAAAGTCTTTCCAGAATCCCCAAAAGGCTGCTCTACCCATTAGAATGAAAACATGTTGTGTCTGCTCAATGGTAAAACATTTTGTTTTAACATGTTTCACAAATTGGGCCTCTGTTTCCAAATCAAAACAAAGATGGCCGCCTACCGGCTACATGGATAGGAAATAGAGGGTCAACTTGGAAATTGTGACAAAAACCGTTGAAGTCTTGCCACTAATGGAAATTGATTTTCATCCCGATAGTTAAGTAGGTGCTTGTAGACAATCCTTAAAAAACCCTACAGTTGTGAATTACCAATGGTTACTCCACTCCATAGAGCTGAGGGGAACTGCAGAGTGGGGTGAGAATACAACAACTCCTTCTACATGTAAGTAGCCATGTGATACATTTGTTTACTCTAAAAATGATTAGTCATATCCATTTGTAGAAAAATATTTGTAGAATAGTAGGCTAAAAGAAGATGGTATACAATGTCCAAAACATTAGGAAATAGCAGACTTCTAGGGCTAGCTTGAATGCTAGAGCAAGTATCCAGGTGCTACATCGACATAAATAGATGATATGAGTGTTACAACATAACAGTTTAATATTGTATCTGAAAGTATGGACTGTTAGAGTTGTCTGCATGCTCAGGTCTGGATCTGGAAAGGAATAGACTACCCAATTGTGTAGATAAACCTATGAGATATGCTGGAAGAGAGAAAACAAAACTGTCATCACATCAGATGGTCAAACGGAGATACATATCTGAACCAGTGAGCAAGCTGACTAAATATCCCTTTCAAAGATCTGTGAAAATGGATAATGTGCCGAATACAACTAAGGTAGAATTCACACAATTAACGAACTCATGCAGAATCAAATGGCCTTCAGTTATAAAGAGTTCAAGTTGGTCTGTGACAAGAGGAAGTTTGAGATATGTGCTCCACTGAAACTTCCTAAGATGATTTATGTTTTTGACATCTTGGCACCAATGAGAGGTTTTTTATTCCCCACTCTCTCTCATGCAACAACACCCCTGCATGAACACAACAGTACGCATCCGCCCACAATCAAATGGACATTCTCACAAAGTTCCTCAACAACTGGAGAGGCATTTCATATACTTCCACATACTTTAGAAAAAAACATGCACCATGGGAAATGTACTATGCCGTTTCCAAGCTGTAATCCACATTAAGGGAGGGGCTCACTCACTGTAAGGCAAATATGGGGCCCCACTGACTAATGTGCGCACATAAGGGAGTGACCAGACACATCCTACATGTAACTGTCCCATTAGACAGCCGTGTCAAAGGCCAATCCGTTCTTAATAATTTATTTTCCAAGTGAAATATTACACCTTTTTGCCCTGATTAAATGTCACTAAAAAATGTGTCTAGCGCTAATAAACTGCACATTCTTGTCATGCGTGCGTGTGTGGCAAGAGGCTACTTTTTAAAAATAAATATTTTCAAATGTCCTCGGATCATTTTATTGACTTTTCTGACGAGTCTTTTGCTCTGTAGCATCTTTCTGTAATGTCTAAAACTGTTCAAATGCAGGGACTGGGCTGCGTTAGAACAGAAACGAAAATACTAATGACCAAATTATTTTGAAAAAGCTCAATATTTGGTCTCCATAGACACCTAAACAGCAAAAAAAAAAAAGCAAAACAACGGAAACTCAAATTGATCTCCCGTCTGTTTCCTGCACATTGCTCGGTGCTGTCGTCTATTCCAAACATCTGCTCAGGGAAACAATCTGGAAGGCATTGTCTCTTTTTTTTTTCCAGTGATGCAAGTGTCCACAGAATGCACATGACACCCCGTAGTAAACTGCAAACCACAACGTTGATTGTATACTATAGTAAAGATAAAGTATGTACGGTATTGTACACATTGCACAGTAGAAACATATACTATTAGTCTTAATGTATTAGGCTGATCTAAAAGTTGTTATATTTGCTTCTAAATGCATCACATTAAATGTCCGTTTGAAATGTAAAAACTTTGAAAAATGTACATGCCCAATATTCTGCAAAGGCTTTACATCACCAGCCCACAATCAAATGATCTAGACTTTAGTCAGAGTGAAGCACACAGAGTAGAGTTCCAATGTGATATTGTTGGGTTAGGATGCCCCCTGCTGTGGCCTTAGGGGCGTTTATTACAAATGGCTGATAAAATAGTATTAAAATGTATATAATATGCAACAATGACCAACAACATACAATATTTAAAAAAAAAAAAAAATTCTATGTGTGACAATTCTGACATCAAAGCATCAAGATGTTACCATGTCAGTTTAGGATAACAAAATCAACTGCAACAGCCTCCAAACTATAGGCCTACTAGAATGTTTAAATAATCTAGCAGGATAATGAGCTATCAAAGGCAAAATCAATTAGTGATCATTATCATCATCAATCATGTCATTAGAATGTATCCAATATTCAATATAGGTGAGCTGACATCAACTTGTGTTCTCTATTGGGCACGTGCAGTAGGCTAATACTGAAGTCACTTATTATTCATGAATTCAATATCTTAATTGATTCAAAGTGTTTTCTTCAATTATAAAACTTTTTTAGCCAAAGCCGGAAGTGCACAGGAGTGAATGCTCTCGTCTCGTTGCGTCCACGCTCTCTTCCGCTCTGTGCTGCCTGTTTGTAAACATCATGCGTCAAAAGCACGTGATCCCGTAGACGCATTTCGGAGCAGCGTCCAATCAGGAAACGGAGGTGTGTGCTTGTGGGCGTAGCTCAGTTGTGTTGCTGTAAAAATATCGATGGATGGGGCGTTTGGTCAATGCAGGGGGGCAGTTTGGATTTGACAATAACTGGGAGGTTATGGCAGCATTATGACGGAGTAGTAAATATAGGAAAAGGGACCGGACGTGTTGCGAAAGAGGTGCTTAGGTGAGTTACCTCCCATCCAACGAGAAACCGTTCAAGTGTTTATTTACGTCAAGTGCGTGCTCTAGGGAATAGAATACCAATATCTATATGGACATAGGCGATAGTGCGTCTATGGTGGGCAGTAGGTTTGTTTTTTGTTTTTTTAGCAACATATATAGGCCTACAGTAACGTGCTTCATTCGTTTTTTCTTACATAATTTTTACTTTACATAATTTGCGACATACAATATTTAACTATTTTAAACCTGTTCCAATTGTACAGTATGTTTCGTATGAACGGCCAATAGGAATTACGCACGAGCGCGATTTGACCAGTAAGAGGCGCAGTTCCCAGACGTTTCCAGCGCTGTTGCCAACGTTACCAGGAAATAATCAAGGAATTATTTTTGCTCTCAGCTGTTTCCTTATAAAACATGTGCGTGCGTATCTGCGTCTCATTGTGTTCGGAGCCAGTGAGAGGGCAGAGAGGGGACCAGGGTGGGATGGAGAGGTGCGCAGGGAGGATGTTGCGCACTTCAATTTACCTGAGGAGTGAGTGAGGGTCTGTGCATCCATGCTGTAGACTCTACTGCGTGAGTATATTGATTTATGAGGTAGATGTTGTTGTTGTTATTGTCTGGTTATATTAGCCTAATATTTCTGAGTAGCAGTGCGGACTTAAATGTAATTGATTCCTTTTTTGATACATCTCTTCATTTCAAAATAATAAGTAGGCTAGAGGTACTTTATACTAGTAAGTGTTATTGAAAGTTACCGATTACGGGAAATACGTGGAGGGCGGGGGAGGGGGGGTAATGAGTGTTGGAGAAAGAATCATAAGGAAAGGTAATGATGCACTTTTAAAGGACATTTAAAGTCAGTATCATAGAATACTAACGTTATTTTGTGTACTAATATTTATTATATAGAATATTATAAGTATAGTATATTATAACTCTATTTAACTCGACGTCATTGTAAATGAGGGTCACCCCTCAATTGGTCTCGAGGATAAATAAAAGTTAAATGAAAAAAAAATATTATTATAATATTTGAACTGCAAAATGTGTAAAGAAATGTTAAATCAGTTGCTCTATTCAATAAATATTATAGACTGCTGACTTTTATTTTTGGTTTTACTATTATTGTAGGCTTAATTTAATTGCAAAATGTGTAAAATTCAGTCACATTTTGCTGTGCGTAGGCCCAGAGTTTAAATTATGTAAGAGTGTTTTTCCCCATTGTTCCCCCATTTGTAGAAAACGATTTTACCCTCAATGACTTTATTTATCTAAAAACACATTATTGATGCTTTCTTTAAATACCTAACTTTTTCCTCATCTGTGAATTTATACTGCGTGAGCCTGCTGTACCGGTAGCCTTGACTCAGCTCCATCCATCCAGAGGTTTCTATGTCATACGCACTTTTTATTCCTGATGTAAACAAACCCTCCAAGAGTGATACTCTCATTCAACACTGGGTGGCGGATTTGTCCAAGTCTTAGACCATGTATTCAACATGAAGTATAACAAAAAAAAAAATATATTCTTGAGTCAGATATTATTCAGGGAAGTATTGATGCAACACTGCAGCTGTGGTGCTCAAGAAAAATGAGAGCCAGCCAGTGAATGTTAGCTTGTATCCATTTCATGCCGCATAACTGGTTCATCCATCTGTTGTGCTTCGGAAGAAAATTGCCGGACTACTCTTGACGTAAAAAAAAAAAAAAAAAAAAAAAAACAGAATCACTGCAGTCTGCTGACCAATTGATTTGCTGAGTGCGTCCAAGGAAGGCACAGTAAGAGGAAATGGTACCATAGAATGGGCTCAAATTTATTGGAGAGTAGAGCTACAATGTTAGGATTTGACTCACAAATTGCTTGTCTTTGAGATAAACACTTCTATTCCTCTTTTCACAGAAGCGACCTAGGTATTCCTTTCAACTCTCTGTAAAAGGTAAGAGCCAGTGCGTCTCACAACAAACGCAGCCAACAACATCAAGGATGAATAGCATAACGTCTCATTATTTATATCAATCAAGTCTTTGCTGAATAGAATTTGACAAGATGCATGTTTTGCATAATTAAAATGCATGGTGTGTGTATATAATATAAGTACCAACATTCTCTTCGTTTGCAATCACACACAGCATTAAGGTGTTATATCAGTACATAGAGTCACTGTTCTCATTAACACTGTGATTCACATAGGAACTGCTGAGCTGAGGGGGAAAAGCGTTCTCAATTTGCTGTGTAGTACGTTTGACATGTCTGGAAATAAAGCCTTGGAATTTTTTTCAGGACCTGCCCTAGACAATTTTTTCCATCGCACAGTACGTGATGCTGGAACACATCCCCAGAGAGAGAGAGAGAGAGAGAGAGAGAGAGAGAGAGAGAGAGAGCCTGCTTGCTTTCGTACCGCAAACCAGGTAATACCAGATCAAGATTACCCTTTTTTACTTTCAATAAAACACTGCAAGACATACATTTTATTGTTGCCTGAATGTATGTGTGGGTGCATTAATACCCATTGTTCCAAATATAGCCCCTCCCCCCCCTCCCAAACAAAAAAACAATATCAATGGAGCAGACTGGGCACCTTTCCAAAAGGGAGAGATTAGGGTTTAGGAAGTGGAACAGGAATGGCTGATAGATGACATGGCTAAAATTAACACAGCGCTCACTGAATGAGGAGCATTAATAGCAGACGGACCGGAAGGAGCACTTGGAGGTGTATTAAAAGCTGTAGATTGTCTCTGTCAGCATGAACACAAACCCCTAACATACAGTACAGTATAAAAAATTAGATTTTTTGTTGAGCTACTATGTTGTTAAAAGCAAAAAATCCCATATCTGCAAGGATTGGATATGGATAAAGTAGGACACAAAAAAACTATGAATTATTTGATATAGTAGGCCAAGTAAGATATTTTCAATTGTACATTTTTTATTCTATCTTCCAAGCTGGAAATCTATCACCAAAAGTAGCCATGTGCTCGGCTTCCATCCCTATTCCTTGGTGGTATTTTGTCTGGTAAGGGATGCACAGCACATACAGGTTTTATCCTACAAGAGCAGATAGGCCTCAGATCGATAACTTTAGTATCTAGCAGTCTGTTTGGGATATAACATGCTTTGATCCCTCAGATCCCTTACATTTACCATATAGCTGGAGGGTAAATGCTGATTATTTTACCCATGCTCCTCTCTGTCAGTCACGTATCTTAACTACAAGTGAATTTTACTGCAGCATATTATTCCATATCAAAACCTACACTTGTAACCTGAGGATAATGGAGAGGTTAAGGCATTGAAATAGACGGCCTTCAAACTATCTGACACTACAAGAAGCGTCAGGCAGTCAGTGAGACAGCGCTGTAGCATAGAAAATATTCTCAAAACCTTGCTATGATGTTTGGAATAAAGTGTGTATCATGTGGAGGTATTCATCCATGTTTTTTTTTTATAGAGTATGAATTATTTATTCAGGCACTTGTTGAACAAGCACATTGTCACGTATCTCTAGTACAAATAGAGGGGGTGGTGAGTTGGACGAAGGCACGCACTTTGTTAACCTTTTGTTAGCCGATACGAAGCTGTTAGTTCCACTTAACATTTAAATGGGGGCTTTATACTTCAGAATAGCAGACAGACTTAATAAGCACAGACTTGTTGAAAAACAGACAAGCTGGACTATGAATATTTATCATGAGAATTATTTCATAGTGGATGTATCTTCATTGGAACATTGCATTCAATAGAATGCTACTGTAATTTGGCCCATTTGTCGTTAATCCGTCATGCCACAGTCCAAATAGCCAGCTGCAAGTTATAGTGCCAGAGTCAGTAGCATTATCCGTGAGACAGCTTTTGTATGTCACAAGGCATTTCCTTTTAATTTTGCACTCTAAAAAGTATTTTTTTTCTCTTTTTCTCTGCCCACAGCTCAAATAACATGAAGAATCATCTGATCAAGGTATGTGAACAATCTGAATAAACAGTTGAGACCTACATTCCTAAAATTAACTCGATGTTTGACCAAACCAAAACAGACTATTTATAAGACATGGACACACTCCTTCTAAAGGAGCAGCTACATTACATATAATAAAATACGCTTGCTTAAATATTATGCTATCACGTATTGTGTTTTTAATTGCTGTCATGTTTCAAGATTAGTTTGAACGAACAACTCTGATTTGGAGTAGGAAATGAGGATAAAACCACAATCTGTGTTCCCTTTAAAGGCCAGGACACACCAGCCCGATAATCGCCGTCGTCAAAAAAAATGGAGTCGGCCGTTTCAGGAAGCTCCAGCTTCCCGTCGCTGCTAAAGAACACACCGAGACGACTGTTTATTTTCCGTACGCTCGCGGGACGTAATGTCTCCACAACAGCAGGCGGCGCTAATCTGTATTGTGGCCCGAAAAAATACGAAAGCCGGAAATGATTGGACATCTCTCTAGAGCATAAACATAGATAGAAATACGTATTTATATTTATGGACCATAAGAGCACAATTTTTAGCAGAGAGTGTCGAGCATGGTGTCGAGCAGTCAACAAGGGTTGATGCATGTGAGTACTCTCAAAACGAAACGAACAAACACATTAAAACGATGGCTAGCTGTTGTTAGCTGTTTGTGCTACCCGCCTCACTTCCGGGCTTCACTGATTCGCTAGCCCTCCACCAATCAAATTGCTCCAAATGAAAGACGGTCGGCCGCCGATTGAACATGTTCAATCGGCGGCCGACAGGCTCAAAACAAGCCCGACGACCTCTACGTCGGCCGACGTCACACCAAACAGATTCGTCTTTTTTTTTGACGACGGCGATTATCGGGCTGGTGTGTCCTGGCCTTAAGGCAAAGCTGTGGTAGGAAGTTCTTTGAACTGGAAGAGGAAGTGCATTAATGTGTGGTAGTTATGTTCATGGTAAAGTGTCAAACTATAGTTGTGGTGATCAATCACTCTACACTGTATTTAAAAAAAATAATACTTGCCTTGCTCTGCAGGTTTAAAACAAGTAGTAACATTGTATGAGGAACGTCTTGTATTCTCAGTGATCACTATATTAACCTATTAAAGGTGGAGTCAGCAAGTCTTGAGAGCGCTTGTTGTCAAAATCCAGTTTTCCCAATATCAGTGAATATCTCCTCACAAGCTGCTACCTGTCCATAATGCGCTTAAAAGGAATCTGGTGTTAGTACATAGCCTAGGCTCTGTAAACTGGTATGTAAACAAATGGAATGTAAACAAAGGGACCCACCGAAGCTAGCAAGATGCCCGTTGGCGTTTACAGAGCCTAGTCTGTGTATTAACACTGGATCATTTGTCAGCGCACACACAGGTAGCAGATTGTAAAGAGTTATTTATTTGTTTATTGATTTCGTCAAAGAAAAGTGTTTCGACAACAAGCATTCTCCAGAATTGCTGACTCCACCTTTAACTTATGGGTATTACAAAACCATACCATAACATCGTCATACTCGTTTGACTATTGAAATAGCCATAACGAGCGTGTGATCTGTGCTTATGCAACTGATACACAAGCTGGTGATGTGCCTTTAAAAGCAGCGGGTTGTCAGGTGATCGAAGAGAGACTCAGTCAGCTCAGCCTCACAGACACAAGAGCCAGAGTGCGTCTGTAGTCCGAAGGGGAGGAGAGGAGAGGAGAGCTGCATTGGAGAGAGAGAGAGACCCAATTATAAGGGCAGACAGGGGGGAAATGGGGACACGGCAACGTCACAGGGAGCCATGGTGGTGGTAGGGTCCCTTTAACTGCAGTCTGCTCATGCTCACTCGCCTTGTGTGGCAGCTAGCAAGTGTGTGTTTCTGGCTTCAGCTTGATCAAGAAAGTTGCGTTGCACAGCCACAACACTGGCATAAAAAGCACAGAGAATTAACTGCTGCGTCACACACACCGGGAAGAGGAATAGCGTGAGCATGCGCGCGTGTGCACGGCTATGCGCGCGTGTGTGTACAGGCTCTGCTGCTGCGTGTGTGTTGGAAGTAACAGTCGAAGAGCAGTTTTTGCTGTTGCAACAAGATGAAAATAAAAAGAGTGCGTGTGTTTGAGAGGAAAGCAGAAAAGGGAGAGAGAGACAGAGATGCAAAGAGAGGGAGAGAGAGAGAGAGAGATTGTGGATTAGTTGCTACGTCACTTTTTCATGTCAGGAGAAAGAAGCTGATATGAGAGAAGCCCACAGTCATCGACTCTTCCACCTGAAGTGGACACAGTGGTTTCGGACAGCCTCGGCTTTCTCGGTAGTTGTTGATCTGCACTGCCTGTAGTGTGTGTGTGTCTGCATGTGTTGTGTAGAACCTGTGAACTGATGCTGGGATTTTTTCAACATGGATGCTGGAGATGTGACACAGTTTCCTATATTAGGTCTTGTTTTGATAGTATGGCATCGGTAAGGTGTGTGTGTGTGTGTGTGTAAGGTGACAGAGGGGTTAACAAGAGAATATTCTGGAAGGCTTTTAATATCACGACGAAGCTCAGTCCGGAATGTTTTCCTCAGAATTGTCGAGGTATTTTCGTTAACATCGCTTTTGCCTTTTTTGTTTTTGCCAACGTCATCTCAAGAAATAGAAAAGATTATTGTCTAAACAGGGCGATAGAATCCTGCACGGTGTCGTCGGACCTATTATGAAACCGTATGTTCGATACGCCATTCTAAGGACTACTGTACAGATGCAGCCAGGTAGACTTTATAGTAGCTCACGGGATAAGTTTGGCATTCAATTCAGTGAAGAGGGTGGTGTTTTTTGATGTCACTATATATGTACACATGTGTCTCTGTTGGAGCTGTTGACTGTTGGCCTGCTTATTGTGATTACATTAGTTGAAGGAAAGGCTGTAGATAGGGAGGCAGGCACGTATGAAGGCGATTCCAGTTGTGTGTTTGTTTTCACACAACTATCATGTCTATGATTCGTGGCACTTTAAGTCATGTGATTTTGTTTGCACCCTCCAGGGTCCGCTGGGATTCGGCTGAATCCTCCCCAAGACACATTTGTTTTTTCTGCGTAGTTAGGAAACAGAGATGGTGACGCAGTCGTTTCGGGGCCGGACTTCTCTTTTGGCCGGTATACGCAGCCTGCAGCTCTCCCATTCTCCCTCTATCTCTTTATCTCTCTCTCTCTTTGAGAAATGGGAGCGACAGAAGGGGCTAAATGTCATGGCACAGGATCAGACAGAGAGCGAGAGAGAGAGATAGACAGAGAAATGGAGACAGAGGAAGAGTGAGAAGTTGTTTACCTTGCTCTCTTGGTGACTCTGCTTTGGCTTGTCTCCAGTTCACAGGCACTGGACTTCCTAAAGCTGCTGCATCACAGGCCACCGTGCCAACGCTGGCTTCTCATTGGATGGGAGGAGCTCCACAGCACTGCTTTATTGGCTTAATACAAGCGAGCAGCTGGAGTTCAATGTCTGATTGGCTAAGAGGCATTGTTCTCTCTTACAATGGTTGTGCAGTAGCAGAAACACTTGTCCATGGATACGTGATGAGTAGCATGTATGCTTATATGGATTGAACTTTTAATACGGTAATACATGAATTAGTAAAAAGTTGCCAGGGGATTTTTGAAGGAAAAGGTAACATTTGTTCACTATGTGAGTTTAGAAAGTGATGCATCAGAAATGATTTTACATTGCTTCCTGTGTTTTTTATTTCTGTGAAGTGATTATCATACATATCTCTTCTTGACTATGATGATATGGCAATGCATACCTGCCGCTTTATAATGCAGAAGGCATTATTTTACAGGTATTGTAATTTCTAGGGAAAGCATAGGGGGGCCGAAAAAATAAAGTGGCAGGCCTTAGTGTTAACTCTGAACTGTCAGCATGAGATAACTGCTAGGCATTGTCTTCCTGCCTAAAACCCTCTGATACCTGTGATGAGTGCGGCAACCAGAGGAGAGGTGGTCTCACTATTAATACTGGAGATCGAAATGTCCAAAAGACGGCACATTTCTCAGATGATGCGTGCGTGTGTGTGTGTGTTTGTGGCTGCCCGATGGTCTGCATTGCAGCTCCTGCTTCAACAGTCAGCGTCTTCCTTTCTCTTTCGTTCTTGCTTTCACTCTCTCTTCTAAATGTGCTGATGCTCTAGTATACAGTATACAATCGCTGCCTATTTATTTTTACTTTACAAAGCCCATCGTATACAAGGATGTTAGCTGAAGCTGGTACTATCCCAGTCACCTCACCCCAATGGGGGGTGGGGGTGGGGGTCATTCCTCATGAATGAGTTAACACCACGGTTAGTGTATCAGTCTGTGCATGCATCAACAAAAGGCAGAATTGTCTGAGACAGGCGTACACTATTTCAGCTTCCTTGCAAAGAGTTTTTTTAAACAATCTGCTATATTTTAATTTGATAGTATTCTCCATATGTGTTAAAGTATAACTGTAAGTGAGCAAAAAGCCTATCGTTAATGTTTCAGCGATTACCTACTGCCATTAAACTCCTATTTCTCTGTAAAGAAGGAGGGCTGTAAAGATATTCACCCCTGCAGGGTTTCCCCAGGGTGCTTCAAAGCTCCTCCTGATTCCCGACTCTGGCCGCTCTCTTAAGGCGTCCTGCCCCTTTAAATCTTTTATAAGCATTACACAACAGGTCCAGTGGCACACAAGCAACAAACAACTCGAAAAAGACGGGGTTGGGTTGAGCCAGCCAGGAACCAGACACCTACGGATAGACAGGCCGTCTGATCAGAGGCGTCACTGTGGCGACAGTGCAAACACACAAGTAGCCACAGAAGGCTGATAGGGCCTTGTAAAGGCTGTGTGGATTGTGTCCTTCTGATCTTGGCCTTAAAGGTAACGGTAGTGTCAGTGAATCTGGAGAAACATTCACAAATCAGTGAATATCTCCTCACGATCCACTACCTGCAGATCATGAGGAGATAGTGCCTAGGCTCTGTAAACAAGAATGTAAACAAAGCTTATGTAAACAAAGGTGGCTGTGTCGCAGATAGGAACATACCCGTTTACAGAGCCTAGGCTGTGAATTAACACTGGATTTTCTTTCAGCGATGCACACAGTGCGTACAGGTAGCGGATTGTGAAGAGATATTCACTGATTTTGCCAAAAGGTTATTTTCACAACAAGCATTCTCCAGCATTTGCTGACTTCGCCCTTTAATCAGTTTCAGGACAAGTAATGTTTGTGGGAGTTGTCACTTGTAAACACAGAAGAAATGAAGGCAGTCTGTGTGTGGGTGTGAGTTCTGGAGGGACGAGTGGGAGGAAGCCAGACAATGAATTGTAAGTCGTCCTTTCACAGAGTAAAAAAAAAAGCCGTAGGGGGTAAAACAAAAGTCAATTACAAACGGTTGCGTAATTTTTTTTTTCTAAACTTTTGTTGAAGCACTTGGCAATAAGTCAGTGAACTGGCCACTACCTGTCCTTGCCCCACCCTCTCTCTTCAGTGTGTTGTAGCTGCGTATCTGCGTCATGGCTCTCATTGCCAGCTATTGACTTGCCACTTCCTTGCTTTTTTCCCCCTTGTAGTGGGCCGGAGAGCAAGGCTGCTGCTCCTCACATCATCCTCACTGCTCTACCATAGCAGCAGAGAGACGGGGAAGGACTCATCGACGAAGTCCATACGCATATAGAGCTGCAGGTGAGCCTGTGTTGTGTGTGAAATACATATATAGAGTGGAAGTGTTTTGTGTGTGTTTGTGTGTCTTGTTTGGCCCTTCAAACATCCGCAAAGCTCGGATCAAGTGTCAGATCAGCCGTGTGGGCGTGTTACAGAGAGAACGATTAAGAGAGAGAGATAGAAAGAGAGAGAGAGAGAGCTGGTCTGGTGCTTTCTCAGTGGTTTCCCATTTCATCTATATCACTCTCTCTCTCTCTCTCTCTCCCTCCCTCCCTCTCCCTCCATCAGTGCCCCTCCTCTCTGGCCTGAAACAAAGCAGTTAATCAGACTGGAGAGATGAGCCTAAACCGTCCCAGAGTGCACTGCATTCAAAGTGTCTGACAGTCTCAAAGGTGCTCGTCAAGCTTCCCTGGATCATCATCTAGACCCGGTCAATTGTTTTAGGTTTGCTGAAGGGCAGAAACCTCCTAGCCCTCCTCCACTTGCCTTTAAGTGGCTTTTGCCCCTTGTCAGGCCGCCATCGTAAATAAGAACTTGCCTTTCGGAAAAAAAAGAAAATGACGTGGTGGCGAACTAAACTTAATAGGAGGCACTGTTACTAATTATGTAATCACTAGCATAGGTGCAATGGAGACTAATAAGGTTTGTTTAAATTTTTTATTATTTTTTTGCATAGCGTAAGGCATCCAGATGAACCAAGACATAATACCACATGCCTCTAACAGCTGTTGTCTCCTCTCTGCCCCCTCACAGATCTCATTTGAGTCAACTTTCTCAACTGAAAAACACAACCAATATAACAGTCCATTGTGATGAAATGGCATGCATATTTGTAAAACAATATTGTGGGTGTTTAGCTGCTGCATAATTCGCAGCTGCAACCATGCAATGGATAGTTTCTACATGACATACTATGAGCTGCTCCATCAGAGATGTCTTTCTCTTTGTGGGGGCAACTTTCTTATCCATCTACAATTTCAGATGAGTGATAAAAGTAAAGTACCTGGTGAGAAACAGATCTCTACAGTCATTGGTGCAATGTTATGGAAGCCGAGGGTAATACAGGGTTTATTAAACCCCCAAAAATATAAAAGATAACTATGGAGCAATCAAATACAATGATAAGTGAAGAGAGGAGAGAAACAATTTTTAGAACACATGCTTTGTCGTCTCAAGATCTTGAGATGAAACAACCTTTTGTGCTAACGGGAACCTTATCGTGTTTCCTAGAAAAGGAATTGATAATTATCTTGTGATCTCCAGATAGGAGCATTTAATATTTTAAGTAAGAGAAAAGAGGTCACAAGACAATGAACTCTGTTTTAATTACAGTAAATGCAGATATTCAGCTATGTGTATGTCTGCTGCTGCATTGGAACCACCTCTCAAATATTGTTTTAATTAGTCCGACTACACTGTTTCTACCTTGTTTTGTTGTGTTTAAGCTTTAGTGCGTAACTTTTTCATATAAATTAATGTCGGCTACATCCAAGCCATCTTTCGGTTGTGGATTCTACTGCTAAGAAAACCTGGACATACAGCAGAAGAAAATCAATGCTTGATCACCAGAGGCTTACTGCATACACTCAACAAAAATATAAACGCAACACTTTTGATTTTGCTCCCATTTTTCATGAGATGGACTTAAAGATCTAAAATTCATTCCAGATACACAATTGTACCATTTCTCTCAAACATTGTTCACAAATCTGTCTAAATGTGTGATAGTGAGCACTTCTGCTTTGCTGAGATAATCCATCCCACCTCACAGGTGTGCCACATCAAGATGCTGATCTGACATCATGATTAGTGCACAGGTGTGCCTTAGACTGTCCACAATAAAAGGCCACTCTGAAATGTGCATTTTTTTGCTTTATTGGGGGTCTGGGGACTCAGAACCAGTCAGTATCTGGTGTGACCACCATTTGCCTCATGCACTGCAACACATCTTCTTCGCATAGAGTTTATCAGATTGTCAATTGTGGCCTGTGGAATGTTGTTCCACTCCTCTTCAATGGCTATGCGAAGTTGCTGGAGACGGCTTATGGTGGAGAAATGAACATTCAATGCACGAGCAACAGATCTGGTTGACATTCCTGCTGTCAGCATGCCAATTGCACGCTCCCTCAATGCTTGTGGCATCTGTGGCATTTTGCTGTGAGACAAAACTGCACATTTCAGGGTGGCCTTTTATTGTGGACAGTCTAAGGCACACCTGTGCACTAATCATGATGTCAGATCAGCATCTTGATGTGGCACACCTGTGAGGTGGGATGGATTATCTCAGCAAAGCAGAAGTGCTCACTATCACACATTTAGACAGATTTGTGAACAATGTTTGAGAGAAATGGTACAATTGTGTATCTGGAATGAATTTTAGATCTTTAAGTCCATCTCATGAAAAATGGGAGCAAAAACAAAAGTGTTGCGTTTATATTTTTGTTGAGTGTAGATAGACTGACTGTTGTTGTGATTGCTCAGAATACCTCATGGGGGTGACAGAAGTTAAACACCATAGCTTTAAACTAACATCAACTAATAGTAATTGTTATTCTACCTTTTTCCATTGTTATGTAGGTTCTTTTTTTTCCTTTATTTTTTCAGTTTTATGCCACAGAAGGATACCTTTTTTCAGACATGCCCCCCTTGGAAGCTGGTCTCAGATGGTGGCTTAGAATATTGTCATCTATCTAGCACCATTTGAAATCAGTGTTTTTGGGGTGGGAAAGTGTATTTCCCTCGCCAGCAACAGGCAGCTGTGAAGTGTCACAAGTGGTACCTGAAGATAAAAGGTAAACGAGAGGGACAACTTCACCTGGCAAGTATCACTCCCTGAAGCACTGCTCACTGGGCTAAGAACCAAGCGTCTACAGACATGTTTTGACAGCTCAAGATCTTTGTCCTCTCTCCAAGGTTGACCGATCTCTTTTGGTGTTCAGAGTTTGCTTTCGTTTCTAGCACCATTTGAAATCGGTTACAGTGAAGGCGAGATATCATCTTACCTGGAGGATTGTGCGACCGAGCAGTGCTCTTAATCTTACTGTTTGGCCGTAGTGAAATGCTGTTAGCTCTCTCGATGATATCAAGTGTTTGCAGTGGAGGAAGAAGTGTTCAGAACTGTTACTTGCATAAAAGTAACAATACAAAAATACTATGTATTGTGTGTAAAGGTCCTGCATTTTATTAAATTAAAAAGGTACATCAATTATTAGCAAAATGTTTGGTTTTGTATATTATACTTTTATCTACAAAGCAACTTCATACACCTATAAAGAATCGGGAAAAAGAGTATTTTCCGTTGCATTGTTGAGATGCAAGTATGAATGAATATGGATCAAAAAAAAGTTTGATAAAATGAACTTGTGACAATCCACTACTGGATGTTGGTCGGCCAATATAATGTAATGAAGGGATCATTTGAACTATTTCTGTCACATCCACAAGGTGGCACTGTAATATATTGTTGCGTAAATACGTTTCATTTGTGTCCATAGTTGGCATTTTAAATGTTGAGTCAAATTAAATTAGTAAATTGAGTCAAGTTTAATTTCAAGCATGTATAGTCCATAAATCAAATGTTTACTGATGCTTTATTTAAAAAGTAAAGTGATTGCAGTTCAAGTTTATTTATTATTAAAGTAACTTGCCTGTAGTAAATGGCTCATCTATCATTTTTTCCTCAGAACTCATTTCTATAGAAGCTGTGGATTTAGGATAACGTGTGCTGCAATAGCTTTCAAATATTAAAAAAGCAATACCAATGAGCTATTTAGTGTTGATATTTGTAAACTCCCTTCTTGCTCACTGTATTTGAATATGCGCAATACCTGGAATGTATATAGATGAGCTGATGAAGTTTCATTAACTTTTTCAAGCTCCATTTCAAAACAAACAAATTCCTTCAATTCGTCTTTAACCAAGCTTATTAGAGTTGTGAACACGGGTGAGTCGTTAGTGTGCAATCGTTTTATTTCTTTGATTAAAAAAAAAAAGTGCCAATTTAAGAGTTTTACTCCTCACTCAAAACAATGTAAAAAGTGTTAACGATATTTTGACACACATATCTATTCAATAAATAAAAGATAAAAAGCCAGGCAAGTGCAAATTTTCAAAGATCACAGTCTGTACAACATTATGCAACCACAGAAACACTTTCCGTGTCCTAATACTCAATTTTCTCTCCTTTTCTGGCATTAATCTGAAACACTAGAACACTTTGGACAATATTTACTAAACAACTCATTTAGACAAATTAATATTTCCTTTGTTATGAACAAACAATGTGCCATTAATTAGCATGGTTATTCTGCATAAACATCAAGCAAAATAAGACCCACATTTGAGCCTACATTAACTCATCCCAACATGGTTTATCATGTATGCAATTCACAGGACAAACCCTTGAAGGGACAAAACACGCTGAAAAGTTTGACTTTCTGCATTAAGGCATGTGGTACATGCCTCATGTTTAGGCACTATACTAGGGACTGTTTTCAAGACCCCATTGACTGCAGGACTAGTTTAGCGACTATTAGCCAGCTGTATTTAAAACGGTGAAACAGGAACTATCTTAACAGATTTTGCTTTGTGAAGCGGTCAGTGAACCGTTGCGATATCGGCCAAGCTGAGAAATGCTGTGCTAGTGCAAGTTTAAAATGAAAATGAAAATATCATGCCTTCATAATTACAAAAAAAGGATCCCAAATGTCACTGACTTGAATTTTTCAGAATAGGCAGAAATCATAATGAGTGACCTGTCAAAGATGGAAGATATTGTCAACTGATCAGAGAAAACACTTCAAGCTCAAAACTAAGGTTAAAGTTAAAGTTACAGATGATTTTGAACCGCTGATCGATCGTCCAGAAACCTTTTTTCATGGGGTTTCATAAACATGTGCGGCACAATTACATTCAAGGTCTAGTCCGGTCACACTCCTCTTCATTTTTTTTACCCCATCATTTTTACATCCAGTTTGGGGACAACAGGACTGCCACGCTTACTACAGAAAAAGAAGACATAAAGAGAAGCTTAAATTAGACGACTTGTGATACATCATATTTAAATAACCTGTACAGCAGCACTGTGAAAGAGGAAAAAAGGAACTGTGAAGAGACATTACACAACAAGTTAGTTAAAAGTCTGGTATAATATAGAAGAGGGAAGAAAAATATCTTGAACATTAATGGCATGCCATTGACATATAGGATGCATAATACACATGATTCTGCCTAGATTACATTATTCCTGTTCATCGCATCGTTATCCGTTCAATTGGCGAAGAAAAAAAAAAAAAGAAGAGTTTAAGTGTGCTTGTTGGTCCATCTTCTTACCGAGAGTGCTACTTCCTCCCCATGATTTGTAGCGTCATTGATAGGATAGCCTCTTGTAGAGCTGCAATCCAATATTCACTCAACAACATTACTGATTTTGTATGACCAGGCAGACAAGAAAGCTTAAAGAAGAAGGCGACAGCAACACACTCTATCAGCCACACGACTACAGATCACGCATCTACCAAGAACATCTTACACACAAGGCCTGTCATCTACTGCTAGCCCTATGTCTCGTACAGCCTGAATATCAAAATTGGGTTGGTAACTTTAACCTGTTCATTTTTAAGAGCAGGAGACAATGGTCATATCATATGGTCTGGTGTTCCAAAAAATTACACTGAGATAACTATTAAAAAAACAAAAAAAAAACAAAAAAAAAACAGCTAAAATAATCTGTCAGATCTTATCAGTTCTTAAATGATTCATTCTAAAAATGTTTAGAATGTCTTAATGAAATAAATATACGACTATAATTACCAACACATGCTCTGTGTCGGTACATTTCTTTTGATCAAATTGCCGCTGCCTCTATCTTTTAATTCATAAGCATAACTTCTATGCCAGACAAGTGGCCCTTTGATGCTTATTCAAAGTCTCAGTGAATTAGGCATTACACACAACTTACTCCACCCCCACAGGTTGCCTAAGAAACATGTCCCAAAACATGATTTACCACAACTTCCGATTTTGCAAAGTGGAAATTAGCCAATGAATGAATCAGAAAGGAATGTTCAAGCACAAACTACTAACTTAGCATTGTATTGCAAAAGTTATTTCAAAGACATTATTTGCCTTCCGTTTACCCAGGATCAAAACTTTTCTCATCTTTATTCAATACTCTGCCCCGTAAAAAAGGCAGTTGTGACCTAGTGAGTATCATGCAGCTCTGTATACAGCTTATTATTACACACAACACACAAGACGGACAGAAAGCTTGGACAATAAGAAAATGCTGTGAGCGAGCAATCACTGTTAACGGTTGGTGTGACATGCAAACAAAAACATTGAACAACCAGGACAGAGACGAAGCCATTACAAAAGGTTAGTCTGCATAGTTAAATAAAAAAATATATTTTACCCTCGATTTCTCTTCTTGAATGGTGGGATTCCACGCCAATAAAAGATGACGCCAATGATGATAATGACGCCTAAAACACCGATGACTATTCAGATGAGAAAAAAAAAGATGTTTGAAGATTACTGGGAAATAAAAAAGATGGACCGGCGATTGTAGTGCCATTGTGCATGAAAAGGATGAGATTGGTGATTCTGAAGAAATGTTTCTCTTCTCAAATTATCGCAGAACAATGATTTATATTGCCAAGGTAGTCCCATGAAAAAACGATGTGAATGGTGATTCCTTAGACATCTTCTCTTCTAAAATGAATGCTGGACAATGATTGCTATTGCCAGGGTTCCCACACGTTGTGAAATATCGTTGAAGGACTTTTTTTTTTTAAATATGTGTTAAATGTTGGTTAATACTGTTACAACACAGACAATTGTTGTAATTGAGGCTTTTTAGTAGTCCTGAAGTCTTCCTGCATACACACTACTCTATTCACTATTCATATTTTACTTTAGTATTACTATGTACACATATGGTCAATGATTCGACTCCTTTGTGATTTTCTCTTATTTTCTGTACATATGACATCTATTGCATGATGTCCGTCCGTCCTGGGATCCCTTCCTCTGTCAACTCTCCCTGAGATATCTCAATTTTTTAAATCCCAATAAAAGGGTTTTTACTGGGAGTTTATTTTCTCAGCCGAGCTGAGGGTCTAAGGGCATGGTGTGTACAGAATGTAAAGCCCACTGAGGCAAATGTCTATTTGTCATATTGGGCCATTGTACAAATAAAACTAATTTCATTTGGTAGCTGACAGAGAACGTCTTTTGACTTCCCCGTCATGCAATACGTGACCATAGTGATGTCTCAACACACACGTCGGGACACATGTATGCAGGACGGAGGAACGTGGTCTACTTACTAACGTTAAGGGACGAATAATACAAAATAACATACATTTCTTATTATTGCACAAAATGTATCAATTCAAGCCATTTAAAAGAATTGTGTCTATTTATGTCCAATCCATTGTCAAAAATGCTCAATGTCTTGATGTTTTAACTTCGATTCACAAATGGTAAAGGGACCGCGGGAACCCTGCATTGCTATTTGTTAGATTAGCAAATCAGAAATGATTCATTCAACCAGTAGTTGAAGTGAACCTTTTCATAGCAAAACGGAAATCATCTATTTGTGAAATCATTTGAACATATTTTTTTATTGTATTTTCATGCTTTTAATTGTTCTTTTTTTGATATGTCTGAAATAAAATTGAATCAATCAATCAATCAATCTACAAAAAAACACATAATCACATAAGAGAACACATCCAGTCGCATGCAAATGTTCCAGTAGCTGAATGCCCCACTTTGTTCTTATTGACCCACATAAAAAACACAATGTCCTCTCTAGGTTTAAAAAGGTACACCACGTTATTCGTAATACCAGGTTTTCGTAGGTATTAGCAGTGTGTAGAAAGTCAGAATGTTCCTAAAAACTTGGATCAAAGATTGTGTTCAGTGGTAAGGATTTTTTTTTTTTTTTTTTTCCTTTTCACCCAGACATTTTTTGAGAGCTGTAGTCGCAATACCAAGATACTATAAAACCACGGTATTTTGCTTAAGGTTATCATAGTGTCAGAATATCATACCGACCCATGCCTAGCCCTCAAGAAAATACACAGTCTACTGAAATATAACCATGCTGTTCAACTGAGGCCATCGTGTTCTTAATAGGGTCAACATCTTCTCCAGACATTGTTAAAGGACGGGGTTGAAACTTACCTATAAGAATAATTTTCCAGGGCACAGGTTTAATTCCATCACTGCCTGTGAAAAAAAGAACACAAAAATGAGAGAATCATGTCAAACTGTGGTTTTGATTTAACTGCAATTGCTCAAGAAATTGGTCTGATGACCAAACAGGTGTTCCCTTCTGCACAATAAAACCAATGAGAATCAAGTCCAATCAAGTCTACTGTACTGGCCTGCACACAGCATATCATCAAGGGCTCAGCAGTGTTTTGAGGGAAACATTAATGATCAGATAACATTTTTTGGGCAATGCCAAGAAGTGTGTTTTGACCGCCGTGTGGCTGGCCTACACATATGAGAACATTCTAAATCATAAATGTTAAACATGTTAAGTTAAGATTTTTCATGAAAAAAGCCTTAAAGAGATATCAGCTGTAAACCTATAATACAGAGTTTTCCTAATTTAGTAACATCATTTTTGTAACATAAAAAAGGGGCCATTTTGAGTCACAGCAACAATGAAAGATATATAAATTGCGCAATCTGTTGTGGTAACTTCCTGATGTTTAAAATGTATTGAAGTACCTAGCAAAGGAAGGATACACTTGACAACTACGACCACATAGACACAAGCACAGTTAAATGATAGGGTAAGTTGTGTGAATAAGCTAATCATTAATGAATGCAATGATATCTGGATTGGTGTGTAATCATGTTTTTGCCTTGTTTTTAATCATAGCATCTTCACAACAGGTCAATTTTAATCTTAGAGACTTCATATCAAGTCATTTTTCATTCATGACTTACATGTTGGAAGTTTGGGCTTCCACTGGCCTTCTTTTTCACACGTCACGGTGTCATCCCCTTCCATTACAAAGTCTCCTTTGCACTTGAATGTCACCGTTTTCTTGTATGTGTACGGGGGTGAGGATTCTCCAACCTTCTCAGCATCATCAACCTTAGGTGTTTCGCATGATACAACTGCAGGGAGAAAAAAAAAAAAGGAAAAAAAAAAAAAAAGGGAAATGAATAGAATTGTGAATATATTGATACTACTCAGTCGTAATTTAAACAGACGCAGAAAGACGTCAGTGTTACAGATTAAGATGTATTGGTGGAGAAGGATATGTAACTTTTTCAAATTAGAAGAGTTTTTTTTTCTGAAAATCAATACTTATGGATAAAATAATCAGATTGGTAATTCTGTTTCTGGCTATTCCAGGGAATTCAGTACAGTTCTAATCAAATGTATACAGACAATCAATCATGTTAAAATGCAGTATTTCAACAAAAACACTGATTTAAAACAGCAACCACCACCACTCGTCGCCATCATAATTGTCCAATTCTACACACACACACCACTGTGATCACTTGGACCATTCCACTGAAATTCCTTCACAGAAACACAATGACGGCAGTTTGATGAAAGCTCTATTCACTTGCTTTGATACAGTGAAAAAGTCGAAGCTTTAGGTGTCAATCACACACACCAAAAGCTTATTTGGCAAACACAAGTTTCACCATTCCATCAGGTGAATGCGGCTACTGCTATAAACAGTTATCAATTATTAATATGGAATATATACGTAATAGCAAAGAAACCAACCGAGTCCACCAGTTACCAACAATCTCACCAAAGCATAAAAGGTATTGCAAGGATCACACCTTTACAACTGTTCCATTTAGTTTGGTTATTGATCAGTCCCTAATTTTAAAGAGCATAATGAGTTGGCAGGATGCTATTGAGTACCAGGCCTCATGCAGATCAAACAATAGAGAATAGAAAGTGGCCAATATTCACTTTGGCATTTCAGCGTCACAGCATTCCAAGTGCCGGCAGTACAAGTAATGTCTGCAGACCCCTCTGCATGCCTGTAGCCATCGTCACAGGCAAAAGTGACTGTTGTCCCATGTGGGAAAGTTTGTGGAGGGTCCTTCAGAGACATGTGGGGTCCTGCATCAGGTCTGGAACACATTTTAGCTAAAATGGAGAATAAAGAAAGAAAGAGGCCAATATAAATGGACTGGATAGTTCCAGCAGTGTGCGTATAGCACACATTTGAAATGTTGGTGTCAAAATAATAATAATAATAATAATAATAATGGAAATTTTATATTTAATTTTATAAGCAAACAGGCCTTTTCTACCGTTCTCAAACTACTGCCAATCAATTTAAAAAATTACATAAACTAAGATTTTAAATTTTAATTTTAATTCATTGGGAAATTATGCTCAAATGCAGATGCACTATTTTTTGATAATAAATCTAAAGGAGCAACTGATGTGCACATCCTGTACAGCTGTGAGAAATATTAAACGCTTCGAGTTACGGTAATTATTAAGACCATGAATCAAAGCCTCTGAATACTACTCTCATTCTTCTAACCCTACTCTTTATGCAATGTGCATGTGAAACAGAGGCTACAGAAATTAATAAATGTGATATTAATTTATGCTGACATTTTTCACATTTGACCCAATTTAAATCAAATAATTTCAAAAATAATTTCCCAATTTCATAAATTGAAAAACTGTACTGCTCTAAATAGTTGTATACATTAACATGGACTCTTGTGTTTTTGCAAGAATTTCGGTTACTTTGTCACATAGAAACAAATGGAGTCCATCAGAGTTGATAATGGAATAGTCAGGCTTGATACAGACAGATCCCATAGATTCCATTGATAAGAAGTTTTGTTATCGATTCCTAACTCTTCCTAAGCTCAAGAAATACCTATAGATCCTCAGTCCCTCATCTTAAAAGACAATCTACGTGTGTTGGCGGGATGCTATTTACTACCAGGCCTCATGCAGATCAAAGAATAGAGAATAGAAAGAGGCCAATATTCACTTTGGCATTTCAGTGTCACCGGACTCCAACGGCCAAGAGTACAAGTAATGTTCGCAGACCCTCCTGCTGGCTCGAAGCCAAAGTCACAGTCAAAAGTAACAACGGCCCCATGAGGGAAACTTTGTGAAGGATCCTTCAGACTCATGTTGGCTCCTCCAACAGGTCTGGAACAGTTCTGAGCTAAAATTGGAAAGTGAAGAAAGACACATAGATAGTTGAACACTAGAAGTGAGTGACTGGTAAACGTAAGACCCGACGCTAGCAGTGTGTGTGAAGACCAGGCTCACAATCCAACTCCCAACCTTCTCAGTCCAGATTGGTAATTCTGTTTCTGGCTATTCCAGGGAATTCAGTACAGTTCTAATCAAATGTATACAGACAATCAATCATGTTAAAATGCAGTATTTCAACAAAAACACTGATTTAAAACAGCAACCACCACCACTCGTCGCCATCATAATTGTCCAATTCTACACACACACACACACACACCACTGTGATCACTTGGACCATTCCACTGAAATTCCTTCACAGAAACACAATGACGGCAGTTTGATGAAAGCTCTATTCACTTGCTTTGATACAGTGAAAAAGTCGAAGCTTTAGGTGTCAATCACACACACCAAAAGCTTATTTGGCAAACACAAGTTTCACCATTCCATCAGGTGAATGCGGCTACTGCTATAAACAGTTATCAATTATTAATATGGAATATATACGTAATAGCAAAGAAACCAACCGAGTCCACCAGTTACCAACAATCTCACCAAAGCATAAAAGGTATTGCATGGATCACACCTTTACAACTGTTCCATTTAGTTTGGTTATTGATCAGTCCCTCATTTTAAAGAGCATAATGAGTTGGCAGGATGCTATTGAGTACCAGGCCTCATGCAGATCAAACAATAGAGAATAGAAAGTGGCCAATATTCACGTTGGCATTTCAGCGTCACAGCATTCCAAGTGCCGGCAGTACAAGTAATGTCTGCAGACCCCTCTGCATGCCTGTAGCCATCGTCACAGGCAAAAGTGACTGTTGTCCCATGTGGGAAAGTTTGTGGAGGGTCCTTCAGAGACATGTGGGGTCCTGCATCAGGTCTGGAACACATTTTAGCTAAAATGGAGAATAAAGAAAGAAAGAGGCCAATATAAATGGACTGGATAGTTCCAGCAGTGTGCGTATAGCACACATTTGAAATGTTGGTGTCAAAATAATAATAATAATAATAATAATAATAATAATAATAATAATGGAAATTTTATATTTAATTTTATAAGCAAACAGGCCTTTTCTACCGTTCTCAAACTACTGCCAATCAATTAAAAAAATTACATAAACTAAGATTTTAAACATTAGCATGGTCTCATTGGGAAATTATGCTCAAATGCAGATGCACTATTTTTTGATAATAAATCTAAAGGAGCAACTGATGTGCACATCCTGTACAGCTGTGAGAAATATTAAACGCTTCGAGTTACGGTAATTATTAAGACCATGAATCAAAGCCTCTGAATACTACTCTCATTCTTCTAACCCTACTCTTTATGCAATGTACATGTGAAACAGAGGCTACAGAAATTAATAAATGTGATATTAATTTATGCTGACATTTTTCACATTTGACCCAATTTAAATCAAATAATTTCAAAAATAATTTCCCAATTTCATAAATTGAAAAACTGTACTGCTCTAAATAGTTGTATACATTAACATGGACTCTTGTGTTTTTGCAAGAATTTCGGTTACTCTGTCACATAGAAACAAATGGAGTCCATCAGAGTTGATAATGGAATAGTCAGGCTTGATACAGACAGATCCCATAGATTCCATTGATAAGAGGTTTTGTTATCGATTCCTAACTCTTCCTAAGCTCAAGAAATCCCTATAGATCCTCAGTCCCTCATCTTAAAAGACAATCTACGTGTGTTGGCGGGATGCTATTTACTACCAGGCCTCATGCAGATCAAAGAATAGAGAATAGAAAGAGGCCAATATTCACTTTGGCATTTCAGTGTCACCGGACTCCAACGGCCAAGAGTACAAGTAATGTTCGCAGACCCTCCTGCTGGCTCGAAGCCAAAGTCACAGTCAAAAGTAACAACGGCCCCATGAGGGAAACTTTGTGAAGGATCCTTCAGACTCATGTCGGCTCCTCCAACAGGTCTGGAACAGTTCTGAGCTAAAATTGGAAAGTGAAGAAAGACACATTGATAGTTGAACACTAGAAGCGAGTGACTGGTAAACGTAAGACCCGACGCTAGCAGTGTGTGTGAAGACCAGGCTCACAATCCAACTCCCAACCTTCTCAGTCCTATCAAAAGGAAATATGTATACAATATTTGTGAAATTTATTGGACAAGCAAGTGATAGAACTTTTAAAATATGAGATTATTTATAAATCTTTTGGATTTTTCCTGGAATTTTAAATTTGACTTTTTTAAATGAAGTTATTTCTTTAAATAAATGAAGGGGCATTTAATTTAGAGCAACATTTTCAAAAATTCTGAAAAGGGGAAACTTCAGACACCCAAGTTTATGGAACCTAATCCCATGTAGGAATGTGATCATCAGCTCTGGGTTAGTATGACATCATAATAGGTTGACCTTCATTTACAGAACTTAATCAAGCGGTAATTTAGACTTTTGACTTACGTTTACATGTTGGAAGTCGCGACCACTGACTGTTTATGCCACATGTCACGGTAGGGTTCCCGTCTATTTCATATCCAGTTTTGCACCTGTATGTCACCGTAGCCTTGTATCCGTAAGGGGGTCGAGAACCACCCGACCACACACCATTTGTAACATTGGGCTCGCTACATTCAACCTCTGCAGGAAAAAATTAAATAAATCAACAAAGTGGAAATTAATAAAACTGTCCAAATATTTTTTTTCCAGAGTACTTGAGTATATATTTTTTTTTTTTATTAGTCTTTATTGAACATGGTTAAAAAAAAATAATAATAATACAAACATAAATAAAACAATTGAGCAGTAAAAAAGGAGAATAATAAATTAAAAAAAAAAAAAACAAATGGGATCTAAACAACAAATACATAACTCAAATAATATGGTTCATGTTCAATAGGGATAGGAAGAAGTTAAAAAAAAAACTTTTCTGGTCCTACCCCCTCTTACTTTTTATAATTGTTTACAAAATAAAGTAAAACAAATAAATGAAAAATAAATCTTCAGTAAGTATAAAATAAAATAAAATAAAATAAAATAAAGGAAAAAAAAAAAATAGAATAATAAAATAAAATAAAGGAACAGATGAACAAAAACCATGAAATTGAAAACAGCAAAACAGAAATTCACTGCTCCAGCTCATAACAATTTAGTGTTTTGATTCTGAAAAGCTTTTTTAGTTTTGCTATTGTTGAACAGTTTTTCAGCTCGTCATTGCAGTTATTCCACAGACTTACAGCCTTTGTCGTGATACAGTGTAGTTTTGTATTGGTCCTTATAGATGGTTTGTTAAATATACAGGTTCCTCTTAAATTGTATTTGCTCTCTCTCAGTTGGAACAACTCCTGGATGCCACGAGGCAATTGGTGATTATTTGCTTTAAACATTATTTGAATAGTTTTATAGTCGATCAAATCTCGAAATTTAAGAGTTTTTAGTTCAACAAATAATGGATTTGTTGGTTCTCTGTAAGCGGTTTTATGTATAATTCGTATAGCTCTTTTTTGAAGGATGAAGATCGGATGTATATTTGTTTTGTATGTGTTCCCCCATATCTCCACACAGTATGTCATGTAAGGAAGTATGAAGGAGCAGTACAATGTATACAGGGAGGTTTTATTTAGTAGGTATTTGGTTTTATTGAGTATTGCTATTGATTTAGATATTTTAGCTTTAATATAATTTATGTGAGGTTTCCATATCAATCACAGTTGAGTATACATTGAAGAAAAAAAACTAAAAAGAAGACTTACTGACACATGTTGGAGGTTGAGGAGTAAATGTTCCATTTTCTGAACACGAAGTGGTTTCTGCTCCATTAACTGAGTAATCCTTTATACAACTGTATCGTATAACTTCTAAATAGTCATAGGTGTCTTTTACCGGGGAGAAAGAGCCGTCTACAACTGCAGGGGGCTGATCACAAGTCAACACTGCAAAATAAAAAGAAGAAAAAATTAGAACGTAAATAGAGACTGCTTTTTCTTTTTTTTTTTTCTGTAATGTGTCTTGTATTAACAAAAAATGACCAACCTTCACATACAGGCATCCTGCCCAGCCACCCTTTGTCTCCACAAGTGATTTTATTACTACCGACCAAATTGTAACTAAGGAATTAAACAAAACCAAAAGTCAGGTAAAATATGAAACAACTAACAATTACATTATAAAAACAAACCCGCCCAATATAAACCATTGCAGTTATCAGTGTATTACTAACCCAGTGTTGCAAGTGAATTTAGCATCAGTACCAAACACTGGCCCGTCTTCATGGTAATTCACTTGTCCATTTGCCAAATCTCCCAAAGAGGGACAGCTCTTTACTGGAATAAAAGAAAAACTAAGGATTTACTTCCTCCCTTAACATAACAAAAGTGTAATATTGTTACTCACAAATGACTGAAAGGACTGGTCAATAGGTATGATCAGTCTCCAAACTACAAGAGTAGTTAGATGTTGGTAAGGCAATATTTACTACAGGGCTAGAGGTCTGAGAATAAAGAATAGAAATTTGACAATATTTATTTACATCCGCAAACCAATGACACAGGACTCCAATTGCCAGCAGTACAAGAAATGAACCGAGACCCTCCTTCAGCTTGGTAGCCAAGATTACAGGTGAAAGAAACTCTGGTCCCGTCTGGAAATACTGTTAAAGCACTGTCTGCGTCACTCAAACGCATGTTGGGCCCTGCAACCGGTTTCGAACAATCTTAACGTAAAAAGAAAGAGAACATAGGTGAGCACTAGAAGTTCGTTCAAGTTAACGTAAGACCAAAACACCAGCTTGTTGTGTATAATCAAACATATGGTCACAGGCTTATCTGCTCCGCCACTCACCTTGAGCCGTAACAGTGAGGCCAAGACTGCACAGCAGAAGGAAGTATGCTACACCCATGCCTGGATCTGGCAATTCTGACTGAAGTTAAGGGATCTGGTAATGTATGGTAAAGACAGACATAATACAACAATATTAAGACAATCAGAGTATAAGATGTTGTTACTTGCAATACTTCTATTCAAGTTGGGCCATCTCTTTTGATCATATTTAGTTAAACTTCCTATCCTAACGTAATGATAATACAACTTTACGTGTACAGCACCTTTCAAATAAGAAATCCATCTAAAAATCACATTCAAGAGTCCTTTACATTGAAATGTAATTGAAGATGAAGGTAACCATACTTAAAGTACAAACGTATTTCAAAAGAAAAAACAAATAGTAAGAATGCTAGAAGTCTTCACACGTTCATTTTGCTGATAGTTAGCTGAACTAATCCAAAACACCAATATAAGTTCATTGTACGTTGAGATAGGCAAAACAAAATAAAAATTAAATTAGAGTATATTTAGTCAAATATATGTATATAGGTCACTGATTAATCTTGCCCTCATAAAAAAAACACATCACACCGAAGTCCTTTTAGTGTCTGGCAATAATTGACATGTCACACTATTTCTGGCCAATCTACAGCGACAGTTTGGACTGGCAAATTCGGCATATGTCCAACATTTTTAAATAAAACAAGGTGCTAATGAAACGGCACAATTTCAGTACTTAAAAAGTGGTATGTCGCGGGACGTATGTTGCCTCCTTCGCCTCCCTGTATCAAAACAGTGAAATGGACGACGTAAGCCTCAATGCTAGTTACATTTAAATACGCCGAGATCACCAGTGCACCCTTAAGACACGCTACACTGTGTCAAACCAAGTTTTTGAATGTGTTCATGCCATTAAAATCATTAAATTATAAAAAACGAAACAGACCCCGTTGGTGCAGGGGCGTGATCATGCTATCAAGTTAGCTAACGTAGCATCAACAAACGTTAGAAAAACACATTGTTTTAGACTCGTCGATGTGGCAACTCCGCTCCGCTTTCGCTCAGTCTCGTGAAGGCAGTTTTATTTAAGTATAACATGAAGTTTTAACATACCTGACAACGCCTAGGTGAAGGCGAGTATTCACTGTGTGAGCTGCTACCTCCACGATGGTGACTTTGGCTTCCTTCTTCACGGCTTTGGGAGGGGTCTGACGGAAATGGGCGTAGTCTTTCGAAAGTGACGCATTCAGATTCCTTGTCCTTAAATCACCCACACACTTTACAGCATATTGTAACTCCGTCATTTCTAAACTTGGCATGATTTGTAATATAAACAAACGGGATAATCATTGTGGATATTCTCTGTTCAATTTATGATTATTTTTTAGCTTTGTTTGTAAATTCAAGCTTTGAGATTAGAGTAGGCCTACAGATATCGTGCATATTCATTATTAATTAATTAATGGAAAATGCTCTAAATATAAATAATTTTGACGACATTGCGTCAGTTGTCTACACAAATAAAACAAAGTGTTGATTATTTAATTAATTATTAAAATTATCACACACACACACACACACACACACACACATTCGGGATTATACTATGAATTTTAGATATTATATAGGCAAAATGAGTCTTGGGCTTCAGCCTATCCTTTGTTGATCAACGATGATTTCTACATCTACATCAATTGGATGAAAATATATGAAGTATACCCTACATTTTGTCACTAGCCTACAGAACACATGGACCTAAACCTCCCATAGAAAATATGTATTGCTATTCCTTAAATGTGGCAGAAAAGACATTGACCTCTTCTGTAGTCCTATGCCATGTGGGTCTTCTGATGGCCTGTCATACTTTTCCATCAGTTCAGTGTTAAGAATGACTATCAGACAACAGACAAAGCATTCATAAAGTGTGATGTAATCGACCCAACCCTGGTAAAGTCAATATGAGGAAGTGATGTACTTCCGACTACCGAGTAACAGTTCTGTGGTCCATGAACAAAATGTCCCTTTTTTTCTGACTTAGTTTCTCTCCTTCACTCTAAATCACACAGAAATCACATGAAAATAACCAGCAAAATCTTTGTACCTAATAAAGGCAGGGATCATTCTGAAAGTTATCTTTTCTCCTTGTTTTAACTTCTTTCATAAATCAAAATAATAATAATTCGGAAGACTTATCTCCGAGCTCTTATCTCCTCCATGTATTCATTCACCCACCCACCCACCCACCCATCTATCTATCTATCTATCTATTTATCTATCTATCTATCTATCTATCTATCTATCTATCTATCTATCTATCTATCTATCTATCTATCTATCTATCTATCTATCTATCTATCTATCTATCTATCTATCTATCCATCGATCCACCCATCCATCCATCGATCTATCTATCCATCTATCCATCTCCATCTATCTGTGGTTTTGTCCCCCTCCCCCTTTGTTTTCCATTCTTCTTCTTCTTCTTCTTCTTCTTCTTCTTATAGTATTAACCTATGTTGTTTTTTACAGTTGTAACAATGCCAATGCATTTGGGAGGGAAAATAATCAAATACAAAAGTCAGCATATACAGTAATATGAAAGTGACCTTGCAATGTGAGTCGTACTGAATCAGCTTTGGTAGAGACTGCACACCTGTGAATCGCTTCCCTGTTTAACATTTAATTTTTACATTTACAGTTAATGTACCATCATACGTTCAAGGATAATATATCTGCCTGCTACAGCTTCTGGTGGGAGGGCTGTTATATACTATTCTGTATTCCGTGTCAGGCACTGAACATATTCCTCTGTCAACACTGGCATTTTTTTATTCCAACTGTCACAGGCAAGATATTTCCATGTCATAAAACGCCTCACCTGATTCACGGTTTACGTAAGAGAATGGCGTGACTATTTGGGTCAGGTATGTGTATTTCTTCATATTCTGAAGATACATTTCTTCTAACCTCCGTTTCAGTTAGTCATTCTAAAATGTCCCCACACACATGTTGTACCGGTAATTGGTGTACTCTTTCTTGAGACAAAAACTGCAACACTTTACTCTCAATGTACATTTTTAGTGACACACACACTTGCCATTCAAATCACACTATAGTAGCCTATGTGTTACTGTACTGTAAAATCAAGCCAACGTATTTGAAGTCAGTGCAGAAATGATGGAGATGTTTATGTGTCGATCAGGGGTCAGGATCTACAGGGTTTGGCTTTTTCCGGAGTGAGAAATGTCCTGTTTCATCATGTTCTATTGTGTTCTATGTATTCATCATTTTGGACTTGTTTATATGAAAGAATGGAATGGAAATAAACACCCGGGTTAACTGCACACGCTTGATCAAATCAAACTTATTGTTAACATGCTCACACATTAGGACATATCCACTGGGCGTTACCCCACATCGTTTCCACTTGGTGTTGTGTAAGTTATTTTGTTGCTTCCTCTTATTAAAAAAAAAAAGTTCCATTTAAATATATGATATAACCAATGCAGTACTATTAATAGTTATATTGGAGCAAACATGTGGTGACAGATCATTCCTCTTTTTTCAAATGGAAAGCCTGGTAGAGCAACCAAGAGCTTGAGTTGACTGTGAGTGTACAGTATCTCACAAAAGTGAGTACACCCCTCACATTTCTTCACATTTTTCTTTATATCTTTCCATGGGACAACACTGAATAAATGACACTTTAATACAATGTAAAGTAGTCAGTGTACAGCTTGTATAACAGTGAAAATTTACTGTCCCCTCAAAATAACTCGACACACAACCATTAATGTCTAAACTGCTGGCAACAAAAGTGAGTACACCCCTTAGAAAAAATTTACAAATTGGGCCCAAAGTGTAAATATTTTGTGTGGCCACCATTATTTTCCAGCACTGCCTTAACCTTTTTGGGCATGTAGTTCACTAGAGCTTCACAGGTTGCAACTGGAACCCTCTTCCACCCATTTATGACAGCATCACAGAGCTGGTGGATATTAAAGACCTTGCGTTCCTCCACCTTCCATTTGAGGATGCCCCAAAGATGCTCAATAGGGTTTAGGTCTGGAGACATGCTTGGCCAGGCCATAACCTTTACCCTCAGCTTTTTTAGCAAGCCACTGGTCGTCTTGGAGGTGTGTTTGGGGTCGTTATCATGTTGCAATACCACCCTGCGGCCCAGTTTACGAAGGTTGAGTGCACATGGTCAGCGTCGTACACAGAGGTTGGCTTTGGAAAATAGACGTATGAGTGCTGCCAGCATTGCTGAAGGGCTTGAAGGGGTGGGGGGTCAACCTGTCAGTGCTCAGACCATACGCCGCACTCTGCATCATACTGGTCTGCATGGTTGTCATCCCAGAAGGAAGCCTATTCTAAAGATGATGCACAAGAAACCCCACAAAAAGTTTGCTGAAGACAAACAGACTACGGACATGGATTACTGCAACCATGTCCTGTGGTCTGATGAGACCAAAATACATTTATTTGGTTCAGATGGTGTTAAGAGTGTGGAGCGGCAACCAGGTGAGGAGTACAAAGACAAGTGTGTCTTGCCTAGAGTCAAGCATGGTGGTTGGAGTGTCATGGTCTGGGGCTGCATGAGTGCTGCCAGCACTGGGGATCTACAGTTCATTGAATTCTAACATGTACTGTGACATACTGAAGCAGAGCATGATCCCCTCCCTTCATAAACTGGGCCGCAGGGCAGTACTGCAACATGATAACGACCCCAAACACCCCTCCGAACGACCACTGGCTTGTTAAAGAAGCTGAGGGTAAAGGTTATGGACTGGCCAAGCATGTCTCCAGTCTTAAACCCTATTGAGCATCTTTGGGGCATCCTAAAACGGGAGATGGAGGAGCGCAAGGACTCTAATATCCACCAGCTCCTTGATGTCGTCATGAATGGGTAGAAGAGGGTTCCAGTTGCAACCTGTGAAGCTCTAGTGAACTACATGCCCAAGAGGGTTAAGGCAGTGCTAGAAAATAATGATGGCAAAACAAAATATTGACACTTTGGGCCCAATTTGGACATTTTTTCTAAGGGGTGTACTCACTTTTGTTGCCAGCAGTTTAGACATTAATGGCTGTGTGTCGAGTTATTTTGAGGGGACAGTAAATTTACACTGTTATACAAGCTGTACACTGACTACTTGACATTGTATCAAAGTGTCATTTATTCAGTGTTGTCGCATGGAAAGATATAATGAAATATTTGAAGAAATGTTAGGGGTGTACTCACTTTTGTGAGATACTGTATGTGTGTTGATAGGGGACTTGGAAAGCAATAGATTGAAATACATTGCAACGAATATCAGTTGGGTAAATGCTGCAACGACACACTCAGACAAACATGTTGAAGTACACTGTGTGACTCAAGCTCTGCGCACTTTGTCACATGTTATCAAAGACCCTTACAATAAAATGAATAGAATTAAGCAATAAAAGCACCGAGCCAATGCCACACATGATATGACTGATAAGACTTCCAGAGAACTGGCAATGTAAAAAAAAAAAAAAAAGGCTGGTCACTGAGCCAGACTGGGCGTTTTCCTGTAACCAACTCCCCTCTTCCTCCTGGCACGACGGCGACTGTGTCTTGCTTTTGTACATTTGATCACTGTGCACAGAAACATCAGTAAGGATGCAAAAGCACACCAACGCAGCAGTGTATACCACCATGGCAACCCTGTCCACGACCTAAAAAATATATAAAACAAAGGTTTTGATTAGTGGCAAACACTTGTGGAGCCAATTTCAAGACATGGCCAAGATTAATAAATGCAATTCAAAAAAATAAAAATGGTGTGGAGTCTAACCTGCTAAATAACCAATCTTGAAGAGTTTGATTGCTGGGTATGGACTGGTTTCTCTGGTCTGAGGGGGTTCTCATGTTACTTTGGCAGGTGGTGAGGGGCGGGGTTTCAGCCTTGGTGCTGGTGGTTGTCATGATTCTGTCGTTACAGTCATAAATGGGTTGGCCTGGTGATTAAATAGAAAGACATGAGAATGACATTGATTTATGAACCTCCACTTCGTGCAATACGGATTACCCAACAGCCACAAAACAAATCAAACCCAATCAGTGCCTTCTCTAAAGCCCATGTTTATAATGTACAATGTAAATACCTAGGGGGCAAAACCCCTTTGTTTTGAAAAACAGACATGGAGCGTTGTAAAAGGTTGTTAACCAGAAATGATATCCAGGACCTTCCACGATCACAACCTGGGTGGACAACCTTGTCAACAAGCTGCTGGAAAGCTACAGCGGGCCGTCATAGAGCAAATCAGAACCACTGTTTAAGCGAATGGGGGTGGGCTAATAGGGAATTTTTTAAACTTATATATATCATTATGAAACTTTGCAAGTTGATTACTGACATTAAAACAACAACTTTTTGTATTACAGTATTTTCCAAAAGGTTTGAATAAATATGAAAAATCATCAATATCTTACTAATGATGCGTAAATTTGCATATCTGCAAAGCCCCAAAATCTAGATGTTGGACAAAAACAAAGTCAATTTATTTTTAAATTTTGAAAACAAAACAAGTGTCCAACTGCCTGAAGCCTTTCCTAATCACAGTTCAAATTTGATCAATAACCCATAGAAAATGAATTTTTTTGCCAACATACTTAAGACTAAACCATCTAAATGATTTAGTCTTAAGTATGTTGGCAAAGAGGAAATAGAGCAACAGTCTAAAAATATGATTGGGAGTGTGTCATTCACTTGAATGCACAAATAAAACTTTGGTTAATTTTTTTTCCGAAGACCCATGAAGGACAAGGATGCCGATGAATAACAAGATGAATCGTGGCTTGCTTTCCTGTTTACCCCTGAACTCCACTCATGCTGTGTAAAGATAGCAAGATAAAAGCATGAAGAGAGGTTGGAACCCACAGAGAGCTGGCATAAAAGCATTTCTAACATTCCATGACCACACTCGCCATCCGTTATGGTTAAAAATACAAATGATGAGAGATTCTGGGTCTTTTTCTTCGGTATAATGATAATGCATTTGAACCAGAATAAGTTCTGTTATAAAACAGTGATGTAAGATGTATTAACTATGTGTTGTAGATAGGAAGGGATTGATAAAACATTGTAAACACAGGCTTCAGTTCACTGGATATGTCTGACCAGTTATTGCATTGTACATCACATCTGTACTTACCGTGCATATTAATGACATAGATACAGCTTTTGTCTGCAGGAATCAGCACCTGCACAGAGAAGGTGTGGCTCTGCTGACTGCTTATATCATTGCTGGCATTACAGTAATATTGACTGTCTGTTTCCACTGTTAGACAGTTCAGGCCTAAGTCGGACGAGTGTTGAAGCAGGAAGTCCTGGTGGTGAGTGTGTTGGTACCAGGTGTAACGAACTGCAGTGCCCTTTGAACAACCACAGCGCACTGTCACTGGCTGCCCCCAGCACGTTGGCCTGTCCACCAGAGAGCTCAAGGGCCACAGCCTGGGTTCAGACACTGGAACTGGCACAAAGCAGCAATAAATACATATTAATACTTGAAAAATTATGATAAATAAATTATAAATAAACTGAAGACAATTTTAACTGATAGACTTGTAGTCACATATAAGTGGTAATGTGTGTGGGGGGGAGCACATCTGCCTTGTATGTTTTTTAATATGTATGTTTGTATGTAAAATGAGCATTAGCTAAAAATGCAGTGATGCTGTACATTGGAGAATTGTAGTCCAAGTGGCAGCATCTGTCCCTATCAAATACACATGAAATGAAACTGAAATAATAGATTAGCTTGACAGAACAGTAATAAATGTCCACATTCAGTAAATAAAGGTAACTGATATTATACTGATAATCTTTTTTTACTCTTTTCTGTGTTCGTCTTACCTTCAGTGATAACCACATTAACTGAAGTCATGATGTCAGCATACGGTTTGTCAATCCCAACCCAGTACACTCCAGCGTCATCAAATTGGAGATCTGTGACTTTGACAAACAGCCCTCTCCTCCGTAAATCGATAACCTGAGCCCTGTGTGACTTTTTAGCACCACCTTCTGAATCCACCAACACATCACAGGTGTTCCTGGAGTCCCCTCGGCACCAGTACTTTTTACTGAACAGGAATCGCCCTGCGTCAAACTTGCAGAAAAGAATGAATTCGCTCCCAATACATGCTGTGATCTTCCTTCTATCACACTGGAGATTTAGTGTAGCTGAAATACAAGAAATACAAAACTGCTCATAGACACAGCAACAGGTTATTCCACAATTAAATCAATATTTAATTAGATTTGAACCCTATTTCCAAAAAAAATAAAGATTTTATAAACTTTGCAAAACATGTACAAAAAAAATGGGTTACATGCAAAAGACCCAATGTAAATTCAAAGTACAAGGTAAATGTGCATCTATAAGTAGTTTACACCAATACTACCGTAGTGTCCATGTAATGCAACATTTTTGTCAAGCAGTATCACAAACTTTACATACGTTTCACATTTGAGGGAAAGGCATTTAGGGGAGAGTGGCCTGAGTTGTGCCACTTTTTACTCAAAGTGATTTTAAAGTGAGGCCTTGACAGTAAAGTCTCCAACTCAATATTTCAGGGTGTTGTGCATCCCCGGCAACAATAACTTTTGATCTGAAATAAACTCTTTAAGAAATATAGCTTTCGGAAAAAAAAAAGTTGTCTTGTGGCACAACTTGCCCCCGGTGTGGTGTAAGTTGTGCCACAAGAGAGAATACCATGGAGTAAATTGTGCCATTAATATATATATCTCATAAACTGTAATGCAAGACAAATCCATTAAACAATCACTTATTTAAGGTTTATTTTAAGTAAATAAAGTAAATATTTTACAAAGAATTGAAGGACAAATTTCTTAAACAAGGCCTAGCAGATCTAATGGTTTTACCTGCAAAGCTCACAAAGACAAAGTCACCATCATCATCATCTTTCTGGCCATCTGAACTCTTGTCAGTGGTGTCGTTAAGTGGAATGGAGATGTCAGTCTCTTCTGAGCTACTGTAGACAATCCCTTTCTTTTGGTGACCAGCGTATACAGCCATGCCAATTGGAATTAGAACATATATACGCATTACCTACTAGATATGTTTTTATTTATTTTTTGATAATAACTACTACCTATTACCTACTACATAGTTTTTTTTTTGCATTATCTACTACATAGGTTTTTTTAAAGTTTTTATTTTTTTAGTAACTAATACATAGTTTTTGTTTTTTAGTAACTTCTAGTTATGCATTACTTAGTACATAGGTTTAAAAAATTTTTAGTACTAATTACTAAAAAAACATTTTCCAGAAGGAATAGGAAACAGTCTACCTTCTAGAAATGTTATGACAAATGAAAAAGCGAATTGTGGTCATTAAGTTAGCCGACTCACCATGAAAAAACAAAATCAAACACAGAGTCCTCATGTTGATGTTAAATACTTGTGAACTAACCAAACAAGACCCAATAATAATTGACACTCAGGAAGCTGCAGAGGTGGACGGTGGTGTTTTGCAGCTTCCTGGAGGTGCATTGTGGGTTACAGAGATGCATCCGCTTGCCTTAACAACATACAACATGCTGCAGGCCACATTTATTCAGGTCATATTTAATGCCCCTTGACATATGTCAAAACTGCATTTTTCGATATAGCAACACACTTTACCTTGACTTGTTCATCCACCACCCTAAACTATCTGAATAATAATTTCTCTTTATCACTTGGATTCTACGGCTGTTTATCTATTTGCAATATCAAACTTAGATCTATCCAATGATAGTTTTGACAATAAACACAAACCACCAAGCCACTGAGTAAATTGAACCACCCTAACACCAAACTGTGTTAGTTCACAAAAAAATCCACTAGAGGTCACCATGCTACTGATGTATTGTCCAACACCTGCTGAATGCAGGGTGCAATGCATTATTGTCCTTATCATGTCATGTATTCAAAATGGCATTCTTTCGCCATGTGTAACCGTGGCCGAATGGGTTGCTTCCTTTCACGTGAACTGCACGTCAACTTCTCTGGTAAGCCTGTTCTCAGTGTGATTAACTTACCATTTCCACACTGGTATTTTCATATATGTCATCCAAGTATATATTTAAAAAAGGGAAGTCTTCAGGGGGACTTAAAATGTCCATAGTTCCCTAGAAACAGAGCTCCTCCCATTTCTCTTTAAAGCCTACTCAGTAAACTGGACAGTTTACCAACTAAACAATTTGATTTACCACTATAAGGAGGTTTACCAAAATACAAATGGCTACTGTGGAGGTACAGAATAGCTATACATGTTCACCTATAAGAGAGTTGAATGTGTTGCTTGCTAATAGCTGTGTCAGAACATCAGGATTTTCAAGATTCTCAGACGCCCTCTCTCTCTCTCTCTCACTCTCTCTCTCCCTCTGTCTCTCTCTCTTTCTCTCCCGCTCTCTCTCTCTTCACCACTCCCTCTGCCTCCATCCCTTGCCACATCCCTCCTCCACTGCTCTCATGTGTCCTGAATGTGGTCCAACAGGCTAGACTGCCTGCAACAGCTGTTCCCAACCTTCTTCTTATACGCATCAAAAAAGCGTGGGCCCCACTCTCTTGTCAGTGGGTGTTTCCAGTCTGTTCCCTCTGCCACACACTGACTAACATGTCACGCAATCATATAGCCGGGTGACTTTAGGACCCAGTGACAGAGACACCCAGGGGTGGGGGGGGGGGGGGGGGGGGGGGGCGTGGTAATATTTTTTAATCTGACCACAGAACCTGTTAGCTGACTCTTGCTTCCTCTAAGAAAGTTCACAGGTTCCCTTCACAATAGTTCCTTGATGTGACAGTTGCAACAGAGAAGTGCTCTGTGCAGCAGCAGCAGCTATACAGAGAAGTTGCCTCCGCGCCTTGAAGCCAGGCACTTTTTTTAAAAAGCGACCCATCATCCATGACCCGAAGATGAGGACCTTTGTGTCCTCCTGACATGCCTGTGGAAGGGGGCCCTATCCCAGGCAAGTGACAGCCAGCCATGGAGCATCAAGCCTGGATACTGAGGAGCCTTCTGGCCCAGCTGGAAAGACAGGAGGCTGTGCACGAGGAGGCACCGAATGGGATTGCCGGGGAGTTTGCGGTGAGTCAAGGGTTGCGTTGTGTTTTCTTCTTTTGTTGAAGTGCTGTTGTGAGTTGTGTTATGGACGAAGCCTCCACAAAGTATAGACTTGTGCCTCCACACAGTTCACTTATTTCACTTGTGACTTTCGTTTCACATGACCAGAAACTATGTCAAGAGAGGCTATTGTTGTTTACACTATCTGATATCTGACAGTAAGCACAAAGCTGTTTTCCAGACTCTAGATTATATTATCATAAAAGGGCAACATGTTCGGGGAAGTTACACACGCTGTGTTATTGTCATAGCGCCACTTTTGTGCTTCCTCTTTGCTCTGATGCTTGTCACTGAAGCAGAACAAGGAAGACCCATAGGCAAATGCATTAAAACATCTAAATCACCACAACTCACAAAGATTATTCAGTTAGTCTCTTAATCATTTGTTCATTTAAAATGTTCCAGTCTAGTATTCATAGATTTACACATGTACACGAACACACACACACACACACACACACACACACACACACACACACACACACACACACACTGACACACAAAATAACCTCCTCAGAATTTCTGAGCCACAGGATGACGTCACCTGAGGTGGGCTGCTGCCATGGTGATGAGTGACATGCCTGAGGACAGCGGCCGTGTGCTACTCATGCTGCCCCCCCCCCCTCTGCTGTCATGCTGCCCCCCCCCCCCCCTGCTGTCATGCTGCTACCACCCTCAACCCTCCAGAGGAAGGGCTCTCTATTGCATCACTTCCTCTGAGAACAAAAAGCACTCTGTGGCATGAGCGGCACAGATGGTCTGCAAGGCCTTTTAAGCAGACTGTTTGGAACTGCAATGCACTGGCCTTCCGAACAAAAAGACCAGTGTCTTTTTTTTTTAACCGATCCCGTCAGCATTGGATGTGCCATGACTTTTAATCCGAGCGTCAAACCTTCCGCTCAGTCAATTCCGGATGGAAATCCTCACAGTTTTTTTTGTCAGTTTCTAGTAAAGTGAGTCACAGATTCTGGTCATCAGGGGTTGAATCATCACATAAAAAACATGTATAAAAAAGTTTGTTATAATGTGCAATTGGTCACATGTTATTGGCCTGCCATTTTACCCCCTGTTTTGCCTGAGTCTGTAAGACTGAACAATGCTAAACAATGATAATGCAATAGATGCCCTTAACAATATTTACTAACTATGATAGATGTGTGTCACAGCAGTAATGCGTTGATGATTACAGTTGAGTGTAATCTATGACATATTAAACACAGCCAAAGTCTAATCATTTTGGTTTTCAATAAACACTATGAATGAAGAAACTCTGTCCACAAACAGTATGCTGGAAAATCATATTTCTTTGATACTGATTGCCTTAGGCTGCTTATGGATTATTATGAATTTTGTTTTTTTAAATTGAAAGTCGGGCAAACGTTTGTTGACAACTGACCATATCAATGAAATGCACATTGAATCATCAAAGTAAGCCAAGGCTACATGTCACAATCTCCCGTTTGCACCTGCCATGAATGAGCAGTATAGCTTGCATTCATATTTCTGTGAACTCACGATCATGATGGTGTGAAATAGAAAAGACATTAGACTACATTGCCCCCTACAAGAAAACTATTTATGCAAGAGTAGTACACATTAATATTGGAGACATTTCCTAAGGTTAAGCAACAGCAACAGCATCAAATAAGAACCGCACAATTTTAACTTCCTTCATGTCGTAGGATTACATTTCTTTCATGTCTTTCAGAGGTTGAAGAGCCAGTCGATTAAATACCGCGCTGACAAGACCTACCCCACCAAGACAGCAGATAAGCAGGAAAACACCAAGAAGAACCGATACAAAGACATTGTTCCCTGTAAGCTTTGCTCAGTTTGTATCTAAAAAAATCATTGAGGGTTTGCCATTTGTACTTCTGCAAACGATGATTAACATATGCAATCCTGCGTCAGGGCAGTTTAGAAAGTGTCAGATAAGATTTGAGCAAAGGAAAACGTGCCCCCAATGACTTCCACCTATTCTCACCTTTGGCACATGAATGGTAAAAAATAAGCTTAGATGGATCACAGAATCAGTAACAGTATTACAGATTGCATGACATTAAGATGCAATTTTACAAATATTATCATGCATTTATTTGAGTTGAATATGTCTGTCTAGTTTTAATAAAAAATAAGAAATACTGACTTGCTTTATTCTATTGTATTCCAATTCTCTTATTGCTTTTTATTGTTGTTTTGCCATAAGTGTTTTAAAGCACAGTCAATGAATCCTGAGTAGTGCAACGTTAACATCATAACTACATATTCCTCTCCTTGTAGTCGACCACAGCAGAGTAAAGCTCACTCTCACCACAGCTAAAAATGACACGGACTACATCAACGCCAGTTTCATCAAGGTAAAAATCAAGAATGTCTATGCAAGGAAAAACCTTATCATTCATAAAAATTGCAGTTGCAGTAAATGTGCATTTATGTTCAAAAACGTAGTCTGTGCAAATGCATCAGCTTTGTTTTGTCTTCAGGGAGTGTCAGGTTCAAGAGCCTACATTGCAACCCAGGGTCCACTGCCTCACACAGTACTGGACTTCTTGAGGATGCTTTGGGAGTATAACATACAGGTATGACTCCCCTTTCATCTGTGGATGCCACAAGGTGTTTTATAAACTATCTATGGTTGTATCGCATAACAGCTACAGTATTTGCTTGTTTCAGTGTTGAATATTAAGAAAGTATTCTTGTCTTGTCTGGCTCTAGGTTGTAGTCATGGCCTGTCGAGAATTTGAGATGGGAAAGGTAACACCACTTTCTACATTCCACATTTTTTTCTCAGCAGACAGCAATGCAACGATGTTGCATAGTTTTTGAACCATCAATACTTCTGCTTTGTGTGTCACACACTACGCTAGGCCAGTGTTTTTGTTGTTTTTTTTACGTGTAGTTTGAAGGCAATTTTGTGTGTGTGTGTGTGTGTGTGTGTGTGTGTGTGTGTAAGATGGGTTAAAACAGTGTGTAAGGTCAAACGTAAAAGAAAAACACTGCTCTCTTTATTGTACATTTTTTGTATAGAAAAAGTGTGAGCGCTACTGGCCGCAAAATGAAGAGCCGCCATTCGTGTGTGAGGCATTTACAGTTCACTGTGTAAGTATTTGTATTCTCTCAGCCACATTTCCTGCTTTGACGGGTGGCTACAACTGTTCCATAACACATGCTGACATTTTAATTTGACACTATTTCCACACTAGCAACAAGCAAATGGTTGGGCTATTGTTATTACAATATACGATAAATTCACATTATCCATATGATCTTTTGTTAAGAATAATAACTCAACATAACAAGTAACAACATAACAATTATTAATACTCAGAAGTATTGCTGGCCTTTGTGTTTTACAGGATTCAGAGAAAAATAAAGGAGATTATCTGACAAGGACGTTACGGGTGACTTATCACAACGTAAGTGTTGTAGTGTTTATGCAGGACTGTGAGAACATCTGTCATGGAAATTCTACCAAGCAAAATATTATCAGATGACATTTGCTGCCACAAGGACTCATAGGCCATTTTGAAATCTCAGAATGAATGAGATGTATGTAAATCTTGAACTTTTTTTTTTATTATGTTATCTTATCTTATGTTGTATTCATGGTAAATAATGTTTATAGTATATTATATTCATATTTATGGTATATTTATAATATTTTGTCATCTTATGTTAGATTATATTATGTTATATTGTATCTTATTATATTATATTATGTTCTGTTATGTTATGCTATGTTGTGTAAGCGTAGAAAATGATATATTTTAGAGGTTAAAATATGAATATATATATTATATTTTTAGTGTATTATATTTATAGTATTATATTATATTATGTTATATTGTATTATGTCATATTGTATCTTGTTGTATTGTATTATATTATATTATGTATTTGCAGAGAGTTATATATTTGTAAACGTTAAAAAAAAAATATATATATATATATATATAGTATATATACAGTATATGTATTTTTCTTTTATATATATAATTAATAATGGTAAATGAAGGTGTTAATAATGAACTTACTATTATTGTAAAAAGGGTCGGCATAATAAGCCTCAGCTTCAGCCTAGACCTTTTCGGCCATTATTTTTTTTAATTTTTTTATTGATCGCATGTGATGTGCTTTGATGGACCGAAATAAATATTTTTACTACTACTACTAACTTTGACAATGACACACACAGTTAACCAAAGCTGTTTTAAATTGTGTTGTCTTAAACTGATATACAGCCCCAGGAAAAATTAAGAGACCAGTCTGGATTTTTCTTACATTTTTATCTCTACATTACTTATTGAAAATGCTCTAAAACACAATATTTTTATTGTGAATTTGGTATAAATGTTGTGAGTAATTTATATTATAAAATCTACATGTTCATTTTACTCAAAAATATGGCTCTAAAGAGTAAAACTAGAGACACTGAACATTTGGAGTGGTCTCTTAATTTTTTCCAGAGCTGTGCATGACCTCGTTATTAAATCAAATCACATCAAATCAGTTTTATTTGTATAGCCCAATATCACAAATTGACATTTGCCTCAGTGGTCTTTACATTCCATACAATATGATACAATATGATACAATATGACACCCTGCCCTTACACCCTTAGCTCGGCTGAGAAAAAACTCCCAGTAAAAAACCCTTTTAATGTGTTCTGAGGAGAGGCTTCCGTTCTAACTGTCTTTGATGCTTTCTTCTTTCCAGTTTAGCCGTACTTGGAAACAGCTGCACTACGTCAACTGGCCGGATCACGGCGTACCAGACTCCATCCCTCCCATCCTGGAACTGTTGCAGGAGATGCGTTCCTATCAAGCCCATGATGACATCCCCATATGCATCCACTGCAGGTCAGGCTCCCTTATGGAATCAGTTCTACTTTCTTGGTCCATCTTATTTTTTCTTGGTCCATCTTATTTTAATAACCGTGTGCCTGTTTAAGCTGTTATATGAACAACTATAAAATTGCTTTTTTTTGTGCAACACAATGTGTTCATAGCACAGAAAGCAATTCAGTAAAAATCTTAAATGACCTCAGAGAAAGTGCTGATGTGGGAAATGTTTTTGTCCTAGTCTTCCTCTATTTCATGCAATTGATCATAATACTGTACTGATTGTAATTTTTGGATTTGTTTAACTTGGGTAAAGATTTTTGTCGGTCCTGGTAAACATGTCATAAAATACCCATCACATGGTTCTATACTTGGTCCATTATTCTCAATATCCCTGTACATGCTCCGGGGCAATTTTATTTACTGTATCTTCTTAAGGATTATTGTGAGTGGGATGACTTGAATTTATGGAACAGCCTGCTCATGAATAATTGACATTGTCTGTTAATGTTTTCAAACAAAAAGGAAATGCAAAGTACGTTGCGCAGCATCTTATTCATCTGTATGAAAAGTGCTTAATGTATTATACAGATCATTATTCTAAATACTGGATGGAGAGTGCTTATTTTGTTACAGTATCAGTAGATGAGCTGTGGCATTTGAATACATTTTTTGCTATTCAGTTCTAATTTTGAGGCAAGCAGTGGTGACAATAAAGAATCACACTTTTGGAGTTTGACACACATCACACTTAAAGCTCCCATATTATACACTTTTCGGTACTATTATACACCATATTATATGGTCTTAGTGGTCCCTAATACGGTTTTCTTTAATTGTTTGCTGAAAAAAACTTTCAGATAATTTATTGTACTATGCTGATGTTCAGCTAATCTCACAATGGCCTATTTTTTAAAAAGAGCTGCAGCTCCCCTCGTAAATATACAATCTTTAAGCTGCCCCCGCCCCCTGTCCGGAAGCGAAGCCAGATACGCCTCGCCCTCTGTCTGTCAGGGCCGTGGACCAATAAGAAATAGGGGTGTGGGCTGCACAGTGGAAGCTTCTGGCTTTCCAGTTTGTGAGGTCAGAAAAGGGGAAAATTCTGACAGGAGTATATTGGGGGGGAGAGGTGGGGGTTTCAGAAAGGGGGAGAGTGAGAACAGGAGAGATTGTTATTTTTTTAAATATTTTGGCAGTCTCTAGGCACACTGTGGACCCATGGATATGTTAGAACACATTTTAAAAGTGCATTTAGCATAATATGTGACCTTTAAGATTCAAAAGACACTGAACATATTTTCGGTTTTGATTGAGTAGTTACTATGGGAACGTATGGCCTGTGGGCAGCTTGTATATGTCCCCTGGTTTTAGAGGTTAGACACCTCCTCCCTGTTCTTTGAGACAGGAAGCGTGCGTAGGCGGGTAGCCAAACGACCCACTAGCTTTACAAAGTGTATGTGTCTGCATTTCCCCTCAGTTTTTTCCAACACTTAGACTTTGGTTCATTAAAAAACCCGCATGTACAATTTGACTGAAAATTACTCTCATTGAACTCAATTCAACCGTGGCGTGGGTGTGGGGGCCTTATTACTATGTCTGTCTGTCTGTGAACCACTGCACAACAGTGCAATTAGATATTGTTTGGGTGCGCACAAACATCAAGCGGCTCTTAATGGGGATATGGGATGGGACCCAGGAAAGGTTCACTGTAAGGTAGCACAGTTATGTAATCGGCAAATTGAAACACTCACAGGAAAAGGACATATTCACAAACCCTCTCATATTGTACCACAATACAATCCAACCCTGCCAATATACGCAGCATCAATAATTACTGTAGCCACAGTGTCAATAAAAGCGGAACTTCACATGAGCTTCGCAAAACGTAAGGTTTTCTGCTGTACATTGCTCCACGGTGTACACAAATCCATGGCATGTGGTTTATTGATGATACTATACTATACTACCAAAGAAGATAACCATATCATATATTGTGAATGAGAAAAAAAAATGTAGACTTATTAATTTATTTGATCTCAGAATATTTAAAAAGTCTATCTAGATATGCTTTTCAAGCCAGGAATTGAAAATGACTATCAGGTTTTAGTTTAATTAAACCTGCTCAGGGTACCGGATGGGTATGCTTTTAGGTAATGCAGTAATGAAATGCCAACACATCAAGACAATCATAGCACAATGTTTGAATATCAGTCATTTGCAAATACCAACATGGCTGATTCAACATTCTTCAACTTTTGTTTGCTGCTCTGATTGTAGTGCTGGCTGCGGTAGAACAGGAGCCCTGTCTGTCATTGATTACACCTGGAACCTCTTGAAGAAACAGGTGAGACATTGCTGCCCTATCGCTTTCTGCACACTGTATGTACAGTATATATAAAGTTGTATTAAATAAACAGTAAAAATAATAAATAATAATAATCCATGCTGTATTTATCTGGTCTGTGATTTTTTCTCTCTAGATGGTCACTCCAGATTTCAACATCTACGACTTAGTTCAGAACATGAGAACCCAGAGGCCCTCGTTGGTTCAAACCAAAGTACTTTTCCTTTTTATGACAAAACATAACACACACACACACCAACACAAATCTCCCAACAAGATGAACCACATTTCAATTCCTTCTTCCTTCTATCACTGATCTGTTCATGATTTGTGTTATTTTTTCCGTGCGTCACGCCTCGGGGCTATATCACCTTACAGAGCAGGTTTTCTCTTGTTTTGACTGCAGGAACAATATGACTTGGTCTACAGAACCATCAAGGTATTATTTGAGCAATATCTGCAGGCCATGGATGCACAGATCCGCAGAAATGAGGTGAGCGGCCGTCCGGCAACACTCCCTTGTGAATGAGCCAGATTTCAGACAAGCAAATGTATATAGTATGTGTTACAACAGCAGCAACTGACACGCACAATCACCGCAATGGCCAGAGCAATAACAACAGCTGTGTGGCCTGCTATCTTGTGGTTTCAGTAACATTGATATACTGTACAGTAGAATGTGGTCACGTGATCTGAGTGGAAAAATCCTCCAATTGCAGACAGGGTGATTCAAAACTCTACCAAGAGGGTTGTGTAAATACAACTGCTGCGTTACTTGAAGCTTAACTCTTATCACAAAGTTAGTGTTTTTGCTGTGGGTGCACATTCAATGATACCAAAAAATCCTTTGTTAATACACAGCCTAAGCTCTGTAAACAGGTAGGTATACAGTATTAAGTTGGTAGCTAAGGTGGGCCCCCAAGCCTAGACTGTGTATTTACAGCAACATATTTTTTTATTGTTTTATCAAAAGCTATTGTGTTTCAAACTTTTTCTATTAAACCGTCCAGGTGCATAAGGCCCCCTCACCTATCACACCGGACACTGAGAGCGAATTCTCCGACCTGAGTGAGGAGTTGGATTATTCGCCACACGTCCAGCATCTGCTCGATCAGGAAAGGGATGTTTCGGCACGGTACCACCATACCGCCTCACCTTCCGCTTCTGAACATCTCATTGCCAAGGACATGCAGAGGGACCAGCAACAATGGCATCCACTCGACCGGACCCTTCCAGAGGCTATGGCCACCATCAATGACCTGGATGAAGGACTCAGGACCTCACCCACATGGGCCCACACCAGCCATAGAGGCCCTGCAGTAGAGGAGAGGGGACAGGAGAGCATGGACGTGTCATCACTCAACATTCCACTTGCACCAGTTGCGGCAGCGGCCATTTGTCTGATGGTGGAAGACCCGTACTTTGACACTCCAACCAGCTCCCCCGATGACAGTGAATGGACAGTTAGCCCCGTCTTCAGCACACCCTCATTGTGTCTCAACGGGCAGAGTCTGGAGCTTAACTCTCCTGCCTCAGGTAAATGACCATATTTGCTGTGTCAAATTCAGCATACTATGTTACCTTACGGGGTACTAGAATTTCATTTAGTATATTTGTATTAACTGAGCTGCATTTTGTAACAACTGGTGCAGGTTATGCAGCCGAGGTGTCACCTCCTCCCCTACCTCAACGAACCCCTGAATCCTATGTACTGGCTATGGATACAGGTTGGTGTTTTCAGTATAGTGTGGAATATATACCAAAACTTCACTGTGAGCAGATTCCTCACATCCCAATGTTCAATGTATAGAATTCCTTTTTCACAGTTTCTGGTAATGCAATTCTACAGTGAACATCGAAGTTAACACACACATGGCTGCTCTGTTGTATTTATCTTGCCAAGTGCTCATACCGTATATTCTGGATATTTCAAGAAAATGTGTCATACAACCCACTATGATTTTGTCATTTAGCGAAATCGAAATCCTGTGAAAGCTTAACAGTTATCATTCCACCCAATGCTGCTGCAGAGGCTGTCAGAGAGTTGGGAGGTGAGAAAACAAAAGTGGAGAATATGTGAAACTCATACATACCCGTATATCATGCTCAATCATGCTTGTATGGCTAATAGCACTCCATTTTCAATGTTCTTTAATGACATATTCCCATGTCAAGTAATAATAATAATTATTACTCTTATTTCCATATTCCCAGGCAGCCAATCCCCCGTCCCCCCACTTCCAGAGAGAACCCCAGAATCATTTGAGTTTGCTGTCGATCAAGGTGACTGCATAATATCATAAATGACAAAAAAAAAAGTAAATCGTAGCTTCTACTTAAAATGTAACAATGAAATCAATTTTTTTTTACCTTATAGTTGCTATGGAGCAGAAGTCAGGGGTCTCGCCGGCAGTGATTCTGAACAGAATAGGAACATCTTCAGAATGGTCCGGTGACTCGCTGCTGGCTGGCCCATCTCACAGTGACACCAAACCTTGGGCCAGGAGCAAGGTGAGGATACAGCCCCTTCACTGAAAGAGAAATTGAACTTTGAATAAAGTTTACTCCAATTATTTGTGGATGATACATGTGTGTCAGCCCCATACCATTAACTGTGAAGTCATTGATCTGATAACAGGAGATTTAAAGCTATTCAACCAATCAGCATTGCATTTGAACTGGTGTGTTTCTGAAATGATTCCGTACAAATTTACTATAGTATCGGATAGTGTTGGGATTACAAATATCAGGACATGTATGTAACAGCAACATGCTTCTTTTCGTTTTTCTTCTAGAGTCTGAAAGTAAGAATGACCGTCACAGGTAAGACACATTTTCAATAACACAATGGTAGGGCTGTATATGCACTGACTCGTAATTAAGCCAGCTGACAATGCTATAAAGTTATGTAACTACATGATGATGGCAAGTATGAAGACAACTGTTGTAACATTAATGTCATTGCCAGGTTATGTGCCTTTTTAATCATAACATGCGTGGATGATTTCAGTGGTATTGTATCCCTTGTAATACTGTATGTGTTGTGCTAGTGGCACATCCTGATCTTGCATCAAAAACTTCAACTTCAAACCTCCACCCTTACTGTCCACCTGTTGACCAACTGACTCCCACGCTGCTTCCGCAAGGTCAGATCACTAAACTGAATTATTAATTAATGTTTCTCTCTATGTCATTTCAAGGGAAGGGCATAGGAATATGTAAAATTGCAACATTCACACACATACACAGACATGCACACGACGTGCACACACAAACGCTGTAAGTGAATATTTTTTTTATAAGAACTTAGAAGTTGCAGTTAATTTGTCTTTTTCTTCTGCAGTTGAGCAGAGCCTGACGCCTCCCCTTCCTGACAGAACTTCAGAGTCCTTCATCCTCACCAGAGAAGACAGTGAGTTTGATTGTGAGGTCTTGTAAATATATATATATATTTATTGCCTAATGTAACTTATTTTTACACGTCTATTTTATATTTATTATTTATTTATCATTATTATGTTTTTAATTTTCATTCTTCTGAATTCATTATGTTTATATTTTTTCTAATTTTTTTTGCATTTACATCTTTTGGTTTTTACTCTGTACAGCACTTTGAACTGCATCTGTGAATTGTGCTATACAAATACATTGCTTGGCCTTGCCTTGAGCGCATCATTGTGTATCAGCCTCCTCACAACAGAGACACTAAATTAACATCGTGTGTGGCCATGCTTGTTGTCTAAAGTGAATTGCTATTTTTCCAACAGCTCCCGAGAGAACCCCGGCCCTCCACCCACAGCCGTTACATACACCTCACCCCTCATCGAGGGTGGGCATGTCATCTGAGTGGGACGGCACCTCGCAGCCCAAGAAATTCCTCGACATTGTTATGGGCAGAAGCAAGGTAATAATGACATTTTAATAAGTCAAAAAGTAGAGGGGTTACCGTATGTTGTCGAGAACACAAAATACTGACACTCGCTGACTCATATTCATACGCCCCTCAATGCTTTTCCATTCAGTGACTAACATGATATGTTTCTATGTGTTGCAACATTAACTTTTTTTTGCTTTCAATTATTCACCCTAGAGTGTTCGAGCCAAAAGTTCAAAACCAGGTGAGCTGTTTTATCACATGAATTCACTCCTCCTTCATCTGCTTTCATTTGTACTTGACCTGGCGTGGATGATTGCAATAGTATTGTATCCCTTGTAATACTGTATGTCTTGTACCAGTGGCACATCCTGATCTTGCATCAATAAAGTTAAATGATACGCCTATACAGACATGTGGCATAAAGCCCAAGCCCATTCATTCTTATGCAAGATTCAAGTCTTAAAGATTTCATTTTTAGAATGCTAAATCATTTATCTAAAAGCTGGGCACAGTAGTTTTTTTTTCAAACTGTACTCAGGTAGGTGTGAATAGTGTTTTTGTGGGGGACTATTTTCAGTTGCAGATTTGGTGCGCTATAGCGAGTGTTAATGGCAGCATGACGCACTCTGTGGGCTTGACTCAGTGCAAACTTAAGTGCTCGTGTTTATCGTAATTGAGGACATTGTTTGCACAATGAAGTGGCTCAATTATGTGTTTTAGATCGCTCTTAGACAACAATACAGCAGAGGGATTAGTTCAATCAGGCCTCACTTGTTGTGAGTATTCATTTCATTGTTAGTTTTGGTCTTTTTCTGGGTCAGAAACTAAAAATACTATATTAAATTAATACTATAATATTTTGCTGACTGCAATAGGCATTTGGCAAGGATGCATTGTGTTCTTTGTACAGAACAAGGTTCAAATGAGTATTTAAAAGTACCCATATCCACCACTTGGGGGCATCCTTTTGTGAAAAATAAAATTAGATAAAAGCTTACATTTCAAAATGCAAGGTTTTTTGTTGTGTTGTTTATTACCTATCTGAAAGGTTGTACATATATAATGGGTAGTTAATCATTGTGTTTCTACTGCAGAGCCCCTCGCGGCGTTTCGGCAGCTCCCTCCACCTGCTGTGGTCGAGGCTGGAGGAGGAAGTGGTGAGTTAGTAGTTACAGACACTCTAAGGGGGCTGCACACTAGTACACACAGTGGCCTCTTTCACATTATTATTAGACACATGCACACACACACACACACACACACACACACACACACACACACACACACACACACACACACACACACACACACACACACACACACACTATACGCTCATTAACAGACATCAGAAATCTTTGACTGTGGTGATCACAATTAAGCTTCGATAACACACAAGTCATTATTCTTTCTCACTCACAAAGCCTTTATATGAGATATATTAGCACACTGAGTTAGATCAGGACCGTCACTTGGGTCATTTCAAATGCAGAAAGTAATTTTGTTTCCTATTTGTTTTTGTCTGTGTTCGTAGCACAAGGGCCACGGCTAGATGTGAACCGCAGGCCCTCCCTGAACACTGACACACCCAAACCAGACAAAAGCAACGAGAAGGGCATGTCTCGATCAAGGGTAACACAAGAGCTACTACACACATTAGCAGGTTAGCTTTAAAGGAGACTTTTTAAAGTGCAGCCAACTAAATCTATGTTTTTTTTTGTGTCCTTTTGTCCAGAGTTTGAAGTTTTTCCGACACAAGCAAAAAAGTAAGCGATGCTAAATTTTTGAATGTTAAGTCCATACATGCACTGATCTGTCCATAAGAAAAGTTCATCTAACACTAACAAACTATATATTCATCAGCCAAAATTACCCCTCCGCCAACTCCTACTCAACCTGCAGCCCTGCCTCCATCAAATGGTGCCTCATCCTCATCTTCATTGTTCAAATTTGGTAGGCCGGAATCCATCTTCATTATGACTTTCATATACCGTTATATATACAGTTTTATATATAATATAATTGTTATAACCATCTCAATTTTCCACAGGATTCGGGAACCGTTTTGGAAAGCCTAAAGGCCCCAGGAGTTATCCGGACGCCTGGTTTTGAAGCAGTCAGCCCTCCTTTATAATAGACAAAACTGACTTGTTCTTCTAATGACCACCTTCCTGATATATATCACATTGCTAAAGGACAATTGGAGGTTTACTACCAGGAGTATCCTTTTAAAGATACTGTGAAAGAGCCCATACAGTGGACCTGGAGGGCACTAAAGGCCACTTCTCTTGTCCGGCACAGGGGCACACAGCGGAACCCATTGCAGAGAGACAGTGCAAGTGCCTTGCTCTGACTCATTTTTGTACTGTAAATCCACATAGGTTGATTGTTATTACTGATCACCGCCTCCTTGAACAAGATGAACAGCCACCTGGGCTCTTTAAATGTCTGTTCAAAAAAACTCTTTAATCATTTGTTCGGAGGAGAGGGCACTTAGCAGTGAGAAGTTTTCCAGCTTCAGGCAACGCTGTTAAACTCAGTGTGTGAGGAATATATTAATAATATAATATATACATAGTTGTGTATGTGTGTGAGTGTTTGTGCTTTTGGAATGAAATGAGAAAACGGTATAACATTGCATCTGGTTCATAACTTTTTTCTAAAAAACAATAGACTTTTACATTATTCATTGTACCATGCGTGTTTCTATGCAATAATTCACACATCTATCTATAGTTGTTAAAATGATTTTCTAGGGATCGTCGACATCTTGATATCTTGGGAGAGTGAATGTAATGCGTATTGAATATGCATATGATGCAACTGTACAGTTAAACTGTGTTACATACACTGGGTACACAGAAAATTATTTATTAAAAAAATATATAAAGTCTATGTCTAAGTCATTGTGCTTTTATCCTTTTTTCTACATAACAAGATATAAGAATAATGTTCGGTAGCAGAATTCTTCTGTCTGTAACTTATCAGCCGATACATTGACAAACAGCGTTCAAAACGTCTCTCTACACTATAACAACTGCCATCATTCGCTATAGAACACAGATCATCACAACAAATATGACAAAAAGACGGTTTATTTCTATATTTCAACTTCAGTCAAAACCCTATGACATATTTCCATTCTGCTTCCTGAATAGGATCTAGTATGTATGGAAGGCATTATTCCCAAACTCACCGTGACGTATAAGCTGCTTGCTTCCGTGTGACATGCATATGTAGACATCAAAAAGTAACAATTTTTTAAATGGAAAAAAGTAAACATCAACAATATGATTAAATCAGGCTAAACAGTACACAGTACAAGGCACTAAGACAAAGTCAATGGGAGAGCAAAGGCAGCATCCCTACATTAATTCTTCTACAGACCACTGCTGGTTGACCACTACAGAACCACAGATGAAAAACTTTGGGTGACACACCACGTTCAAAGTGATATTTTAGGACAAGTCATTTTAAAAGAAACACAGAATCCGTATAGGATAATTTTTTGGAAGCATCTCATTATTTCAGATTTTGCTACACTATAAAAAAAAAAAACTGTATGAATCCACACATTTAAGCTCAGAAAGGTGCACACAACCACAGTGACCCTCCATCAACATAGTGACATTTCCAGCAAAAACTAAAAAAGGTGAGGGTGAATTGAAAATCAATTACAAGATTAACAGCATTCACGTAGCCCCAGCTATGAACATAATATTTACATACCAAACTCCGAAGACATACTCCACACCTGAAATAAGATTAAGACAATTATTGCTCAGTGCAATAGCCATTCATTCCTTTGTCATGTTGACACGCTCCTATAATTAGGTAATATTCATAAATATCAACCACAACACATCGGTCGCAGGTTAAGCTCAATATTAAGATAAATAGAATATAAAAAAAACAGTATCAACAGTAAGAAAAAGTGGCATAGTATAAAATGGCTTTTAAATAAAGCATTGCGTAAACTGCAACTTATAAAGCTAACAAAATAAAGAGTTTAGGTGTTTGTAGCATAATTAGATCATTATATTCCACTAAGGAAAGTGCATTCATTTTAAACATTTACTTTTTCCACACAAAAAAAAACACTATCTGGATTATCATTATGTTCACTTGCTGTGACCAATCAGGAAATCCTATATGTGCCGTGCTTTTGATTCAAGTGGCAAAGGCCCAGTTTTGTGAAAAACTCCTCGTACTGTATGTTCTGGATAAGTTTAGTCTACATGCCTCTGTCACTGAAATGAATAAAACGATTCTGGTATAATATCAGTAGCATGTGTACAGAGTAATCATGTATTAAAGGAATACTTCACCCATACGGAACCGGCGTTCTATCATTATAAAATCACTATTATAATATAATGAATCAGGTTTTTCTTCCCTCAGTCTTCCCTAAGTCTTCCCTTGGCCCAGCTGTCCTGTTAATCCTAACCCTTACTGTGATGTCACAAGAAGGAAACTGTAGGGTTAGACAGTGAGACCATAAAACACTCTTTCTGCCTTTTCTCAGGCTAGGATGATCCGATTTAATTTTTTTGCACATTTATACTAAATAGGATCTCCGAGTTCAATACACCTTCATATTCCAATTGGTGAAGGAGGCCTTTAAGTATGTTAACAATTTTTCAATCTGCAATCGAGAAACTCTCAAAAACTGAAATGAAATAATTCTGCCAAAAAAAACAGCTGAGCCATTAACATACATAATAATTTCTTAAAAAATGACACACCTTTTAAAAGTGACAGTAGAGAGTTCTAGTTTAGGTGCTACACAACATGTCCCATTGAAGAGTATACTTTGGCTGAAAAAAAACAAAGAAACACCTCGGGAAATTTTAACTGAGAAAGATTTTTAAAAGCTTGGAGCGTTATTTAAAAGACTGATCGACACAGAAATGTCAGTTTTAGTCTATGATTCCTTTACATACAACAGTATAGTATTGTGTGTGTTTGTTTGTTTGTGTGTGTGAGTGTGAGTGTGAGTGTGTGTGTGTGTGTGTGTGTGTGTGTGTGTGCGTGCGTTCATATGTGTGTGTGTGTGTGTTTGTATTTGGCTTGTGTGCGGATCATTTATGGAACTCTGCAGTCCGGCCGAGTACTTTCGGCAGGGTGAACTCTCTTGAAGGTGTACATCCAGGGTGGATGGAATAGTTGGGATGCTCCCGGTACATTGGGGGCAAGTGAGCAGATCTGGTGGGCTGTGGAGGGGCTGGCTGAGGCTCTTGTGCGGGCGTGGCTGGCCTCTGGAACTCTGGTTCTTCAGTCATGGCCACACCTCCCCCACCCTGGATGTTGTCTCCCCCTTGTGGACGTGCCCGGGGGGTGACGGTGTCATCGGGCCTGGCAGGGGAGGAGAGAGACACCCTGCACCCTGAGGTGGGGCTGACATTGCTGGGTCGTACCTCTGGATTGTACTGCTTGAGGCGGATGTGCCAGGCCAGGCTGCACACCGCTGACACCGTCTTGAACTGGTGGATGACGTTCCTGGGGATGAAGTAAATGTCGTCGTGGCAGAGCTGGGCGCGGATGTAGCGGATGCCCTCCCTCCTCAGCTGGTTGAGCTTGGCGTCGTCCACCCACTGAACACACTGCAGGAAGATTTCACAATAAGTACGTCTACATGCACAGTAAAGTAGAGCTAATGTTATATTTTGATTAAGCCATCCAATTGGACTACTGTCCTTGTCCCGGTATAGCTACAAATCTGAGTTTAAGAAATTTCGATTTAGAACAATTTCAGTCGGGACCTACACAATAAATCGATTTTCTCAAACGTCATGTAAAAGTGTGGTTCAATGTTTAGATTAGCAGTAGGCCTATAGCAGGATATACTAAATACAGGATAATTAATCAAATTTGACACACACCCTAATGAATTGTATAGTTCAGTTCAAACCTGAGACACTGGGGGCTCATAGAGGTCCAGCTGCAGCCTCTGGACGACATCATTGAAGTCCCCGGCTTGGAAGCACACCACGTCTTTGGTGATCCGAGGTCGGTTATTCCTGGAGAAGAATACAACAAAAATAAAGCATTAAACCCACAGAATGTTCAATCTTCCATCTTTATCACATACCATTGCATAATTTCGACATTCATTAAAGCCGTTCACCATTCTCCAAAGTGCACTGCCTTCAGGACCCCCACAGCAGCCGTGCTCTGCCAGTCAAAACTCTGTCCCACGTGGTCAGCATGAGCCTTAGTCCGGTCCTCAAACAGAACCTCTCTGGGCTCACTGGCCCTCGGCAGGTAGTGGAGGTTCTTTATCTCATTCATAGACCTAGACAAAAAGAGATGGGAGGGGATTGGGAAACGTTTTTAAATCTCAGAATCACAAATGTTAGACCATATACTGTATTCCCATGACAATTATTTTTCTGTCACATTAGTATTGAGCTGTGTTGATATATTTCTGTCACCTGCGTCTTTTGAAAGGCGACTTGGGCATGTCGGCGGTGGGAACCATTTGTTCCCCCGGTCTCACCCACATGATGGGCCCGTCATCACTCTGAGAGCGACAGTCCAGCTTCAGACTGGAGAGGCGGCCCCACGGGAGGGTCAACTGTGACACACACAGACAGAGACATTTTAGATTAACAGTATTAAAAGGAAGCGAGAAAGGAGAAAGGAAGGAGAATATAGATTTCACTGATGTTAATGGTGCTTGTTTATCATTCTTAGTGGCTTGATACAGTATGATGTAATTTTGTATTATTTAAAATAGTCTGTTTATTTGATCCCATTTGATTTTATTATTTTTTTAATGGTAAAAACTGAAGGTAGGACTTGACAAGCCCCAGATTATTTCTATTATTTTCGTACCCATCTGTGTTATGTTGAAATTGATCATTTAAATTTAAACAAAATTTTAAATCGCTCGAAATAAAGATTTCATTTGTTGATTAAAAAATATGCGAGCCAAATCTGAAAGCTAGATCCCACTTAACCTGATTTTGCATAGTTTTTCTTTAGCCAATACACCATACCGTGTATGTTGCTGAAACATATGGGCAATGGCTTGTGCTAGAAATTCTGAGACACTATGTCTGTGATATAACTGATGAATAAAATAATGACATACTGTTGTTGATTCACTTTATGTTTACATAATTGTTATGGAAAGGGAAACAGATGGAACAGATGTTGCAGCAGTAACAATGTAACAGCAGTGCAGTTGTTATGGAGAGTGTAACTTGTACTTCCTAATAAGATCGCCTGAGAGAAACATTGTTCAGCATATTAAGTGTGACCTAGAGGAGGATACATCACAGGTGGCACTGTGATGTTAAGTCCTACAATTAAAATACAACAACATATTGCTCCTGCTGTGACTGTTGTAGAAGGCCTACATTAAAAAAAAAAAATTCTGTGTGCTTGTGTACAGGCTGGTGGAGAAATAATTGTCAAAATGCATTTCGCTCTGACCTTAAGAAAGGGTGACTCCTCCAGCATGTCAAGGAACTCTGGGAAAAAGTCTCCAACCTCTTCATCCACGGCTCCCACCAAACTGATCTGCCTCATGGGTCCAGACCGGTAGGTTCCACAACAGTACGTCCGACTCACCTAGGACCATGGAAACAGCTTGTGTCAGTGTGTCTTACTCAATACTGTGTACTCACTGTCTTAGGATACAGTTTTTCCATTTAGAATATAACATTTTGTTTTTGGTTTATATGTACTGTATGTTAAAAATATTAAAAACCTGCGTAGATGTAGTAGTCTCTCAAATGGGGCACAGCTCTTTAAGTTGTTCAACTATGCATCAGTCTCTGTACATATACAGTATCTACAAAGTATGCAGTAATTGCTAATTCTATACAGAAACATCCTCACTTCTTTGAGTGATATGTTCTTCACTGTCCTGAGCAAAACAACAGCTTGCATGCTTAGAAGTGTGTATAGCAGAGAAGATGCAGACAATGGTGTAAGTAACCTACAATCATTGAAGCAAAAGGTTCTGAGGTGTCATGAGTCTGCAAAACGTTCATATTTTGTGATAACAAGATGTTTTCTATCCAAAGACCTACAGTGTGCATTGTTATGCAGTAGATACAACAAAACATTTGAGTGCAATCAATCTGCCTCTCCAGTGATGGAATGATCAACACTAGGTCTTCTCTCCTCTTCATAAACAGAAAGACACTCTCTGTGACCTCTGCATATTACATCACAAACGCAGACACTCTGGCTCTCTTTCTCTCCCTCTCAATCTCTCTCCCTCTCTCTCTCCCTCTATCTATCTCCCTCTCTCTCTCTTGTGTCTTCCTCAGGCAGTGAGGGAATGTATCAGCCTGCATGGAACAAAAGTAACTCCATTGGGTCTCTCTTGGAACAGGTACAACTTGGCACCAGCACAGGTTTTCAGACTGAACAACATTGTATTTTGGACTGAAGTCAACTGTTGGGCGGCAAACACATACAGGTACCTGAGCCCATTCATTAAAAGGGGGTTGGCCCGGGCAACTGTTATACAAGGATCCAAATGAGTTTTCTCTATTGTGTGTTGCGTCAGTACCGTGGCTCTCACATTACAACATGAGGTCTGACTATAACTCACTGAGAAGGAATTTGAAGTCGCCTGTTAAAAGACACTGTGAGGTCAGCTGTACAGATAATTTCACAGTCTTCTATCAGGCAATATAGCTGACCTATTGTCTGAAACATAGACAGACTCATAAGACAGGCAATATAAGTGTAATAGAAATCATGAATATATTAACTAAAGACAGAATATTCCTTCACACTAACAGGCTGCAACCCAGCCATGACACGATAACATTTCTAAGCAGGGGCATTATATTTCTACACCACTGCACTCTTCTCTACTTTACCAACAATCAGATCTTTTTTTAATTAAGTGTACGTACAATACTTTGTGGTTTAGACAAGAGTTGACCAATTGGCATTTTCTTTTTTAAAAGTTGCAAATTATTTTGTTAATAGTTTAATTGCTTTAAGTTATTTTTTAAAAGCAAAAAGGCTCTTTCCATCCTTTAAAATGTGAACTTAATCAATTACAATGATTATTATTATTTTTCTGTGAGTAAAAGATTAATCATTTTTTAGGGGTTTCTGATTGCCTGTTGCCCCAATGCCAAACACTTTTGTCAAATAAATCCAGGGAACAAGCAGCACCTGCCTCTGCCTTCACATACCTGAGAGTGGAAGTTAGCGATGGTGGTGGTCTCGATGTCCTTCTTGCCCATCAGCTCCATCTTGACGTGTGTGTTGGGGAAGTTGAAGGCAAAGTAGTCCAGGAAGTCAGGCAGGTAGGCGGCCGCGCCGTGCACCACCGCTAGGGCGTAGCTGGCTGCACCTCTCTGCCTCTCCGCAAAGGTCAACTCCAGGAACTCCTGGGCGAAACACTCCATCTCTGCCGGGCTTAGACATGCCAACTCATCCGCATAGGCATGGAGCACCGACCCTCCACCGTTGGCCTGCCTTTCCTCGTGCATGAAGCGCCCACACCATGTGCCCGTCTGGAGGCAGGAGCTGCGGATGTAGTGGTCTTGGTGGGACAGGAATGGCGCGTGGCCCAGTTTGAGGGCGTGTAGGTAGGCTTGGTGGTGGTGGTTGTCAATAGTGTCTCTGCTATTCTGGTGGTTGTTTCCATGCTTAATTGAGCCGGGTGGGGACGTGTGAGGGCCAACAGGTGGGGTAAGGTCTGCCATAGGACCTGAACACACAGTCTGAACTGCCTTGTGGTGCGTGTATCGGACCCTTTTGGTGCTGTGCTCGTCCTCGCGGTGCTTCTTCTTCTTCTTTTTCTTCTTCAGTAGATATTCCTCCAGTGTTAAGGACTTGCCATTATCGTTGTGGGGCCTCGGATCTGTAGATACAGGGAGAAGTGAAAGTCAGAGGGGCAGGCTAGTGGAAGGGAAGCTGTGTTTTACCCCCATAACCCTATTGAACATTACACCTGGTGATTTACTAAACAATGCCCAGTTCATTCATTATAGCAATGGTGATTCATAATGGCATTTACACACATGATGTTTGTAATGGAGCTACCAAACTTATTTCTTTTCATTGGCAATGTAAACATATGGTTTACACAGCTGTATTCTCTGAACCACAAATCTCAACTAGCACATCAACAACACTTTCCATAATCATTCTTTGCACTATACCATTGAAGGTTATAACAGAAGTATTTGTTCACATGTTGTTATTCGTCTGAATTATGAGACATTTTGTTCTTAAAAACATGGTGAATATGCATTTTTAAAGACCTGGAAGCCTACATAGTATTCTTCTTTTATTTACAAAATGAAGAAAGGCCGTATGCCTATCCAAAAGCTGGTCAGTATACATATTCCTAATATGTTGTAAAAATTAAATATAGATTTTAATTCTATAGTTTTATCCAACACCTAGATATTGTTGTTTTAAATAGATGCAAATGTGTAGATATTATCACTTTTGCATATATTTCAAACATTTCTGAAATTGTAATACAAAAAATTATTGTTTTAATGTCAGTTACTGGTTTCATAATCATGATGATCTATAAGGCTAGTTAAACAATGTAACCCTATCCTGGAGACTCTCATAAACACCAGTGAGTGAACATTGTAATACAAAGAAGGTACAACTATCGCACAAGAAATATTTAAAAAAAATATATCATTTTAACACTCACCCTTATTTTTCTTCAGTTCGGCGTGTTTAACATTCGCCTCTGTATTCTCCTTCTTGAGCGTCAGTGTCAGGTCTTTATCCCGGGGCTTGTCTGTGAGATCCTGGGGCTTGTTGGGCTTGAACATTTTAATAGGCGTGAAAGTGAAGAGAGGCGCAGGTGGTTCGAGGGCCACCGCTGCTCGCTTCTTCTGCGGCAGATGTGGCACCTTCCTCGGCTGGGCAGGAGCAGGAGGCTGGGTCGGCTGCTGCAGGTTCTTCTGAATACCGTTACTGAGACTGTGATTATGTCTATGTTGATGGTGGTGTTTATGGCTGTGCAGGACGTCATTACTCCCCGCTCTTAAGTTGTTGTGTTTGGGCTTCTGCTGCAGCTGATGCGGTGTGTGTGTCCGGGGCTCAGTGGGTTGTAACTGCTGCTGGTGGTGATGGAGCTTCAATCTCTTTTCTTCTTTCTCACACCTCTCACGTTTGACAGCGGACGGCGAAAGCTCTCTCTTCTTCTTTTTCTTCTCTTGAATGAACCTGTCAAGTCCATTCCGAAGCCTTTCCCTTTCCCTCTCCCCTTGTACTTTCGCGCAGAACAAGTTGACTTGAGCTGCCATCTTCGCACGTAGGCTACAGTAGATTTAAAAGGACTGCGCGATTCCACTGCGCAGGTCTCCGAAAAATGTGTATTCCACTTTGACGTTAATTTGTAGTTCATCGAGATATATTTGGCTCTATTACGCATGAGTGACGCATGGAACAGTGGGTGATGTAGTTTGTTGATATCGCAAGGCTTCACGGGAGTTGGAGTTTGTGCAGTGCAGAGTCGTGCTCAGCGCGTGCTGCTCTGCACGCACTCACTTCTGCCCGGCTGACGTCACGGTTAAATTAATCGCCGCCGCGAGAGGCAGTGCTTCCCCGACTACAGTAGTATGACGTAAACGTGAAACACAACACACTTAAAACCCTTTCTTTATAGGTCCATGTTAAAACCCCTTCTTTTTTAATATCTCTGTCAGCCCTAGTGTTAAAGGACATGTTCACAATTTCTCAAACAGCATGGCCCCTATATTTAGGCCTAGCCCAATACATTCTACTCTGACATCCTCATATTTTAATGCAAGTGATGGGGGCAGAAAAATCCAAAGTTCTTGTTCAATGCAAATATACATTTCAAACGTTAATTTGATTTTTAGGCTATATATTAATGAATACATTTCCTAGAGTTAGTATTTTTCAGACATCCCTCACCACAGCTTAACACAAAAGGAAAAATAGATGTTGTACTAAATAGACCAACTGCGGAACATAGTAATCACTTGGCTAAATCCGATTGCCAAAGCCACATGCTTTAGATAAACTTTAGAGTGTGTTTGCACTGAGCGAGCACTCTGGATCTCATCCTCCATGGCTTACTTTGGAAGAAATAGATGATAGGATATAGTAATAGCCAATATGGGATTAATGATAACCACAACAAAAACCTATTTCAATGTATATATAGCCGTACTATTGTTTTGACAGACTTACTTGAACAATGGTGAACCTATCCTTTTAATATAAGCTACTGTATGGTAGCTGATAATGGTAGAGTGGTACAGCCACCAATATAAACTCTGTATGGAGGCAGAAACCAAGGATAAGAACACTATAAGTAGGATGTTGGCTACTTGAAAATATTACCCGCTTACCTAAATCGTTGAAAAAAAATTACGAAAATGAGCCAGTCATGTTTATTCAGTAAACCTTTATTTATCAGTGCATGAACACAATGCCATGACCACATTATTTCTTTTCACCCATTTTATATCTTTGTACTCTCACTTCCCTTAAAAAAATAATGAAACCATTTACAGAGGATTGTTTTTTTTCTTTCTGCATGAAGGTAGATTCATACAGGTGCTGTACAATTTATAAACATTTACAACTACCATGATGTCAAAACTAAAATACTTTTTTTTTTCATATATATATTTATGTTGGAGCAATGCAAGGCCACAGTATCATACATGGTAATAATGGCATGAGCAGTAAAGAATACAGTAGCCCAAACACATCGACAATAAAGTGTACAATAAATTAGTAAGTGGTATCAATCTGACCAAGCGATGCACATGCTACTTCTGTGCACACTTAAACAGGCTGACTGATGATGGTGCAATGGGTTCAAGCAAAGACTAGTTTTCTGATAGTTCAGCTGAATGACCACTAGATGTCTCTGTACTCCACAGTAGCAACACTAGAAACAACACCAATTCATTTTTCCTCAAAGCAGGGCATTAACTGATTATTCCAATAAGTTAAAAATATATATGTATATTTTTCACCTGGGACTTTAATTCTTGTCATTTCAAATGTGAGTCCCAAAGAAGCAGTCAAGCCATTTTTTACATTATGCACCATCCTTCATTATGTGGAAGTTGACTGCTTTTTTGGGAGTCTGGCTTTATATATATATATATATATATATATATATATATATATATATATATATATATATATATATATATATATATATATATATATATATATATATATATATATTTCTCACATTAAGGGTTCCTTTACTAAATAAAACATTTGATCAAAAATAGATTTCAGAGGTTAGAATGATGGAAACGATATGTATTTTTTTTGTGTGTGCCTACATTGCTGATGATAAAAATAAAACATGTAATTAGTTGAAGGCAAACGTCTTACAATCGAGCTCTGTTAATTCAACTAATCTAAACGATGTGTTGATATACGTGTAATAATCGCTTTGTTAAATAATATGTTGGATTAAGTATAGTCTCGATGCTACGGCGATATCTATACGATACATAGGCCTAACGTCCAGCTTGTACACATGATACACACACAGCCAGAAGACCTAAAAACACAGAGCCGCTAACAGTAGACAATATTATGATTCAGGCTCGCGTGACACTGTTTACAGACCATGGCATCTTAGAAACAGAATGTATAGATTGCTCTTTTGTATATAGTGTAATTATTGTAAGTGGTGACGCTTATCTACACATTCTATTTCTATCATGAAGTCGAAAGTGAAATGACTCAGAATGGATGTGTACTACCAGTTTTGTTTACATATAATTATCAATAAATTACATAATGCTTTATTATTAACACACACACACATATATATCAAACATTAGAACTATAACCACAAGTATCTGGTCTGCTGATTGAAGCATATAAATCTCCAGGGTGGTCTGTCTGCCCACCCTCTGATAATAAGCTATTAATGGAGTCAGAGTGTTTCAGAGTTTTTTTTTTTCATGTGAATGAATGCAGTCACACAATAAAATTCACAACCCGGCTTGCGCGCTCACAAAAACAAATCAGTAAATGACTTCAAAGACACTGTCACCCTACTGCAGCCGATTTAAAAGAGAAAGTCGCTGGAGCCTCACTTTTTTAGAACATCCATCGGTGACAGCAAAAAGCGAATACATTTCTCCAGGGGGAAAAAAAAGCTGAGTGGTTGCGTAAATGTGTCTCAACTCCTTCATAGTGATAAAAAAAAATAAAAAATAAAAAAAAGGATTCTTCATTTAGAGAGAGAGGGGGGTGAGCAGTTCATCTCATTACCCACAGACAGTCTCACAGTGAGTGCAATATCGGAGCAACTTCTTTTATAAACCGGAGTCCTTGATTGGCACAAAATCCGACTTCAAAAAACCACACTTAAGAACCAACCTGTGTTACGTACACACACACACACACACGTGTCCACAATACTCACATCCGATCAGCCATCAGAAACCTTGATGCGAACTGAACGAGGCAAACTGGGTGAAAAAAGAAAAATTTAAAAAAGAAAAACAGAAACCTAAAGCAATGAGAAGCTATGTTGCTGGTTACACAGTGATCTGCTTTGTCCGAGAAAGAGAAGAAAAAAATAGAATCCTTCCATTCTGAATCGTCCATGTTTCAGAGGCTCAGTTTTCCTTCAATATACGCCAGAGAAGCCCCCTGGGGAAGAACTTTAAACATCTGCGTAGGATGTGTCCGGCTGGGAGTGGACCTTGGCAGAGCTTGGGACTTTCCATGGACCTGGGCTGATGGTGGTGGCCTTCTTGATGGTGGAGGTCCCGTTACAGTTTGGGTCTTGGATGCTACTGCTTGAACCTCTAGGGTCCTTCCTATACACCTCTTCGGCTGACCCATGTTGCCTGCTAGTTTCCCGATACTCCTTATCCCCCTTCTCCCTTCCACCACCACCCCTCCTGCCAAGGGTTCCGCTATCCTGATCCGACCCAACCCTCTCCTTGTGGGTTTGGGAATGGGACCTTTGATCCACTGCCTCTTGCTCGGGCCTTTTGCTCTTCTTGTGGCGGTCGGTTGTCCCATAGCTTTTGTCTCCACTCTCTATAGTAGTACCCCCCCTCTCGTGCCAGTGGCCTGCATCCTCCTCCTTGTACCTCCAGTCTTTCCCGGCTTCTCCAGAGGCGACGGTAGTGCTGCTGGGCTGCTGGCCCGCCGGACGTCTTGGGCTCTGGGGCTCCGTCGAGGTCTTCCTGGGGCTGGTGGAGTGGTGGTGGTTGTGGTGGTCTCGCTGCCCTTGGGCTTTCCTCCCTTTGCTCATATCTTCGAGGGATCCGCTGTGAACTCGCTCGGTTTTCCGAGGGCTTGGAGAGCGCTCGAGACGATCGGCCAGGCCATCCGTAGCTCTCTTGGGACTAGCGGACTTCCGGGTTTGCTGGGTGCCAGTGGGGCTAGTGGTGTGCTTGTGGTTGTGGTGAGAAAGCTGCTGCTGCTGCTGTTGCCCTCTGGATCTGTTGCTGTGCCTCCCTTGCTCCAGCCCAGTTGCTCCAGGGGACCCTCCAGACGCCCCCCTGGCATCCCCACCGGAGAACTCGTCGACGGGCACGGTTTTGGGCGAGGTCGGGGACAGCTCGGAGGCAGAGAGGGAGACGGAGGATGGAGAAGCCGGCGTTGATGAATGCCCGTCGTAAAGTCTAGGAAAGCTTGAGGTCGGAATGGTTACTTTGTCCTTTGAACCTGAGAGACAAGCAACGCAGAGTTAACAAAAAAGAAAAGTTCTGTCTGAGCAAAAAGCTATGTATCTATTAAGGAACTGCGAAGGTCTACATGGGATAATTCACACAAAGATAATTAAAGCTATAGTGTGTAACTTCTGTCGCCCCCATGAGGAATTTGGAGTCATTACAACAACACTGTGGGCGCATCTACATTAAGGTAAGCCTTCGGTGATCGCGCATGGATTTCATTCCTTCTGCTGTACGTCCAGGTTTTTTTCTTAGCAGTAGAATCAACAACTGAAACATTTCTTGGGCGCTTCTTGGGACTTTTTCTGAGCTCTTGCACCGGTGTCAGGGGGCGACACCAGTTTGTAAATGCTTGTAATTGGGCTTAATCAACCTTGAGTCAACTCCTTTTGGCGATGGCTTGATCGTAACCACCATTCATTTATATGTACAAGTTACGCACTATAGCTTTAAATATGGCATGCAACTGAAGCAGAATATCCTCATATTGTGAAAAAAAGATGTTGCTCGCTTTCTGACATAACCCCCTGTAATAACCATCTAAATATATATTGCCTTGTTTGAGATATGTATCGGCCCACGACATAGCCATCACCCAGCACTGACGTTTCAATTTCCCCCCTCCGAGCCGATAAGATTTGCAGAGCCGTGATTGAGAGCGGATTTAAGCAGCAGAAAAAAAACAGAGAGAGAAAAAAAACAGAAGAGTGATGGGACTTAGTGGTGCTGAATGAGCTTTTGGGATTTCTAAGAGCAGCAACTCATAGAAATTCACTCTATCGTGGCCTTTTGGATTGGACGTTTTCATGCCAGTGAATGCACACGGATCCTTTCACCACTTGTCACCCGCTGATCAATATCTAGTTAAGGACTTTTCTTTTTCTCAGGGTCTGCCTGGTTCATTTGCGCTAAGGAGGATGTGTGTGTGTGTGTGTGTGTGTGTGTGTTCACTGGCATCCCAGCTTTTGTAATAACGTTAGAAAAATAACTTGTGGGAATCTGAAGTTCTCCAAGTATTCCTGCAGGTCTGTTTGTTCTTCTAGGTCGCACTGCTGCTTTGGTTCTTAATAAAGTTCAGGGAATGTTTCTTGCTTTTACTTAGAAATGATGTCCTTCATCATTTGTAAATTGAGTACAAGCTATTTTTGTGTGTGCATGCCTTGCTGTAAGAAAAATGCTTATTGTTTGAGTGTCTAAATGTCACATTTTTAGAACAATGCATATGACAAATACATTTTTGGCAGTACATTTATTTTAAAACTGTAAAATGTTTCCACCATCTTTGTCCCAAGTGTTGAAGTATTTAATGGACGCATTTTTTTGTTTGAGAAAGCAAATGTAACATTTAATCGGCTGACATATCAGTTATTGGAATCATTTAACTGCCTAATATCAGAATCGGCATTTACCCTGTACAATCCATATCTGCTTATGATAAAGTATGTTTTTTTCAAAAGATAACTAATCTATTTCATATTGGTCATGGGGGATGAAGGAAAGGGACAGAGAACGACACTTATAAAATACGGGAGATGAATCACTTTGAAAGGAGGAGAGGTCAGAAGTACATAGCAGGACGACAAAGGTTTACCAAGGTTATTAGGGGACAGACCAAGAAAAGCAGTGAGGCCTTTAGTGATGCTCTGGTTTCATGTAGAAGCACAGGGTGGAAGAAGAAGAGTTCTGACCTATAGGAGGAAAAGATAAATAGGTAGAAAATAGATCGATGACCGTGCCGGTGCAGAAAACCAGAGCAGATAAAAAAAGCGATAGATAGAAAGTATAGTGAGATAGCATGAGAGAAGAGACAGGTCAAGAAGAGTGAAGCTCGCATCACATGCATGAGAACAAAGAAAGTCAGCACCCTGCTATTCAAGCATATCCATACAGAAGCTTCCATATACAGTACAGGTGCATCTCAAAAAAATCATTAATATCAATGAAAAGTTATTTTTCTACTTTTTTTTCTGTAATTTCATTTAAAAAACTAAACTTTCATATATTCTAGATTCATTACACATTAAGTGGAATTAATCTAGAATTAACATACTACTTTTCAGATGGTTGACATTTATGTATTATACATTCTTTTTTTGAGCCGGAATCATCAAAATTAAAAGCAAAAAAAGGGCTGACATGTTTCACTTTGTCTAGTGAATCTAGAATATATGAAAGTTTCACTTTTGAATGGACTTTGCCTCAATATTAAATATTTTTTAGATGCACCTGTATGTATGGCTAATAAGGCTATAGCGCGTGTAGATCTATGTGCAGTGGCAACAATGTGTGTCTATAGTACATGCATACAGCTCTCAGCAGCAGCCACTCACTGTGATCGGGGACTAAGCCCTGGCCCGCTCGGAGCAGCAGGTGGACTTTGCTGCCTCCTGCTTGGATCAGCTCGATGGCCCGAGTGTGTGTGATGCCCTGGGTGGCCTCGCCGTTGATCTCCACTATCTGATCTCCAACCTGTGGGGACACGAGTATAGACCCATGCTTATCCATGACTTGCACAGTCGACTGACCCAGAGTAAGTGCATTTATTGTACTTGTACTTTTCTTCACATTTTTGGCGATGTCAGGTAAAAATACTGGGTGAGGTGAAAGGAGACAGGTGCAGGCTGTTTCAAAAGCAGCAGGAAGCTAGATACCATCCTTGGTCTCCCTTATGTGTCCTATTTGCCAACTTGGTCAGCAGTTAAAAGGCAAAAAAGGCTGTGTCACACAACTCATGAAGGGACTGAAGGTGCTTTAAACCCCTTTGCACTTTGTGTCAAAAATGTACTCCTTTTCAAAGTCATAACTAATACTTAACAATACTAGCTTTTGTTTTTTTCTGTTCTGTATCAAAGTAAGTGAGCCCCATGAGTATTTTGCTAACATGTAATACTATAAGCTAATGCAGTATACTTCTAATGGTGTCACTAAATTTAGAAAAATCCACAAAAAAATGGAGGTCACTTTGTAGTTTACAGCTAAGTACCTGACTAGTGGGCAACTTAATGCTTCCTGTCTACAAGTCCCAAAGCCCCTAAATTAAGTGAACTGTAGCTAGAAATAATAATATCCCCAAATTTGCTTAAAGTGCAAAAAAGTGCAAAGCAGTATTACCCAGGATATTCTGACAGCAGAAGCAGACAAGCTTATAAACTCACATGTATCCTGCCGTCTTTGAGAGCGGGTCCCTCCTCGGCCAGTCTCAGGATGAAGAGGCCCATGTTGTACTCTTTCCCTCCTCGCAGACTGAAGCCAAAGCCCCGCTGACTGCGATCCAACTCCACCACAAAACAGCCCTGTAGTTCACACACAAGAACATCAGCTTATGAGACTAGAGCACTGACTTCTGGACAGAAATATAATAAAGGTTCCAGACCGTAGTCAAACCTAGAGATTCATTGTAATGTTGTTGATATGTATTTTGTGGGCATTTTCAGCTTTATTATATAGTACAGAGTTGAAATGGGGAGACAGAGATGGGGAGGATGACATGCAGTAAAGGGTGAGGGTTGAGCCAATATGGTACGCGCTCTATCCACTACACCACCGGAGTGGCCCGTTAATATGTATTTTAATCCAGTAGCATAACGGATAGCTGTCAGATTTAGTATGTATTAAGATGAATTGGCAGTGAATCAAATTTAAAAAAACATCATGTACTTTAAATTGAGAATAATTATTACCTGCTTGGAGCCTGATGTGAGTAGTGTTCCCATCTCTCTAGCGTCACCATTCCTACACCAGAAAAGACCACACACACAAACAGTATTATAATGTGACAGACATATTGTAAATATGAAATATATTAAGTCCTGTTTTATTACAATATGGCACCATATTTCTTTCTTGAGATGAGAACTAAATGTCAGCTCATAAACAAAATATGAGATACTTATAGAATACAAGTGTGGATAAACAAAGGAGGAATATAAACTACAGTATGATGAGGTTATGTAAAAAGACAATTTAGACAATATTATCCAATACATTCAGTTACATAGCATGAGTTACATAAGCATTATTCATGTATGCTGCTTTGAATTTACTTCCACCGGCCTGTATGTGTCATGCTGGGAGTATTGTTTGTCAGCTACAGAACATGAAACAAGTCTATTAGGAAAAAAAGTCTCATTCCATAAACTGCCACGCCTTCGTTACAGCAGTGTGATCCTCTTGCTGTTGCTTTCATTATGCAATGCACAGAGACCAATATAAATCCTTCAAAGAGCCATGTTGCTTTTACAGTTCAGTGGCAGATAAACGAGGGCACACATACTTTTATGCTTCGCGGAGCTCATAACAATGAAATTGTAGTGACTTAGCTGCACTTGAACACACTATCTCCAAGGTGCACTATGCAGTTTCAGGGACGGGGGATTTGTTTACTTATGCAGAGCCTGCAGTTAGTTTACAAATCATATTTTACTCTCCATGTCATTTTAAGTATTGAATATTTATATCGTTATAAATAAAAGGCACCAAACGTAAGAGTAGAATATTTTTTGTAAACATAACTGTGGGCCCTGCTGCTGTAAACAACAACAGTGAAACCATTATATTTTAGGCAGCTTTCTAATTTCAAACGGTGTTTCAGGGATCCAATTTTCCTGTGAGTAAAGTTTGTTTGTTCAGTTAAGAAAATGTACCTTAGATTTTTCTAAGGCATATTATCATTTTTCACTTTTCTCCAACACCCAAAGTTACATAGTGCACCTTTAAGAGCGTAGACCTATTTGGCAGCTCTCGTATCTGGCCTGGGCTGACCCACCACGGCATGTGTCGGGGATTATAAGAACGGACATGGGGCTCAAAGAGGAGGAGGGAGGGGAACACATTCTGATAGGCAGTGAAACGGAGCCGGTATATGAGCAAGAAATGACGGTGTAGGATTGCTGCTTAAGTAATGGATCTAGAAGTATGACACAGGTAATCTTGTTTAAGAAGTACGATCAAAGAGAAAGGCAGACTCCACCTTTAATCTGTCTCTTTTTCTCTGCTTCGCCTCCAAAAACAGTAACCATGGGGGGGATATTTCTGTCTTTCTGCATATAACAGGGAGAGCTGTATTGCTGGTAATGGGGTTAGCATAAGCCAGAGCCTGCTTTGAGAGGATTTGAGGCTAATTTATGCTTCAACAAGCAAAACCTGTATTAGTCTGTCTCCAGGGGGGAACAGTTTCAGAGGGATGCTGCTGCAAGCTCGTGTGAATCCTTGTTCTTGGAATGGAAGTATGTATGTGTGTTGGTGTGTGTGTGTGTGTGTGTGTGTGTGTGTGTGTGTGTGTGTGTGTGTGTGTGTGTGTGTGTGTGTGTGTGTGTGTGTGTGTGTTGGTGTGTGTACCTGTCTGCATAGCTGGGAGGCTGTTGGCCCATAGCTCTGTGCTGAGCCAAAGGGCTATGCTTGGCTGAATTGGTTCCAGATGGAGGAGCGCTGTCTGTAGAAAAAAACACAATTCACACAGTCATTTGGTTGCTATAATTAAATGCCACACAAAGTCCTCATGCTACACCTGTTTTTTTTTTGTATGTCAACCCATATAACTTAGAATTTACATCTGTACATATCACTTATACACTTTTTTATATCATCTTGGTGGCACTCTTCACTCAACACACTGTTTTTCTCTCATATATTTTCTTCTTTTATATTGTTCAAGGTAGCCTGGCTGAGAGTCAAGTTTTTAATTGCCAACGATTGCTGCTGTAGTGTTTGCGCATATGAGAAATAAAACATGACTCTTGCACGCAGCCTACCATCTTCAGGCACCACAGTGAGGGTGACAGAGTTTCCGGCGTCCTTGATGAGCTGGACGATGTCGTTGTGCGATAGCTCCATGATGGACAGGCCGTTGACAGCAGAGATACGGTCTCCCACCTTCATCTGCCCTATACGATCCGTAGGGCTGCCGTCAATGATACGGCCAATCTTGTGGGGTATAACTGAAACAGGGAAACACACACAGAGAAGTTACAACCTGTTTTTTTTTTTTGCATGTTTGAGCAGCATTGATTTAATACACCTACAGCATTATGCAGTCTCTCTATGTTCTGGACACAATCAGTCAGGGACAAAAATGGTGCCCAGTTACCTAAGGTTTTTGGATTTGTAAGCAGAGCTGGTACTGGGAAGCTAATCAATATGTGGCTCCTAATGGAAAAAAACTTCCTCTAAAAGCCATGAAGGTCTGTACAAAATAAAAATTATAGGTGCTAATCGATATTTCACTGAATAAGGTGAACAGTTTCCCCCCAAAAAAAGTGGTGTAATATGAAAAGTCAGGTGTTCACCAATGTTACAGTGATTCATTGTTTGAACATGAAAGTTGGTAGAAAAATGTCACAGCAATCAATCCTATTGTTGTTCAGGTATTTATATCCCTAGAGTCGCCTCTAGCAAAGGCTAAAAAGCCAATAAACAACAAACCTTGCAGGAAAAAGATGTGGAGACGCAAAAGCTGCTCATTTAAAATTCTCATAAAATCTGCTTAAACGTAATAAATGTGCATGTATTTGTCCTAGTATTCACATTTGCTGAATATACTGTGTAGACCACTATTAGGTCGCTTAATGATCTCAACTACAGGGTCGGTGGTTCTATCCCCCGTCCGCTCGCCACATGTCGAGGTGTCCCTGAGCAAGACAATGAACCCTAAATTGCTCCTGATAGTTAGCCTGCTATCGGTGTATGAATGTGTGTGTGAATGGTAACATGTGAATGGGAACAGGTCTCCATTAAAAAAGAGTCTCCGGTCTCAATGGGATTTACCTATACAAATAAAGGTTAAAAAATAATAATAATAATATGCTTTTGTTGTATTTGATACATGACATGAGATGATTCTTCTGACCTCCTGGCGGGGGCTTGTTCTTGGAGGTGAGGATGACGAAGCCGAAGCCCTCATTGTCTCTGCGCTGCAGTGTCACGTCGAAGCTCTCCGGACGAGAGAAGGAGTGAGCGTGGTGGACAGAGTTTGGAAGCTCCATGCGAGGCGTCTTGGGAGAACTGTTGACCAGGGCAGAGGCTACCTGCTGGGGCTGTGGACTGCTCTCCTCCTCTACATCCACATCTAACAGAAGACAATGCACAGAAACATAAGGGAAATGCTTACAGTCAGTAACGCATTTTGAAACAACTATTCTCCATTGGATGCAAGGTAGAAAAATCTATCAATCTTGAACATGATACGGTACAGGGTCAGCTCAGATGGCAAACGTGAAACAGAAATGTTTATTTTGAGCAGGGGTCATTCCGATTTAGCCGACATATATTTTAAAGCTATAGTACGTAACTTTTTCATGTAAATGATAGTTGGTTACATTCAAGCCATTGCCAAACAAGTTGAAACAAAGTCGATTAAGCCTATCAGCTTCGCAAAACTCTCTCTGTATGGCAGCGTTTACAAACTGGTGTCACGTCGCCCCCTACAACTAAAAAAGCGCCCACAACATGTTTCAGTTGTTATGCTACTGCTAAGAAAAAAACCTGGACGTACAGCAGAAGGTATAAAATCCATGCATGATCACCAAACTAGCTTACCTTATGTACATGCGCAGACAAAGTTAATAACTCATGGGGGCAACATAAGTTACGCACTATAGCTTAATAAAAAATAAAAAATCCTTCCACAAATAATCCAAAACCCAGCGGCTCTATCATAGCCAGCCTCTTTGCTGTATTTTTTCACACCAACGGAATAAAGGAATGTCAACTCTACTCTTGAGATGAAAGCCAATTTGAAATGTGTTATTCATAAGACGGGGCTGATCCACCTCAATCTCTCGTCACTGTTTTTGTTTGTTTTGCTGAGTCCCTGTTTATTCAGACAGCATCAGGGAATCTCTTTCTAAAATCCCTTTGATTTTTTAAAAAAAAAACCCTCTAACATGATTGATGCATCATTTTCTTGCAACGCGATCAATGTTGTTGTTGTGATACATACATCACGTCCAAAGTAATTTCAAGAAGTGCCTGTGTACTATTCGCCGAGCGGTTATTTGTGGGTTCAAAACAAGCCCGGAGTGCAGCTGGTGTTTGTGCTTTTGAAAAAGAAAAACTCAGCATATCCTAGGTTTTTTTTTTTTTTTTTTTTTTTTTTTTGTCCTTTGAGATGTAAATCAACTCTACCAGCTGATGTCATCTCCCCTGCCCTTCACACAGCTCCAACCAGCCTCGACAGATAAACCTATTTTGATGAATGAAAAAACAGTCTGTTCCCTTTCCTGTGAGTAAAGTAAATACAGAATACACTTTCCCAAAACTGTATTATTTTTTTTTCTTTCCAGGAAAAAAATGTCTGCCAAGAGTAACATCCAGAACGACGTCAAATTTCTGCTTGAACTTTCCTTTCACTCAAGATTTGTCCACAGGGAAAAGTCAGCCAGAACAAATTTAAAGGATTAGTGCACAAAAAAAATCCCTGATCAAAGCAAGTTGCTCGGAGGTCCTACCACAGCAAACCGATCCAAACATAAGTAGTGCCAACAGGAAACTATGCTTCGAAAACCTCAAAGAAATGTATAGTGGATTTTTTTTCTTTCAAACATACAGTATATAGTGATTTTCTTTCCTCCCCCTACCTGCGTGTGCTAGTTTCCTTCGCACAGTGAGCATGACTTGTCCGTTGCGGGCTGCATTGGTCATCAGCTCCAGCACCTGTTTGTGTGATTTGCCCTTGACCGGCACTCCGTCTATACACAGCAGCTCGTCCCCCGCACGCAGACGCCCGTCCTTCTCAGCTGCACCGAGGGGCACGATGGCTCCGATGTACACCTGTGGAGGAGAGAGGATATTTTCAAGATTCAAGAAGGTTTATTTGTCATATTGCACAACAATTACAACAGCAGTAGTTAGCAATTTAATTATGGAGTCTCAGGCTCCCCCTCCACAATGTGATATAAAAGATGACACATGTAAAACATATGAGATATGAGAGAAACTGCTTGATATGCTGATCTGAGCCGGAGTGAGCAACACAGATTGACTTGCGTTATGGTAAATGATCATCTTAAAAATCCCCTCAGTTGCTTTGAGCATTTCATGACTAATTCCCTTCATAAAAAATAGAGTTTTATTTAATCGTTTTTAATCACAGTCTCTTTCTCTCTTCACCGTTGTCCTAGAGCAATGGTAGGAAATGCATACTATTTCATATTTGAACTGAAAACAGAGCTGACATATTGATTTGCTTGGTGAGGGATTGCCGATCAGCTACAGTTTAATTGTGTGGGATACTAGCAGCAGCTCGCCTGGTTGGTTCTACCCACCGGCTGCTCTGGACCTTCTCCTCCCAGAACCCTGAAGCCAAAGCCTGACTCCTGGTTCCTCTTGATGAACACGTCCAGGTCCTTGGTGTTAGGAGCTGCAGGGGGGGTGGGAGGGGGGAAATGTCATTTAAAAACAGCCACGAAAGACAGGATATATTAATAATGCCTTTGGCGTATTATGTGTTGCTCGGCATGGGGGCAATATGAGTATTGCATAATGCGGTGTTTCTATGCCTGCAGTCAAAGCCGGGGATATGATCTGTTTTTTTAACCAGATGATGAAATATTAGAATTGAAATAGATCAAATCTGATTTGATTTGATAACATCTTGCAAACATAACAGAGAACTTACGCTTTTATTTCGTCAGATACAAGGCTTACACTATAGAATCAAAATTCACAAGAAGAGCAAGTGAATGATTGAAAATGATTGAGGCGACGAGTTGATTAACAGACATGTTTGCTCTGTTTCATATTATCGTAACCTTAGTACCACATGATGTTGATGAGACAAAAAAAAAGCTATTTGAAGACATTGGTAGCAGTTCATAGTTTTAAGACTCCGGTAACTTGCGAACCATAATCATATTTAAATATACATTAGCAACCTAATAAACTAAAAAAATTACACATATAAGACCCACACAAGCTAAGTGGGTGGCCTTGCAAACCACTCGTGCATTACATCATGTGCACACACTTACGCTTGCTGTCCTGTATGGCCCTGGACTTGAGGTAGAGCTCTGAGGCGTCTGGTTTGGGCGAGGCAGAGCGTAGGGTGTTGGTGGGGAAAGGCAGCGGGACGGGGGCCACATCAGGCTGACCCACGGCCTCTGTGCTGCTGTACATCTCCTGTCTGTGAGGCTGGGAGACGGGTAAGGGTACAATATGGGGCAACTGCTGGGGTACAGGGTGGGGTACGGAGTGGGCCGTCTGATGAGGTGTAGGCAGGGTATTGCTTTGGGACATGGGAGCTGTGCACTGCAACACAGAGAAACAATGATTGAAATTAAATTCAATACCTTATTATCCCTGAATAACTTATAATAATAATAATTATATATATAATAACAATAATAATAAATACATGAAAAACAATAAGACAGAAACATTTAAAAAGAAGAACAATCCACATATAAACAAAGTGCATCTCATGAGAGCCACCTTGTTGCCATTGAATAATCCCTATGGCCTCAATAAGGATAATTTAAACAGTTGAATTGAAGCGGGCACAAAAGAATACCCGTGATGTGGTGGCACACAGAAGGGTAAACTAAAATTTCAGGTCTATTACTTTCACATTGTAAAAAATCACTTACTTACGAGAACTCTAAATGTATTCATATGCCTATAGACTCTAATATAGTATATTATGTAATACTACATCATTCACACAATCTAGATTATTTAGCTAGAGCAGTAACACACTCATTCATTTGGTAAAAAAATAGCACAACCACACACTGTAAAGCTGTGTTGAGCCAATAAACCAGTATGAGTAATACGCCTGTTGCGGCCATAGCACCTCTCTCTATTTTAAGAGTGCAGCCAATGAACACGCTGCTAAACATGGCATTTCATCTCAAACACCCTTTTTCGCACAGGGACGTTAAGAGTTAAGTTGCTGTTTGCTAGGAGCCAGCATATTTACCCACATGCAGTTCCAAAAATAACAGCCTGGGCTCGCTTAATAATATAACCAAAAACAGTTTCCGCGCACACACACACACACACACACACACACACACACACACACACACACACACACACACACACACACACACACACACACACACACACACACACACACACAGAGAGAGTGCTGTGCGTGTGGGTTACAAAGAGACAAAGTTGAAACCTTTTTCTCTTGAATCCTTAAGTAGCACTTTTATCCTCAATTTACTCATCCTACAGAGAGGAAAGAAACATTACATATACTTACTGGTTTTAGGGATTTCACCGGAGACGTCTGGCCTGTAAGCAGAGAAGTAGAAAGTGGATATTAAATCTTAAATTCAATACGAAAACAACAGCAGACATATATTTCCAAACGTATATGGCTTACAGGATGAGTTGTATCTTTGCCCCGCAGTGGCACGGCCTCACAATACATCATCTCCCGTGTCTCATAGTCTGCACCTTGTTCTACACTCAGTCACTTAGGGAATTTACTGCCTGGAGGTTTGGTAACAGTTTTTTTTTTAATAGCTCGCTCTTGCTTTCATCTCAGTCAAGTGATATACTGTACAAGTGTACTGTCAGTGAGCCATGGCGTAATTCAACCAGTAGGGGACAGTATAATCCAGCAGCAAAATATAAAAAAAATTGGTTCACACGCCACTTCCAACTACAGGATGGGAGAGACACAGAGATGACCCTAACTTAAGCCCTGGGAATCATGCAACTCTCTAGGTTAAACCGGCCAGCTGTTTGCTACACCACTAGGACACTGTTAATACAATTGCTGTGATCATGCTTTTATAACCGGTTTTCAGATGTCATCAACGGAATTAAGTGAATGAAAATGCAATGGCGTTTTTTAAATGAATGTGTACTGGTGAAGGTTTACAAGATACGTTAAGATACGTATTTTAAATGTATTTTTATAAGTAATGCAAAAGGTACCGATACTATCTTCCCATTCATTTCACAAGTGCACTGAGTCCAGTACTACATATCCCATAGGAGAAGGGTATTCTGTCTCATTTCCGGAATTAAATCCAGAATATGGATCACAACCATCATTTCCTGTTTCTTGTATCTTTGTGATGTCATCAGAGGGGACTTCCATCCCCCTGGCGGCACGGAGAAAAGCCCAAAATAATCCTAGTCTACGGCTGACCTGAGGGAAGCCCTGCAGCGCTGCTCTTTTTAGTGCTGGATAGCTGTGATCTCCTGCCATGTTTTAAGTAGCATTAAATATGCATACAAGGCTGGAACACATGGGCAAGAAGTTAACAGAACACATACAGATCCACACACACACACACACACACACACACACACACACACACACACACACACACACACACACACACACACACACACACACACACACACACACACACACACACACACACACACACAACTACCCTCCTGGAGCTCAGAGCAGAGCCCAGCTGAGTACATCTGATATGTGGGTGCAACACAGATCTCTAGAATCTAGGCTACAGCTCTGCACTGCAGTAGAGGCACAGAAAAAGGAACAAGACCTTCAAATAAGGGAAAGCCTGAAGTAAGAAAAAGGGTAATGATTATCCACCATGCTCTCTCTCTCTCTCTCTCTCTCTCTCTCTCTCTCTCTCTCTCTCTCTCTCTCTCTCTCTCTCTCTCCTGGAAGCAAGGGAATAACTTAAAGTGTCATTCCTTTTTTTCTCACCATGTGACTTAGCACGACTTCCTCCCTGTTTGGGAAGCTGCGCGGTGCACGGTGCAGAGTTGGTGTGGGGACCGGAGCGTGAAATTGCTTTATTTAACATTGGGTGAATCTGTGTTACCAAAATAAAATACCTACGCAACGTCGCAATCCATCCTGTTATTTATAAATTAAAACATTGCCACAACTATGTATAGACCTATGTCAACACTAGGCCTCACATTGACGCTTTCTTTGTTTTAGGTGGGAAAAGAGAGAGTGTGTAAGAGAGAGAGAGAGAGAGAGAGAGAGAGAGAGAGAGAGAGAGAGAGAGAGAAACTACTGATAACACCAAGCTGTGTAGGGATTAAAATGATTTTAGAAGTGCTGGACTAAACCGCTAGATTATCTCCAGGCACTAACACCTGTTTGTTGTGTGAATAGTAACCTGAGAAGATTAATATAGGAAACAGGGATTTACCAACAGGGATGTCCAGAGATGTAATGTGACTAGATACATCTAATCCAGTACTGTTTGTTTCTTCAGTACTTCCGTTTGTTCTTGTTCTTTACTTGAATATCTTCCAACCATCCTACTTTATACTTCTACTCCACTACAATTCAAATGGAAAATATTTGACTTTTGACTCCATTACATTTTAGCTTAAGTCACCAGTAACTTTATGGACCTGTTTCACAGACATGGATTAAACCTAGTTCTGGACTAAACTGTATTTTCAAATAGACAATCTCCATTCAAAATTCCATTGAGTCCAGGATTTGGCTTAATCCATGTCTGTGAGACTGGCCTTTATATCACCTGCTTGTTGTCTGAATTGTAACCTGGGAAGATGGAATATAGGAAGCAGCTATTTAACAAACATAGATGTCATTGCATCAGCACTGCAATCCCGTCACCTGCACCTTCATATTCATAAGGGTTAGTCACTATTTGTCCCAGTCCTACTAATCAATATCAAATTCAAGCTTTTTTTTAAAATTAGAATTCTCAACCCACCTCCTCTGAGCACCAGCACGTTGACCTCGCTGCCTACGGGCAGGTCTTTGAGGATGTCCACCACCTGAGAGTGGCTCAGCGCCTGCACATTCTGTCTGTTTATCTCTTTGATGACGTCACCTTTCAGCAGGCCGCGGCACCACTGGGCGTCCAGGATCATCTTCACCTTCTGACCCAGGGGACAGTCCGCTATGGCAAAGCCGAAACCTCCGGGACCCTTCTCCAACGGAACGCTAACAAGCTCCGGCTGTAAGAAAGTGAGGTCTGGCCCGTCTTGGTTGGGAGGAATGTGATGGTGGTGTGGGTGATGCGTATGGTGGTGGTGCCGGCCTCCGTTGGTCATCGTCGCGGTTTGCCTGGGGAGGGTGCCCCCGTCTGGGACTGTGTAGTGGGGTGGGGTGGAGGTGGAGGTGGAGGGGGAAGGGGAAGAGGTTTCCTTGGAGGTGCCCGGGCCTGCGGTGAGGTCCTCGTTGTTGCCGCTGCTGCTGCCGGAGTCCTCGGGCAGCGGGTAGCCTCGGCACAGCACCATGTCCACGTACTGGTTGACCGGGATGGACTGGAACATCTGAACCACGTCGGCGTGAGTCTTCCCCAGCACACAGTTACCATTGATGTCCACGATCACGTCACCTAAATCAAATCAAATCAGTTTTATTTGTATAGCCCAATATCACAAATAGACATTTGCCTCAGTGGGCTTCACATTCCATACAGTATGACACCCTCTGCTCTTAGACCCTTGGCTCGGCTGAGAAAAAACTCCCAGTAAAAAACCATCAAGAATCCTCAGGGAGAGTTGACAGAGGAAAGGATCCCTCTCCCAGGACGGACATCAAAAAAGGGGAAAGAAAAAGGGTGAAAAAAGAGATTTTTACACATCTGGAAAAGGTCCAAAGTTGAGAGTGAGGACTGTGATTACTACGTCACTTCACAATGGCAAACCGACCCCCTCTGGAGGGGTTTTCAGTTTCTGGTATTGAATTCACCTCCCCTATCCTTCTTACCTGGGGAATATGGACTCTTTAAAAATCTTTACGGCAGTGAGTTAAAAGGCCATAACAAAAGGCCATGGCTCTGTACGGAGCCTCCCTACTATCGACCAACGGCTAGCCATAATTAAACATTCAATGTTCATTCTTCAGTCTAGTAGAATCAGTATCCCTTTCTCCGTCCAACAATTCAAAGATGATAATGGGGATGCAGAAAGCGAGCGAGAGCATACAATAGACCGCTGACACGGTATTTATTCTCTTCTTCCTCCATTCATCATCCTATAAGGGGAGAGAGGGGTCGTGGTGGTGGTGGGGGGGGCTCACCCCTGGCTGACATATAGGCCCTGATAGCTGGCTGAAATGCTGACTGGCTTACACAATCAATACTCTTATACCTAGAAAACAACAGCTTAGGTTTCACTCATGCGCTCCATATCCCAGTGTGTAGTAACTTCTGTTCAGACCCACTACACTATATAATAGCACTAATGACTTACCTAATGACTAAGAATACAACTGCACAATATATGTACAGAGGAGGAAGTCAAATGTAAAAGTATCAGAAACCTCAATCAAAAACAAGGTAAGTGAAGTTGGTGCAGCTCAGTGTTTTGCTATAACAACTCAGTAAAATTAATTACTTTTTCCTTTTTTTGCTTTAATAAATTACCCTCTTTCTCAAGGGAAATTAAACATGGAAAATAATTACTCTCTCCGTCCTACTCCAATGTGGAATCTCAGCAAGAGGCGAGCGGCGTGTCTGTTAGAACCATCAGTGCAATCGATATTTCTGTAAATGTGAATCCTCGGGCACTTCACTGGCATTAATTCAAATGATTACAATCATCATGCATGTTATCACAGTATGTATACAGTACTACAGAAGCCGTAGCGCATTTATAGTGGCAAGGCTGGAAGAGCTACGTGTAGCATCGATGTTTGTGTTACAAGGCAGACTACTGCATGCCGTTTTATTCAGAATAGATAAGCAGGCCTGTCACCCGCCAGCCATGAAAAGACAACTGTCGGCAGGCCTGTTAAATCTCTAATATATGACCGCGTAGAAAATCTGGGTGTCAACCATAAACTGAACATGTGTGTTATCGACATGTTTTCAATTTTTAGAGCTGCTCCAACAAAGCACTGCCTATAAACTCCTCTTTTGCTTGATCAAGCAATGTGACATTCACGCCAATGGGCCTCTGTTGTGTTTTTTCTCCAAATGACTTTGTTTGTGTGTGTGTGTGTGTGTGCTCGGGGTACATAAAACGTTTTTTATATAGAGTCAGTGTGCAGGTGCCAAGTTGAGTGTCACTGTGTGCATAGGCAGACAAAACAGGCAAACAGTAGATAAGTCAATGTGACCCTGGACTGTGTTTTGTTAAAGTAAATGCCCATTTTTCTCCCATTAAAGGTGGAGTCAGCAATTAATAATAATAATAATAATAATAATAATAATAATAATAATAATAATAATAATAATAATAATAATAATAATAATAATAATAATAATAATAAATTTGATTTATATAGCGCTCTTCTCTCACTCAGAGTGCAATTCAGTGAATATTTCCTCACGAGTGTAGTAACTTCATGTAGGCACCGGGTCAGGCTGAAGAAATACAGTATGAATTAACTCTGTAAACAGGAATGTTGCTAGGGTTAGGGGTTGTTTGTTGTTTTTCTTCCCTCAGTCTTCCCTTGGCCCAGCTGTCCTGTTAATCCTAACCCTACATTTTACCATGTCACACATGGGAACATGTAGGGTTCGACAGTGAGACCATAAAACACTCTTTCTGCCTTTTTTCTCAGGCTAGGATGAATCGATATATAAATTTCAAACACATTTATTCTACATAAGATCTCAGAGTTCAATACACCTTCATATTTCCACCGGTGAAGTAGGTCTTTAAGAATTACCTGAGGCGATCTTGTTGTCATGCGCGGCGGGCCCGTCCAGAAGGACATTTTTCACCTGGAGGAACTCGTCGGGCCGGTCTCCTCCGATGATGGTGAAGCCAAACCCCTGGGGGCTTTTCCTCAGAGCGGTCTGCAGGATGGAGCCTTGAAGCTGGGACGGGTCTCGCGTGAAGCCTCGCAGTCCCCTAGCAGGCTCCTCTGTTGGTAGGGACAGAAGAGGAGAGGGATTGACAAACGGTAATGGACAGGGAAATTGAGGGAAAATCGATGTTTAATAGCCTAATGACTGTAATTAGTGTATACTAAATTGCATTGGTTTACCTGCACAGTTTTAGTGCAACAATAAATTGTGTCTCTTTTTATGTTTTCATAATTAGTATTTTATTAAGTTTTTGTACACCACTGTTACATGTGTCTCATATATTACACTTTAAATCCAGTCACTGGCATTTTTCTATAAATGGGAGCATGCAGTTCACATATTTACGTGATGTGAAGGTCTATGTAGTACGTACGTCAGCATGCACGTGTGTGTGAAAATGACCCTGGAAAATGAAGAGAAACTGAAAGGCTTGCTCACAAAGTGCCATCTGTCTCCATAATGGCAATATTCGCACAGTGACAACATGTCTGACAGCACGTCCCTCACTGCAACTAATTACACGATCACTCTGATAGTGTCGTAATTTAAGTGCAAACTCAAACAAATCACATACGGACACATACACACACACACACTACACAAACACACACACAAACACAAACACACACACAACTTGCCAGTCTACTGCTTTGTTTGCAAAGCCAATACACATTTCATTTCTGCGGAAATGTGAAAATCCTTTCACTGCAGCGGTAAATCCGTCGTGAAATGTTCATCTGACATTTTTCAGGTGAACTTTTCATTGCAAATTCCCTTTGTGGTGCCTGCAGGATACGTAAATGGGGTAACATTTAAGAAGACTGTGTGTATGTGTGTGTGTGTGTGTGTGTGTGTGTGTGTGTGTGTGTGTGTGTGTGTGTGTGTGTGTGCATGCTTGTATGCGTGCATGAGTTAGAGAGAGAGTGAGTAAGTTCAATGCGATAGAAAGAGACGGAGAGGAATGGAGTTAGCCTTGACAGAAATAGGGGAAATTCATACTAAATCCTGGCCCTGTGATATTGGAGCCTATATGAGATTGTGAGTTATATGCTGCGCGCCCTACAAGCTGGGCTTCTTCTCCGACCCTTTCCCACACTGATAGATGGTCCGGGCATCAATCTCATTAGGTAGGGTATGAGATAGAACCCCCCCCCCCGCCTCTCTTCCCCCTAGCCCTCCAACACTACTCTCAATGTGTCATGGGACAGCAATTTGCATAACTGCATCGCAATTGGCACATGAATGTGACCTCTTTGAAGAAGAAAAAAGAGATTATGCAAAGTATGATGAACTGTAATATTCCCGCGTCAGAGTTGTGTCAGAAGTATAGATGTCAAGGAATGTTGCGAAAGTATATGTGGCATGCAGGAGTGATAACATGACATTTAGGGTGTTAGCTTGTTTTAATATGGATGGCTTTTTTGACAAGCGTTAAGCCCCATTCAGATTGGCCAGGCGTTTCCATGTTCACAAACTATGTCAAGAGACTGTCAACACTGTTTCTTACATGACCATGAAAGCAACGCTGACAGAGAAGTGTAGAGAGAGAAGGAGGGGAGTTAGTGGGCTAAGGAGGGGAATGGAGGGACACCAAAAATACATGTTTACATGGTCTTGATTAAGCTGCGGTCCACACACTGTGGGACAAACTGTATTCTCCGGAGCGAAGTGATTATATGAAAATGTCAGGCGAAAGATTGTCGGCGCTGTAATTATGGCACAGTGCTGCGGTGCTCTGCGGCATTGTCTGGGAGGTCACGGCTAGCCATCCCTGTCAAAAAGACTGTTTAGCGTTTGGATTGGCCGCCTCGCGCACGTCCACACACGCTCACACGAGACGATCCAGCAGTGGCCATTAATTCTCATTAACGAGGGCGGCAAGGAGCAGGAGGCAGCACAGGGGAAGGTGTGTGGGTGAAGCTAGGAGGAAATCATTTCATCCACAGACACTGCTGCGGGAGAGAAGGCTCAGCTGTGGGAGCTGTGGGAGCTGTGTGCGTGAGGCAGACAGTGCTGTCTAAGGGGTACAGTCTGAGATACAGAGAGGCTAGTTTGAATACTAATGCGGCCACGCTCTGTGTGTGCACGCACCAGAAGGGGGATAACAATTCTTTCTTTACCAACCAATTCTTTTTTTTTTACAACACTGGAGAGCTGCTGCTGCCTTTACATTGACTGAGAGCACAGTGATTAGACCAGCCGAGCAGGCGGCATGCATCAACAGGTGGTAAATGATGAACAGATGACCCGGTAGAAATGCTATTTATGATCATAAGTCACTCTCAACCCCCAGTCACCCCTGTCTCTATCTCACTCTCTCTCTCTCTCCTCCTCTCCCTGTGCTCTCTAAGGAGATCATTGAACAGCGGTGACTGACTGGGGCAAAAGCATTTTCAAAGAGACCTCAGAGGCGCCCCCCTCCTCTCCCCTCCCACCCCCACGTATTTCATAATCTACTTGTCAAAATGAATTCTGCCTCCAAGTGAAGCACCGCTCCATTATTCAAATTGAATATCATCATTGCTTCAGAGGCGATGGGGCTGTTAATCAGCAGCCTGTCAACAGCTAGAGCATCTTCCAGATGACAGACGTACTCCAGCATATGGATAATACATCTAACACCTTGTTATAAAGGTTTGTTCTTCACTGAACACAAAGCTAGAGCCATTAAGATAACACCTGTGCTTTAAAGGTGGAAGTTCCAATTCTGGAAAAAAAGCCAGTGTAAATACACAGCCTATGCTCTGTAAACGGGCATGTTGCTATAGCTACAGCGGCCACCCTTTGTTTACATACCAGTTAACAGAGCCTAGGCTGTGTATTAATACTTTTTTTCCCAGCGCGCACACACTGTAAGGATATGTAGCAGATCGTGAGGAGATGTTTACTGATTTTGACACGAAGTGATTTTCAAAAATAGCGTTCTCCAGGATCGCTTACTCTACATTTAATAACGCTGTCTCCTCTGCTGAATCGTACAGCAAGAAGAATAGGACAATGGGCCAACCTATTGACAATTTATTACCATCCCCCTGGTCTGATGAATTAGCTGAAAAACAACTTTGATGTCAATTTGTCCCATAGTTGTTGTGATATTTTCACTTGAAAACCACATACTCTCGCCGCTCCAGGATAAAAGCCAGGGGATTATTGGGATGGGATAATACACTATAGTATCGGTATACAAATGTTACACAGTGCTGCTATATCTCTCTCTCTCTCTCTCTCTCTCTCTCTTTCTGTCTCTCTCAATCCCTGAAATTCCAGGATGCAATTTAGAGCAAATGATCTCACTTCCTCTGTCTGTTTCCCTGGTGACCAGCCAGAGGCAAACTTCCCGGCGCTCAATCTAAACCATGACAGTTAATGTGCATTTAACTGTCCAAATATTTGTGTAAAAACCACATACCAACGCCTCACAAAATCATTATGCTAGCAGAAAATTCTTGACTTTCTTCAAAAAAAAAAAAAAAATGACTCAATGTAGTGGTGAATCTCAAAATAAATCTAATTGAATTTCCGTAACAGACATTTTTTCTCCCTACTTCTCTCTCTCTCCCTCTGCCATGTCAGAACTTTCATAGAACAAAATGTAATTAGCAATGACAAGAAAGTTCCCATTTCCTCTACAGATCCTTCCTCCATTTACAACCTACTGTTAACACACCATTCTGAAGTGTCTGCAGCAGAGGGCTTTGGGTTGTGGGGTTATAGTTTTACCTGAGGGTGTGGCTGCGGGTGGAGGAGGCACTGCGGCGGGAATGTCCACGCTCAACTTTCTCTTAGCTTCCAGGACTGGATTCTCAAACTGCGTCTTCTGGTTGATATGGCTGCAAAGAGCGGATAGAAAAAACATCAAATGAACAAGCATTATAAATAGTTCAATAAAGCTTAACTGTGCGTATGTAATCCAACACCGTTCATTCATTACCACCACCTGTTGACTAACACACAATCGGAGTGTGAGACGATTTTTTTTTAGCATTTGTATTTGTCTGTGGTATTTTACCTGTTGGCCCCACAGAGCTTGTACTTGTACACACACAGCTGATACTGTTCTTTGTGTGTCATGCAAAACTGTGATTTGACTATGAGGGCTGGGTGTCACATAACCTAAGCTAAGGTAGACACCGGCATGTCACCTAACATACAGGTATAAGGGTGTTCTACTAACTAGAGTATGGGAACCATGAAACCAGACCTGCAAATGCTAGCTGTATAAACACACACACATGGATTGAGAGAACATCTAAACAGTAAAAAGAGATCAGTAGCAATGTTTGTGTGATGGTCCGCATTGCCATAATGATGTATTGTAATCCTATAATCAATACGCTGTAGACAGATGTTAACGAAAATGTGCTTCCTTTTAAATTTTTCTGAAAACAAACACCTTTTTTTCCCCCAAAGTTCTATATCTACAATTTGAGGGGAATTTACACCAAAGTCAATCCAAAAAAACAATTAAAAGATTTGCAGGTCACACCTGTGCACCGAGACATTTGCTGCTACCCAGAGACCTGTCCCGCCACGGTACGGTGACAATGGAGACAGGACGAGCTCGTCTGCCTAATGAGCTTTAACAGTTGTAAATCCCGGTCATGACAGCACCTTGGGAAGACAAAGTGCATCGATGCTGCACAGCAAATCAGCCGCATGCTGAGACACTGATGGTATATACAGTGTGTGTGTTTGTGTGTGTGTATTTGTGTGTGTGTGTGTGTGTGTGTATGTATGTGTGTGTCTGTGTATGTATGTGTGTGTCTGTGTGTATATATGCATTTGTGTCAGTGTGTATTTATGTATGCGCGTGTGAGTGTGTCTCTGTGTGCATTAGTAAAAACTACTCTGCACTCTTGGCGAATATGACTCATGCACAAAGATACCTTGCCCATTAAGTCTGGAGAGATAAACACTCGCCCTCTCTCTCTCTTTCATTGCAACACTTTCATTTCCTCTCTCGCTCCCTGATTGCGACACCTCATGTTTTATTTGGCCGTTGAGGCCATAATAATGAGACTTTGTGTCACGTCGTTTTCGTCTCGTTCGGTCTCTCGTTCATTCACAATAATATTTTGCCCAAACAGAAACAGAGACAGGGACCGAAGAGAGACGGCCCGGCCCCTATGTGACCCTCTTGCATAAACAGGCGCACTGATGTCTCCCCCCCCTCCCCCCCCCCCTTGCCTGCAGGTCTCCCCCCCACTCTTTGTCCACGGTAATGGGACTAAAATGAAACATTGTGCTGTTGTTTACACTCTTGATCAGAATGGAATCTCTCTCTCTCTCTCTCGCCCTCGTCTCTCCCTCTCAGGGACCTTAAACCTTCATTTTCTGTTGTACACACACACACACACACACACACACACACACACACACACACACACAGATAGCTGTTACCCATGCAGGGTTATCTGTAGTGGCATAATTGCTTTCTGCAGGACTGTGGGAAAACCGTGTCAGCTGTATTGACAATGGCATATGGGGAGCCCCTATGCATAGAGTAGTAGTCCACAGGTCCCCTGAGATGCAACAATGTCATATTGAACACCCATATACATCTCCGACATTCATTGATATGGCTCGAAGGCCAGAAATAAAAGGTCCGAAATGTACAGATGTAGATGTGTATTTTACTAAACCTTGTCTGTCTCTCCTACATAACCATCTTTTTTTTATTCAAATTTAGTTTCTTTCAATACTCTGAACCAAAAATATTAGCTTCTAAAGCACTTACATCAACTAAACTATCAATAATCATTCTGAGCACGCGTCTGAAAAGTTATTACAGAAGGATTTGTTCACGTGTTGTTAATTGTCTGATTTATGATACGTTGTGTTAATTGAAAACGTGCCAAAAATTCATAATTTTGCGAACTGCGCATATTTTTTTGTCATTTTTTTATAAAATGAATAAAGGCTGTATCCATAATCTGCACTGTAAAACTTTGGTATCAATTTTTAGTTGTCAAAGAGTTGCATATCTACTGATATGGTGCCAAATTTTCATATTTATTCAAACTTTTCTGAAAACTGTAAGTAATCAACTATCAGTTAAAAATGTTCCTCTGTTCCCCTGCAGTGTCTCGCCTAAATTTCAGCTGTGAATATAATGACGTAGCAACTCTTTCAAAAAAGTTTTCCTAAGTGAAATCAGACAGAAATCCAGACATAGCTTCAAGAGGAGCCACACAGGTATAACATTGAAGCCATGCACTCAAAAAAAGAGACCCAACATTTTGCATGCAGTTGTGTAAGCCATATCCTCCTACATCTCCCACAATTCCCTGGTGTCGCCCTCTGGGTCCCTCTAGGCATTAAGGGAGAAGTTTACTCACTCGACGTAGTAGGTGCCAAACTGGGGATCCTCAATCTTCTCCCAGCCGTAGGGCAGCTCTGGGGTGAGAACACACAAGGCAAAAAAGACAGATGCAAAATCATTTAAGTTAAGTTAGTTAAGTGGAAAAGAATAAGGACACACACAATGGAGGCATAGCGCTTTGACTGGCAGCTTCACAGCAGGCTTACCTAAACACACACAGAGCGGGAGGCTTTCTTTTTATATGTCACCATGTGTTTAGGGACTTAATACATATTGTGGAGGAGGCAGCGAGGGTAAGGGGGAAATGGGGAAAAATGTATAATGTGTTACTACATCCTCCCTGGAAAGTAATGGCCTTTTCATTTTCCAGCAGTTTTTTTTTCTCGCAGCGGCTCAGAAGGAGATCTTAGCGCAAGAGGGGCCATGGCAAATTGCCCACTGAGAGATGCTATGTTGATGAGCTCCCTGCATATGTCCCACAAGCCATTAGGAGGAGAGAGGGGGCTCAAGGCTGGAGACTCGAAGATTGTGCCTATGTCACCAACCGCATGACTGTGAACAAGCCCGCTGAGATTTTCTCATGCATACCACTGCTCCGTACAGCAGGGTGTAAGTGTGAGTACGTATGGGCAGGAATGACAGTGTACGGGTGGGAGTAAGGGGTGGATAGTAGGTGCCCCCTAAGGAAGTGTTGGTGACACTTGTTGCTCAGAATTAAAAACACAGGCAATCAGATCAATAATTAGGACAGAGCAGAATGCACCATTTGCATCATGCAACATGCAAAAAGCTGTTTTGAAAGTTGTCCTTCCTCTTCCGTGGCCATAAATAAAACAATGGAACAGTCTCCCAACACAGCTATTAACCGATACTGATTTGTAAACTTTCTCCCATCAGACTTAACATTTTTTAAAGGTCACCGCAAACTTGCAAACACAATTTTGGAGCACGGGTGGGATAGGGGTATATTATTATAAAATATAAAATCTTTGTAATCTTTTTAATGTTTAATGATGTTTATCATTGTATCTTGTCTATTTTTGTACCAAAATTGTTTTATTCCACTTATGTGCCCACTGCCCAGGGACTACAAGTGGAAAATAGAAATTTGAGCAAAAAGCTTGTAGACTTCAGTACATATCTCCTTGCCTTAAATGTTTTTTTTTGTACATTGTCCTTGCTCAAATAAAGTTAACATTTTATTACATTACACAAATCTAGAGATAACATTGTCTCACCTCCTTCCTCGCACTTCTCCGGAGGCTTGGCCTTCTTGGCGAGGCGCGGGTCCAGCCAGGTGGTGGTCTTACTGTTGTGACTTAAGTAAAAAGGACAGAGAATAGAATCATTTTCAATAAAAAAATTAAAACATTTAACGTAGTGTGACAATTCAGGCAAATTGGCAACTGGCAACTCTCAGGAGAACACTTTACCCAGGAGCTATTTCCACCAGATCTATCAAACAAACAAAACTAAAAGCTCATGAATAAAAAATTTAAAAAAAAAAATGAACGAGTGGCATACTTCTAATCTTCGGGGGATAAAATGGCTCATTAGAGAAAAGCCTTTAAAACATTAGTAACATTTTAACAAGGCTCGGAGGACACATTGAGGGAAAGGGAGGGAGGGAGAGAGAGGGAGACAGAGAGAGAGAGAGACGGAGACGGAGAGAGAGAGAGAGAGAGATGGAGAGAGAGGGAGAGAGAGGGAGAGAGAGGGAGAGAGATGCAGAGAGACAGAGAGAGAGGGAGAGAGAGAGAGAGTGAAGGAGGAGTAGAAGCAGGAATACATAGAGCGCGGAAAAAGAAAAGAGTGAGCAGCTGCAGAGATCATAAAGTTGCGGTTCAGGGGTGACGAGCCTCATTTAGCCTGTTGTTGCTCTGGCTGGCAGGGTGAGCTATTGATTTAACAGTGAGAGAGCGCGGGCGCCGGCAGCACCTGGCTCTGACAGAAGGGCTACTGCATTGACTGCTTGCCACACTATAACGGGCCAGGTAAACAATGCTGCCATGCCCTACGCCGACAATCATCTGACATCAAATGCAGCTATAGGAGGAAAATAAAAGACAAAAACTTAATGGAGCAGAACAAAACTGCCATTTGCCCGAGCCTACTACACATAGCTTCCATCATATCCAGCTCCTGGTTTGATATAGTACACAGGATGGAGCTGTCAACTGAACAGCTCTCACTCACTCACTCACTCACTCACTCACTCACTCACTCAGTCACTCACTGACTCACTGACTACATCACGCACTCATTACCTCACTACCTCGTTCACTCACTCACTCACTCACTCACTCACTCACTCACTCACTCACTCACTCACTCACTCACTCACTCACTCACTCACTCTCTTCCTACACATTTGACTATGGCATAGCTGTTTCAAAACAACTTAGGCCGACACCGATGTTGTTTGTTGACGCGTTAAAAGCACATCAGACGGTAAGCGAGCATAGCCTATAGTTTTCCTGTTCGTAGCCTACTTCAGTGGTGGTTGTCCCACCAATTTTCTTCATATATTAAAAAAAACCGCCACTGGAAAGGAGGACTCACTGCCAGCCAGGTCTCTTGACACATTTTGGCTTAGAGATATATAGTTAGTAGTTAGAGTACAAGGAGTTGGTATGAACCCAATACTGATGTAATAGGAGGGTAATAGCACCAAAACAATGCAAGCAAGTAATTATAGCAGTAAAAAAAAAAGAGCAGCCCACTTACTCTATGAAATACACCATGCCGGTCTCGGTGTAGGCCATCTCCCAGGTTTTAGGCAAGGGGTCCTGGCTTTCGTCCTGCGTGTTCGTCCACGCACGCATGTCCATGGCGGCCGCCGACTGGCTGTAGCTGGGCACCGTCTTCCTCCACTCCGCCTTGGTGTCCTTGTTGTGCTCTTTAACCCGACACGGGGACAGGCAGACGGGCACAGAGACAGACATGGGGATGGGGTGGGAGTAAGGGTAGGGGAGATGGTAGAAGGAGAAAGACACAGGAGATGATGAGAGTGGTGTTGTGGCGCCATTGTTGGTGCTCCTCTGGGCTCGTTGCATTTCTCTCCCTGCTGCTGGCTGCTGCTGCTGCTGTTGCTGCTACACTGGGTGCATAGTTACATCCACAATAAGAGTGGATGGGGTAAAGTGAGAGTGTGTGAGAGAGAGAGTGAGAGACAGAGAGAGTACACATAGAGAGAGAGAGAGAGAGAGAGAGAGAGAGAGAGAGAGAGAGAGAGAGAGAGAGAGAGAGAGAGGGACCGAAGCGCAGCGATTGACATAGGATTTGCATGTCAGCGGGCAAATGTACAAGGGACTGCCTCCCAGGCAATGGCCAAGCTGACCAATGCTTGAGCCAGTGTGTGTGTGTGTGTGTGTGTGTGTGTGTGTGTGTGTGTGTGTGTGTGTGTGTGTGTGTGTGTGTGTGAGTGAGTGAGTGAGTGAGTGAGTGAGTGAGTGAGTGAGTGAGTGAGTGAGTTTGTGCATGTATGCTCATGCGTATGTTTGTGTGTGTGCTTGTGTATTTTCCTGATCTTGATGTGAGTGTGTGTGTGTTTGTGTCTATGTGTGTGGGTGTGTATGTGTGTGTGTGCCTATGTACTGTATTTGCCTGATCTTGATTTGTGTGTGCGTGCGTGTGTCTGTGTGAAACTCTTATCTGCAGATTTTCATCTGGCTAGGACCTAGCTTCATCATGGCGTTGAATGCTCAGACTGTTTGTCTGGGGTAATTGAATGGCAGCGTTAGAAAAGTGACAGCAGCTGTTGACTGGGAGAAGCCAATAGCTTTTTGTGTTGACATCGGGGAGAGCCTCTCTTTTTTCATGAGTTTCTGCACTTATAAAAGCCAGAATAAATCACTATGTATGCAGACATTTTGCTCCAGGCTACATCAGCTTTCAGCCAGAGGAATATAAACTGGGCCGTTACAGCAAGTGGGCATGTAGGCCTCATTCCCTGACGAGAACGCTGAAAGGATAGTCAAGATAAGGTATGGTCAAATGTATTCCCCCCTACCTATACCGTTATACTTCACCACTTTCAAATCCATCCACATACTGACAAATGTATAGAAAACTGCATTTGAAAACGCATGACTGACTGAACTAGAAGTGACACGCTTTCGACAATGGGTGTGTTTTTCTTGGACTGGGCTCCACACAGCCATCACTAACTTGCCTAAGGCTACACAGATGATGTGTCCCTGACAACATCTCTCTCTTGGTTGTGAGATGAGCAGTTACACGCTCACTGATTTATTTTATTTTATTTTATTTTATTTTATTTTATTTTATTTTTTATTTTTTATCCATCTCTTGACATGTGACCACAGTGTAAAGATGCTCAGCTCCTCCCCTCTGATTGCTAGATGTGGTTCATACCCTATAAAATAAATGGCTTTCGTTATTTGAACTAGCTTTTATATTTCAGATGGGCGTGGGGTCATACATGTTGACATCACTGCCAGGGAATTTGACATTTATATTGATTTCCTTGAGAGCACAGCAGAAATGTGTGCATCCAGTAACATATTCTCTATGTGCGGGGGGGTTATAACATTAAGGTTTGTGTTTCCTCACATTGAAAGCTAGAAATACCAGTAATATGTTTCCACGATGCATACAATTAACGAACAGTGGAAGTACATTGGTGGTAGGGCGATGCTTTAAAGAAGGTAAAGTTCCTAAGAAACTACATTATGGTACCATGACACGGCAAACACACAATATGTAAGGTCGCAGTAACATTTGACCTCCAATATCAAATCAGTTCACGCTCGAGTTTGTGCTAAATTTGACCAAAATCCCTTAAACCGTTCTTGAGATATTGCGTTCATGATGTCACAGTGACCTTGACCTTTGACCTATAAGCTCCAAAAATCCATTAAGTTCAGCCTGGAGTTTGTGCTAACTTTGAAAATAATTCTTATCAGTTTATTCTTGTGTCGAAAGTTGACATTTGTGCAAACTTAGAAGGACGGACAGACAGATAACCCGAAAAACATAATGCCGCTCTGGCCTCTGGCTATTGTCGGCGCAGAGGCATAAAACAATTCCTCACAGTCCCAGACAGAGAAATAAAAGACATAACATCAAGAGCAAAGTCTATCCCCACTTTCCAAAGGGATTACTTCTATCGATCTCACACGCTCTTTGGTTACTCCTTGACTTTGCATGCGGCTGTGATTTAGTGCTGACCTTGCATGCGGGGAAAGCTAATCCTGAGAGTGTTATTGTCCGGAGAAAAAGACTGATAATAAAAAGAAAGAAAGAGAGAAAAATAGGCCAGGCTGTTTGAGCAAATGTGAGGATTATGTAATCAACTACGAAGGCAACAAAAAATTTAAAATCATTCAAGCAAACGAAACAAAAACAAAAGCTTAACATGTGGAGAAAATTGGCCTGAGGGCAAACTTGGATTAACAACAAGCAGTACAGTAATTGCAATATAATATTATTTTTGAAACAGTAAAATAAAAAAATAGTCAAAATGTGTTTCCTTACCGGCCAGGCCGTTGACCATAGGAGGCTTCTCTTCCTCGTCCTCTTCCTCCGGCGCGGCGCTGTCCTTTCTGTCCATCTTACTGACGGAGGTCGTGCGTTTTCTCTGGACCTCCGTGTCAAACTCCTCGTCAAACAGAACCTGGTCCACCAAGTCTGGCTGCACGGGGCTGGGCTCTGCTGGGGGCTTAGGGGTCCCATAGTAGTTGCCTGGAATGGAGAGACAATGAAAAATATATACGTGTGAACATTCTTTAACTTAAAGGAGAGGTAAGTGTTAATTTTGTATTGCCAATATACTCGTTAAATCACTCTATATTAACACAGAAACCACTTTAACAGTATGGGCAGTTCATAATACAGGTCTGCCAGTCATTCAGCTTTGCAGTAATTGCCAGATACAATTTTGAGTATCCCGCTCGTTTTTTTATCGCATCAGGAGACAGAGCGCCATAAAGAGGCGGGGTCTCTGTGCCCGTGAACGATGACTCGCTGCTCTCCATCGCGGCACTATCTGATGAAGGCGGCTGTGCGTTCATGTGGTGGTGACGTAGGGACGAGGGAGGGGACTGCTAACTGCAGTCATTGACAGGAATTTAGCTAAAAAGGACCATATCACTTACTGCTCCTTTAAAGTGTAGAGTCTTTCTTTGACCCCATTCATTGCACAAGCCTAATGTGTAGCCTCCATTGCTACTTACCATACTTTAACCTTTACACACTCAGTTAACCACAATCTTATTTTATTCCAACCCCAGATTGGATAACCTTGCAAGTTGCTTGGAGTATTTTTCCATCAGTACAGGAGAACCAGAATCCACTCACACAAAATAACAAGGGAAACAAATTGCTGGTCTCTTCTCGGCTTTGCAATACATCACAGAAGAGGAATAGACAACGAATCACCAGTGCTGCAGGAAAAACCAATGTGTTGATATCAGATCAAGGAGAAGTAATCTCACCTCAATGGTAGCCTCTGTTTACATTTCTTTAAACAGTACAGGGGAGTCTGATTAGAGACGTTCTGTTGGGAATAAAAATGAGAACAGGCTTGCCTTTTGCTGTAGTTACTCAAGTTTTGGACCAGATTTCTGCTTATGAAAAAAAAAATCACACTAAAATCATTCTTATTGCTCATTTTGAATGGTAGGTACTGCTGTTGCTATCACTACTGTAGGCCCGGGGAAGGTTTTCCCCTCAGTACCATATGCTTCAACGAACACACAGAGAGGGACATGTTGTCTCCCCAGACTCAAACCAGAGCTTAACCCTGATGTAACAACATATAGACATGATCCCTCGCTGGCTTCCCATCTGCCAAAGAGCCGACTGTGAGATGGAAATGTTTTTTTCTAAGTTCATTTTTGATTCATTCTTAATGTCCTTTTTACTATGTGTTTCTCTATTCGTATGTGTTTAAAAAAAAATTGTATTACTTTTATTGTAGTGTAGTGTGTTGTTCTTTTCTGTTGTGGTGGTTGTGTGTTAATGTTACATTTCACTACGGTAGCACTCCCAGCCCTCAGACCAAAGCCAGAAGACTGTTATATTTTTTCATATTCATAGCTCATTTCCCCCGGGGGAACTATGGCTACAGCTATTTATGCTAAGGTACTGGATAGTTTCTGAAGCACTTTGGATTGCTCCTTTGAGTCCATCAGCCTCCCTCTGCTGCCATGGCTGTGCCCGAGGCAGCAAAGAGTCTCATACTCCACAGAGCCAGGCTCCTAACTATAGCAGAGACATGTCGGGTGACCTACTGCGTGCAAGAGAGAAGGAGGAAAATACAGAATGGATGAAAACTTAAAGGAACAAGAGGCGAGAAAATTTGTGCTACCTACTGTATGCTGATTTGTTGTTTGTTTTGTGTCTCTAGGAAGTCGCAGTGCTCTTGGGATTGCAGCGGGGTTTAAGCTGTGTGTGTAACTGGCTTAACATTGTACATAACAGTTAAATAGTACATGGGGACGTGGCCAGATACGGTGACGAAAGAGTCTACTGGGAGAAAGGGAAAACGAGGATAGTAACAAAGGAAAGTATGGGAGGCAGCAGAGAGTGAAAGAGAAATGGTGTGACTATGGCATTAAGTTTCCACACAAAGCAAAATATGTAACATCATTTTTTATTTGTGTCATTTATCATTTATCATATTACTGTTATTTTATGATGTATTCCTGTCTATTGTTTTATCCATTTTTACTGTGCAGTGCTTTGGTCTGCCTCGGCAGTTATTAATGGTCTTTATAAATAAAGTTGACTTGACTCGAGTCGATTTAGATAAATATTTCCAAAAGTCTATTAAACTATTGTTTGCCATCCATAAAGCCAGGCAGACAAGGATGGAATACAGATGGATTTTGCATGTAAACAAAGTCATACATCATAATTGATTGAGGTAATTACATTAATCCGTGTTTTTGATTTACGGCAAATGAATCTAAGTAGCGTATTGAAAACCCATTAAATCCTTTACAAGGGCCGTAATTAATAGGATGCTTACTGACGGAATTCCAATGGAGGGGAGTTACATTAGGAGGTGGTAATTTGCTCCGTGCACTCCATAGTTTGTGAAGCACACACACACACACACACAAAAAAAAAAGGTACTCGTAGCCTCTGTAAGTACCTATTAGCGAGGAGCTAGGAGACAGTGACCGCATTACAGAAGTGCACTGAGATTGGATAGCGTTGTAGTTATACTGTAGTAATGAACCAGCTGTATAAAAAGCAGTCATTGACGAGAATTTAAAACTTAATGTTAAACTATGCAACCTGAAAAAAAGCCCTCAAAAGACTTGAAGTTGTGTTGTTAACTCCACTTAAAGAAATAAGTGAGGTGTCTCTTTGAATAGATAGCTTTTTTTGTGGCTGATACCATTTAAAAAACTGTTTGCTTGCATCTCATGTGGCTCCTTATACTGTATATATATTTATTTTAATCAAATCCAGTAGCATTAATATTCTGTGTGCTCCCCAGGCGTCTACACACACATTTAGTGCAAATGTATCATCGTATTGTAATGTAGTGATTACTAATCATCCACTGCTCCCTTTAAAAAAAGAAACGAATGCTCAGGCCTATTTGTATTCTAATCCCCTGTCTTTCTTTTGATGTGACGACTGTATATGGTTTGTTTGATCATATCAAAAGATGGCCAGTAGCTCAATAATTAGATTCCATTAATAAAAGCAACTAGAAAAAAATGGGCAATAAATAAATGGATGAATCAAAGAGGTGGATATGTGTTATTCTAATAGATAAATAATAAATGAATAAACAAATGAGAAATTAAAAGAATATAGTATATACCATTAAATACCACAACATGTGACAGGCACAACAACAAAATTAAAACGGTATGGAATAAGAACAACAACAAAAATATATATATACACTCCACATATTTAAATTAATTCCAGCTGAAAAAGTGGTTGTGAATACTGGAGAGAAAAGAAATGCCAATATTTAATAAATGAGACACCTATGAGTCACCATAGAAGCGAGTCAACAGGTTGTGGTACAAACTGTATTGATGGCTCTATCTCTTATGTCTTTAATACTTAAAAAAAAAAAGAATAGATAGCAGTTTTAAATAGTTTCCTCAAAGTGAATGAGACATTTGCCTGTCGATGACTTGAAAAGCCATTAGCCCATTTGATCTTCTAAATTAAATGCTACGTAAAAGCAATCATAGCTCATCTAGTGACAGTGGAGGCTGCTCCTGCCACTCAAGATAGATCTACATTTTAATGAAAGCGAGAGAGAGAGAGAGAGAGAGAGAGAGAGAGAGAGAGAGAGAGAGAGAGAGAGAGAGAGAGAGAGAGAGAGAGAGAGAGAGCGAGCACTGGTCTAACCTGTCTGTGATCCTGATAAATAATTTTGCCTCATTAACAGATGTCCCCTGTCTCATTATCAAGACAAAGATAGTTCCCACTATTAAAAAATAATAAAAAAATCAGCCCCTGATTTGACATTTGAATATGGTGTCTGGTCACCCTTTGGCAACCCCCATGATGTCAGCGTGACCACTTTGAATCGTTCACCTTATTAGATTAATGCGCTGTTCAGTTTAAGAGCAACCATGCTAGTAACTCCCCATGACCATTTGTGTGTGTGTGTGTGTGTGTGTGTGTGTGTGTGTGTGTGTGTATGTGTGTGCGCGTGTGTGCGAGATAGAGAAAAAAATAGGCACCTGTTGATATGGGCACTGAATCGACACGCTGTGTTCTGCTATACATTAACAATGAGTTAAAGAATAGAAATGTAATATCTTGGAAATAATGATTCCTCCCACGAGTTCTTTCCTTACGATCGAAACACATCTCTGACCTCGGGACTCAGCAAATACACCGCATTGTAAGTCGCCCACTAGCAAGCACATTTTAGCACCGTGTCAAGCAATTATACAATGCATAACCATAGATAGTAAATAATATGCTTAACCCACAGGTATAGAAAATGTATATGTACTACTCTTTTGGAATAGAGGCAGTAAAAATGGTGATATGTTTCATGTAATGTGTCATCTGAATTTGGTTACTTTCCTTGCTCAACCTATCAGAGACAAAATTAGTCAAAAACAAAGAAACCTGTAGTGAAATATGACTGCCCATCATGCTGTAAAATGTAACAATTTTAGGTTATGTACAGCTTTTGAATTTCAGTTTTTCCTCACTTTTATCACGGCGTGGCAAAATGACAACCGCCAGCCGTGTTAATGTGGTAACTGCGACAGCTACAGTGTGCACTGAGGCCTGCTCATTTCAGCATACTTTCAGTTCATTAAAGCTCCTTCTGCAGCCTTCTGAGACTGGTGGGTGGAATACTGTAAGTAAAGCAAAGCCATTTTTTTTTACCATTTTTAACACAACCCAGGCCAACACTTGCTTGGCACTGTCAGCGAATTACACAGCCATTAACTCATGTCACACACGCAACGGTTCTGTTTGCCACCAGTTAGAAGTGGTTTCATGTCAAAGGAGGGACATTAAAAAATAAATAAAAAAAAATTTCCCGTAAGCCACTGCTTTGTTGTGCCCGGAGAGACCAGACACTAGGGCCATGCGGGTGTTAATGGGTGGGAAAGAATGCCTTTATGTGTATGTGTGTGTGTGTGTGTGTGTGTGTGTGTGTGTGTGTGTGTGTGTGTCTGACTGTGTGTGTGTGTGTGTGTGTGTGTGTGTACATTACATCATCCCTTTTAGTCAACAGCTGCCGGCGTATCTCATCTCCGACTCAAAGAAAATGTGAGTTCCAACTGTGACCACAGCTTTATCCTCAGTGAGACATAACCTCTCCAAAATCTCACTATATCCTCCATGAAAGAAATGTTCATTATACGCTGCCTACAGTCTTATGTACGCTGCGCTGGAAATACTAGTAGAAAAGCAGTCATGGTCATTTAGGCAATGTGAAATGCTATAGCAAAAATGCCTGTGTTTTATGGCAATGTTTTCAAACACAAATGGGAATTGGAGACGTCCCCCTTATGATGTGTGGAAGTTTGGGGAAAACCTCCCAAGGGGGTTATAAACTCTGGCTCACACACACACAACACACACACACACACACACACACACACACACACACACACACACACACACACACACACACACACACACACACACACACTCTCTCTCTCTGTCACACACACATTCTCTCTCTCACGCACACACACATACACACTCTCTCATTCACTCACTCACTCACACAAACAAAAACACATACTCTCTCGCTCTCTCTCTCTCTCTCTCACGCACACACATACACACACATCACCTAATCTCTCACTCACTACTGCAGGGAGTGCGAATGCGAAGGGGTTGACAAGGTTGGCTTGTGAAGTGCGGGGATCCATGCCAAGCAGGGCCTGGTGAGACCGGTGCCAAGGCTGGAGCATAAGACGGGCTTCACCCGCCCAGGGGCGACTGGCAGTCAGTGAGGAGGACTGGGCCAGACTGGGCACTACACACACAGAGAGAGAGAGAGAGAGAGAGAGAGAGAGAGAGAGAGAGAGAGAGAGAGAGAGTGGAAGAGAGAGAGAGAGAGAGAGAGAGAGAGAGAGAGAGTGGAAGAGCCCCTTCCTTCAATGATTAATGAGGTTCTGTGTGTCTGCTGTGGCTGGCAGGTTCAAAGAGGCAGAGGAGATAAATGCAGAGTGAAGCTTGGTTTGGTGTGTGTGTGTGTGTGTGTGTGTGTCTGTGTATGTGTATGTGTGTGTGTGTGTGTGTTTTTGTTTGTGTGAGTGAGTGAATGAGAGAGTGTGTACGTGTGTGTGCGTGAGAGAGAATGTGTGTGTGTGTGTGTGTGTGTGTGTGCGTGTGTGTGTGTGCGTGTGTGTGTGTGCGTGCGTGCGTGCGTGCGTCTTTCACAACCTCACAGCTGTAAGATGACCTGCCTCTCATAAATAAACGTCCTTTCTAGTTTGTGTTCTATCTCCTGGGTCTGTGTTGTGACACCCTATAAATTACACACACCACTCCTCCTATGTTTGTTACTGAGCTGCTGTCCTCTCCCCCTAATCTCTCTCCCTCTCTTGTACACGTCCACCTCCTGTGTCAAGATGTTTTCCTTTTATGTTTGTTCTTATGGTATTTTTAATGTGGGCATAAACACTTAATTCATCTCCTATGTTATCAGTGGGAGCGGAGGTACTTCTTTAGTCCTCTTCTTTGCCAGTTTCTTGGAGTGGGCAGCTGTTGCATAGCGCAGCACACTTTTTTTTTCCTGCCCTCCTTCCTCCAATGATTTATGGCCCGTTGCCATGTTTCTATCTAATCCACAGCTATGCAGCCCATGCCTCAGAACTTCACAAATCCTATAATGCCAAAAAAAGACCCCATTATACAATGGCTGCAGGCAACGTTGGGCCAGCAAAAAAAAATATTTTCCTTTCCAGTAAAGGCCATGATCAAGGGGAATACATTTTGTTTTGAGCTAAGGGGATTAACAACTTCTCTCCCCTGACAAATTGGCCCCTTCGCAACCCTGCAACTACAGACTCTGACTGTTAAAGCTATAGTGCGTAACTTCGGTTACTTTCAAGCCATTGCCAAACGAGTTGACACAAAGTTGATTAAGCTTATCAGCTCCACAAAACGCTCTGTATTTCTAAGTATGCTATGGCAGTGTTCAAAACTGGCATCTCCCCCAGACACTTGCTAAAAAAAATCCCAATGAGGGCCCAAGAAATGTCTCAGTTGTTGATTCTACTGCCCATGCCAGTCTTATGATTTGCCAACATGGATTGTGCTTGATACCAGCCTAATGGAGTACCACTACCATAAGCAATAGACAATTGCAAAAGAAAGCCCATATAACAAAGGCATGTGGAATAACTACTAAATACATGCAAGCATATTTTTGGAAATAGTAATACACAGAAGTCAACTTAAGGCTGTGTTTTAAGCTGGGATCTTCATATCAACTTCTGTACCCATGCTACTTTTCCTGACTTTGAGTTTGAGTCAGAAACGGACACTTGCCTTCTGTGAATTTAAGCTTGTTCATCACACCTCCCCTTCTCTGTCATGAATGATTCATACCACTGGCTTTTCTGTACCGTCCACACTTGTGAGGGGTACAACAATTGGATATGACCTAATTCACATACACACACATACAGTCTTGCACGTACACACATCGAATTCTTGAGAGTTTCGGCACTGCCAAGGGTAACAAAAATTACTCACGCACACACTGACACTTCAAATCTGTGAAAACAAAACAAACTGACAAACTAATCTCTTTGTTTTGGTGCAGTTTAAAATCCAAACTACTTTACGACCTGTTTGGAATGCAGAGGGGAGTTGGAAAATCAAATACGAAAAAAAAGCTAATACGCACGTAATTTTCCCTTTTGTTATGCTTGGTTAAATATTTTCATAATATTGGCTTTCATGAAATATCTTTCTATTATTGGAAAGGTCGAGTGGCATTGACAACCAATCTGTAAAACAGTTATTGGCTCCGGCAAAGCAGTGTGAGAGAATGTCACTTTTTGTGTTACACATTAACCATAAATACATCACGCCCCTTGTTGTGTGCACAGGTCTGGGGGATTAGTCACAGCTGACAACAGGGCCCATGCAGGGTCAATGTTCCCATTCAATCAGTCACACTAAATAAAGTATCTTTCTATCTATCTATCTATCTATCTATCTATCTATCTATCTATCTATCTATCTATCTATCTATCTATCTATCTATCTATCTATCTATCTATCTATCTATCTATCTATCTATCTATCTTCTACACATATAGTAAGGCATTCAAATAAAGAAACGTTACGTGCACTGAATAAGCCGGGCATGTCACAAGAGGGCAAGAGCGAGACAAATATTGACCGGCTAGAAATGTTAAAGTGGGCGGGATTTTTCAGTGTGGTTTTCCCCAGAGGCCTTGACACTAAAAAGTTCAGTTCAGTTCCGATTTGAGGAAAAATAATTGTTTCCAGTAAGGCTGCATGGAAACACTTCAACAAAACAAAAGAAACAATAGAACACACTTCATATAGGAAGGGAAATAAAGTGGCTGAGAGGCAGTTTATGGCACTTTGAAATGAAGTGTGTTCATTGCATATTATGTAGAACTCAATCAAATCAAATCTGTTGTACCTAAAGACTATTGCTGATTAAAGGGGATTTCTGTTAGGTTCTCAGGGAAAATGTTACAATCTGCAGTATACGACCTCTAGCAACTAGTAACAGAACTGTTGTCAATGACTAACTCACCACAGGGAAATAAATCATTCATTTTGTGGTAAATATCTCTTCCTCTAGTTTCCCTGTACTCGAGTGTGTCTGCCTGTGTGTCTGCCTGTGTGTCTGCCTGTCTGTCTGTCTGCATGTCTGTATATCTGTGTTTGTGTGTGAAATCTGTAAGGACTCAGAAGTCAAAGGTCTAGCTCTTAATAATTAACTTTTTCTTTTGCCTTCAATGTGCATAAGGTTGTGTTACATAGAGAGCAGAGCAGCCCCATTATTCATTCTGTTGACTGGTTCACAGGTTCACGGTTGAAGAGCCACTCTCCCAGGGGTGGATATGGGAAATAATACCTCTTAATAAAGGCAACACATTTATGATAGTTCTTATAGACAAAAACATCACATTGGGATATATTATCTCTGGTGCTTTCATATTAACGGGGACAGGATGATGAAATGGACAATGTGTTGACTTCAGCAGTTGACCTGCACATCTCAGCAAATTCACAAGATAACTAATAAACCAGGGCATTATCATTAACTGCAAATGTGTCCCCAAGAGTGGGTGAATGGGATAATGTAGCCTATTGTAGTGACATAACATAATGCTCTGTGTCCATGGCCACTTCTCCTTATGTTGGCAGTATTTTTCTCAATTATAGGCTTGTGAACTTTATGCTGTTCTTCGTCATTTCTAAAGGGTGTGTTTGACTATTTGGTTGATTTAGTTTAGGGCTGGAGTAAAAGCTTAGCTGAATTCTAGTGTAGTTTATGTGAGGTGTGATGGCATAACTGGCCAACCATAGGATATTATGATAGTAGATATGTGAGAGTAGCATCAATGCAGAGGCTACATAACATTCAAATCCAGCTGTGATCGCCACAAGCAGCGACACGGTTGATGTTGTGTTGTGATGATGGGACTAGTACTAATTCATACCAACTTGTTCTTTTTTGGCCTTCAAAATAAACTTTCCAAAATGTCCCCATCTGTTATTGTACAGTTTGTGTTGTGCGGTATTGTGTTGTGTTGTGTTGGGACTTACCATCATACGTGCCACTCTCCAGCAGCAGTCCACTTTCTTCCAGGTCACGGAATTCCCCCACACTGATGAAATTGTAGTCCACTCCGGGAACCTCCCCCTCCCTGGGCTGCCGAGTGGTGCCTGCCAATACACGATACACAGTTTAAGACGGAGGGGAAACATCATCCATCCAAACAAGACAAGAAAAAGTAAGATTCACTTATGGGGAGGTGGGAGTTGTATCCAGCATGCCCACGGAGATATGATTCAAGACTAAACACAGCACTCTGAGGGGGGGGGGTGCATTTGTGTCTACATCATGAATAGTGAACAGAGCTGGGACCTTGAGCCTATGAATTCATTATTAAAATATGAAACAGTCCAAAAAATCCACTACACAGCAGCATAGCACAGCTGTCAGAATACAAAGGGAGTGTCACTGATGATAATGGTAACGAACAGGGTTTTAATTGCACACTATTTTACTCCGGCTTCCGCGTATACAGCGGCACCTTTATTCCTTAAGGATGCAATTAAATAGTCTACAATAGTAATGCAATAAATAAGTGAGGAGAATTGGAGAAGACAGCTTTAGTTGCATGCCAAGGAGCTTGAATGGATAACATCCAACTTCACTGTTGACCTTCTGCGCATTTGTCCAATTATTGCACTACTATTTAATGATTAAACATAAATGTATAGTGGTGACTTGTCAGCATAATGCCACTTAAGTACAAATTGTGATCACGCCAGGGCCATAACTGAGACATTAAAGCCAAAGAATGATGCTGCTGTGTGGGATCATAAATGTATCTTCCCCAGATGCTCACGGACAGTCCTATCCATTACGGCCTTATACCACCTGTTACCAACATGAGAAAGATTTGCTCAATTCATAAACCAAGTGCATAAAATCCCAACGTCATGGGAGTAAAAATCAGTCAGATGTTTTGCAGTGTGTTGCCTCTTTCATCTGAGTGGTAATGGTCAAGGTCTGGTGCTTTATGCCTTTAAAAAAATCCAGAAGAAACAGTTCAGCAATATGTGTTCCATTTTTTTTTTCAATATCTACATCTGTTTTTTCACCTTAAAAAAAAAGACTCCAGTATGTTAATTTTTTTTTTGTGATTTCCACGCACAGTATTCTATTTCGTCTACATTTAATTTAATTATATGTTGCATTCTTACTGTAGTTTATATTCATATGATGCACCTTATCTCTACACTTTTATCTGCACAGTGTCCTTGCACTACTTCAGTGTTTATTTGTGTCTCAAGTGTTGCTCTATTCACTTGGGTGATTTTTCTTCGTCTATTGCAGTGTTGAGAGGAGCCTGAGGCCTCAGAATTTCAATGCCAATGACTGCTGCTGTAATTGTGGTTTGCAAATGACGAATAAACCATCTTGAATCTCAAATCTTGTACTGCAGTTCCCGTAAAGTCAATGTCATAACATCATAATCAACCAAAAAACCCAGCATCTGGTAAAAAAAATTAAAATAATAATAAGAAAAAAAGTTACGTGTTTTGCCTTGTTGACGCTCTCATCTGTGAGACATTAGAAACAGATTGTTACGAAAAATTATTTCACGCTCTCTAACATGCCAACTCTGCTTACCGTCATCTGAGATGTAATCAGGGCTTTTGGAGTTACCTCTGAGCTCAAATGCTACTCAGCAGGCACAAGGGATTTTCACTCAAGGTTTTTAATGGGAACCAATGCCAATTCTTAAAAAAATATATAAATATATATATATATATCAAGAGCGCAGTAGAAGCAATCACATCTGAAACACCAAAGTTTGTTTCAAAGACATTCTTTTATTTTGTCAACAGAGCAATCAGAGGAGCAAAGCCACACAAGGGGAAAAAAGGTGATTTAGCGTTGTAGTGTTTAGTCAGCTACCTTACCTGAGGAAATGAGAAAGGAAAGAGACGTTTTATACCCTTACAATTTAAAGCTATAGTGCGTAACTTCTGTCTAATTACAACAATACTGTTGGTGTCTACGCTGTCTACATGAGGTAAGCCTTCTGTGATCGTGCATGGATTTGATTCCTGCTGCTCTATGTCCATGTTTTTTATTAAGCAGTAGAATCAACTACTGAAAAAAAACATCTTGGGCACGTCTTGGGATTTTTTCTGAGCTCCTGCGCTAGTGTCGGGGGGGGGGGGGGGTAACACCAGTATGTAAACGTTGCCATAATTAGATATACAGAGAGAGTTTTGTGAAGCTGATAGGCTTTAATCAACTTTGTGTCAACTGGTTTGGCGATGGCTTGAATGTAACAAACATTAATTTATATATAAAACAGTTACACACTATAGCTTTAAATTCTCATAACCAGAGCCAGATGCCTTTGTAATCATAATGTCATCCTCTAGTGTCTCAAGTGTTGCTCTAACATGACTTCAAGAGGTAAGAGAAGACAAGAGGGTTACGACTTTTAAAAAAATAATAGAAGGGCGGAAACAAAGGCTGTGGATTCCATCTGCGCTGATGTGTTCTAGACGGGTGAAGCAAAACAAATGGGTCTCTCCATGCCAGGACAGCTGCGAGGGAGGGGAGTATGATTAGGGTAGAAGAACCCAGCCAGCCAATCAACAGTGGAGAGAGAGACTGTTGAAACTATAGCAATGTAACTATTATCTCTGGAAGGCGCACGGCAGGATAAGGGGCTTTGAAGAGTGAGACAAGAGAGGAAATTTGCTTGCTCCATTTCTCACTGGAGAGGAGCACACACACCGTTCTAACTTCCATCTTGTGTGTGTGTGATACGGTATACTCACAGAACAAGCCTCCCTTTGAAGAGATGAAAACAAGACAAGGCAAAACTAAAGCAAATGAAAAAAAAAACAAAAAAAAAACAAGCACCGGTAATAACTAGGTCCACAGCGGTTATATCCCGGATTAGCAACAGAATCTAGCTCTCCAGTATTATGTGTGAACCCCTAAGCAGGTTGAACACCAACTTTTTGGGGTACTGACAGCCAAGTGACAAGCTTTTACCAACACATTTTTAGCTACGTTTGCTATGAAGAGTTAGAAATAATAGGTAACTGTGAATCTTAATGCTCCATCTTAATACGGAAACACTTCATTTGATACTGGATGTATTAAAAAGAAAACTGGCTGGGGCACTTCTGCTACATTTCACAATTTGTTCTTGTTTTTCTTTAATTTTTGCAATGCTGTGTGCCTTGTGAATGACAAGAGATCTATGGGAAGAGAAAGGAGGTTTTGCGGTGACGGAGTTGGTGGGCCCAGGATTTAGTTTTCAAGATAAGCTTGGAGGATCTGGTTGGTGCCCTGGTCCTCCCCTTGGCACCTTTCCTGAGCCCCTGTCATCTTTGGTGGGAGCCAAGTGTGACACTTAACGAAGCCCTGGCTCACTGTGTGTGCAGTGAGAAGTCAAGCTCCTTCTCTCTCTCACTCTGAGATGCCTTTTGTGGGGCTGCCGTAATGAGCACAGGCATCATGCTGAAGCAGCTCTTTAGGCTCTCACTGACACACACTGGCCAGAGCAGAGCGGACAGGGGACATATGCTGAGCCACTGAAGCCAAACTGCAACTGTCTCACAAGGGGGTATTCATGGGCACACGTTTTGCTGTTGACTCTCAAAATTAGACTCAATCTTCAGAAAATGGGTTAAAAAGTAGAACATGACGTGAAGATTTAGTGCTTGAATTAATGCAATATAACCTTTAAGATTAGAAGGGAGGGAATTGAACACAAGCATTTCGATGAAAAAGATGTTACTCGTAACGCTAGACACTGCAACTTAATACCGTGGTGTAGGGGAGCTGAGAACTAATGTACTGTTTTATAATGTAAATTAATTCAAACATTTGAACATCAACTGGGGAGTTCATTCAACAAGATGAGAATCTAGAAACAATATTATTATTATTATTTTCTCCAATTAGTCATTACTGCTTTAGTGTACAATAAATGCAACCTCAACCTCGACTTTTACAATGGCTTTCCCTCCATGCAAAATATGTGATATGAGACCTTTGGAAAATTCTAACTCAGAAAGATATTGAACTATGTCTGTAGCTGTGATAAATGGCACAACAAAAATTCAAATGTTTTTCTTTTTGTACTTAGCTGTGGAGACCAAAGCATTCCAGCTGCTCTTTCATTTACGCATGATGGCCTTGTTGTCTTTTTTTTTTTTTACTATCACTTGAGTATAAAAAGCTAAACGCTCCGACCTGGTTATGTATTCTTCTGTTCTAAAAGGTACACACTCGAGATGATTCAAAAGGAAAAAAGCTCTGGTATTCAAGCCATGAAGGTGAAAAAGATAGCAGCAGTCTTTCACACCTTTACTTGCTAAAAAAATTAAGGTTTGAATATATAATGTGGTAATGAATTAAGTGAGACGGTTTCATTCAATTACACACACTCACAAATAAGTGTGCCAGTCCCCTCAGTGCCACTACAGCTGTTTTGTACAAGCCTAATAAGTGTTGAGGAATATTTCTCTCATGGTAGGTAATGTGAGCCTTCTACATGAAAGTCTTTACCAGTGTTTCCTAGGATATCAGAGTTACATTACGCCAAAGATTAGGGATGGGACCAATCCAATATCGGTATTGGGTCCTCTTTAAACATTCCTGTCTTGCTTAAGCCTTCATGGCCTTACACATAACATCACTACCGCCGTAAAATAAATGTAAATGATATCACACAGTATCGGTATCGGCCAATATTCAAATCCCAGATATCGGATCGGAATTGAAAAAACTGGATTGGTTCATCTCTACTTAAGACTTCGAGCTTTAACTACATATAAGAAAAGCAAATGCAGGGAAGAAAAATCGGTAGGATGATGCACGTAATGCAACAGATGAGAACAGACTGTGCTCCATCTGGAGAGGGGGTCAGAGGTGGAACAAGCATAGCCCAGACAGAGAGAGAGAGAGAGAGAGAGAGAGAGAGAGAGAGAGAGAGAGAGAGAGAGAGAGAGAGAGATAGAGAGAGAGAGAGAGAAGACTAGGTTGTGCCCGGGGCTGTTTTGAAAGCTTCATTCTACTTACAGGGAATGGTGCGGAGGTACAGGTTGTCCCTGATCACCTGCTGCAGCTTATGGTCCAGGGAGCCCTTCTGAAACTGCAGGCTGAGGTAGTGACGCAAATCAGTATTCAACACCTTCCCTAGAAGACAAAAAGAAAGAGAAATGTGGGTCAGTTTTACAATTAGTGTACATCACGTAGGAGGGCATCCACAAGACGCTTACTGAACACCCACTGTGGCGATTTGATTTTGGAAAAAAGACATTTTGTAAATTTAATTTAATGTCAATTTAAATTGAAACAAGCTGCACCAAACGCCTCCGACGGCTCAACCCATAACAACAAGCTGCCCACATCCAAAGGGTCCTTGTCCGACAGTAATTACCTGTCCCCAAGCACTATGTGGCAAAGATAGCATATTGGGTTATCACATTGAAGCTATACGCGATAAAACATTAATTGGGCCATCTTGTTTGTTAAAATCCAGATGCATTCATTACATAAAATAAGCCGCTAGTACTGTTGCTTCTTGGGAACTGCAGTATGTTGAAGCCAAGTCTGAAGAAGTACAGGAGCTTCACAGTCATCTTAAAGCATCATTTATCATTCTCCTTCCTTCGAGCGACAGATTGTCAGAGGGAGGAAAAGGAGCGATAAAGAGAGAGAGGGAGGAAACAGAGAGAGAGAGGATCTAAGTTCTCCGTAGTAGCGCTCTCTTCCTCTGTGTTTGAACTCCAGCTGTGGGGAAGCAGCTCCTTCCTCGGGATAGGGAGGATGTGCTTTGAATATACTGTATAGGCATCAATAACCAGAGCTTTCTCCTCATAGCTGCCTCGCAGGGGGGTACATAATTATATAAGTTTCATAGGCTGTGTTCGAAAAGCCCTACTAACGTCCTACTCATACTCATTTTGACGTCAATTTCAGTATGTTGTGGTTGTGTATGCGAGTTTGTGTAGACGAGAAATGCCCGGATGAGTACTTACTTCGAGGAAGATTTTGTGTATGGATCGATAGGTTACTTTGAGCACTAAGGTCCAAAATCTCTAGATAACATTTTTTGCTGCAGTTGTTCTGACAGCAGAAATATAAATTTCTCGAATGCGTCATCAGAATCTAATTACATGTTCCACATCTGCCTTTTCTCTTTGTGTGGTCTACAGAGAGGAACAGCTGCAAAAGGCCAGCCTGTGGTAATGCTTGGTCCTAATGCCTGTGAGATTGTTTGATGCAAGTGTAAAGATCCTGTACACAGATCATACAATGTTGGCAAATCAAAATCAAGCAGGAGCCAAGCTGTGAGTAATGTCTTCTACACGATTAGTTATTACACCACTCCCGGCAATAAACCTGCAGAGATTGAACATACCTGTACATGATTTTTCATTATGAGACTAATTATGCTGTTGTGCTGTTGTGTTATGCTGTACTACACGCAGCTCTTAGCAATTGAGCCAGCCACTTCTTTTTTTCCACTCATTCACTTAACCACCGCACACTCAAAAGTAATTGAAGACTTGCTTGATTTTAATAAACTATTTGCCTCTTCACTCAAATCTATTCATAAAAATGTGTACGCACACACACACACACACACTCACACACTCACTCACTCACTCACTCACTCACTCACTCACTCACTGACAGAAATTGTCAGAGAAAAACTGAATAAAAAATACTTGGCCTAATAACAAAGAGAAATATTCCCACAGCAAAATAAATGAAAAATGAGAAGCCCATCCTACGCATTCCCAAATTCTACAAGAGTTCTTCCTGCTCTGAACTCTAACAGTATTTTAGTATGCAATTTTTTTTAGCTGGAAGTAGCATACTGAATGATTGACTTATCTGCAGGGGAATAAGATTATTTCACCAACCAAATTCAAATTTCATATTACATTAAGTTATCTAATTCATCCCTTAAGGGCACTAACAGCTGGGACTCCATATCAGCAGTGTTATGTTCCCTCGTTTAGGGGGTCAATTTCCCTGCTTTAGCATCTGCCAAAAAGTGGTGTTGAAAATATTTCTGATTGGCAGCGTTTCGAGTGTTTTGCTTTCTTGGAGTTTAACACAACTTGATACTATTGCTCTGCAGGCACACACACAAACACACACACACACACACACACACACACACACACACACACACACAAATGATCCAGACATTTGAGTGTTTTTGGAATTCCGATGCTTTCGGTTGCGCCTGCTGATTTACTTAAGTTGAAACAGTTCAGTTTCAAACAACAAAAATACCAGAGGTACTGTATAAGTGTGGACCGGGGGCCAAGAGAAGCATGGCTCTCTATTATGTAACTCTTTAGACTTTTTTTTTTGTGCTGGCACAATGAATGTGAAGAAATTAGGTCAAGAAAACAAAAGCATGGGTCTGGCTACACACATTGCAACTGGGAAAGCCACAAGCCCATGCGGTGCAAGTTCCCAGAAGCTATGAGACATGAAAAACCCCAAAACACACACAAAACTATATACAACATCCCATTCCCACCGCTACTGGGTCAGGCCTGGTTCCCATGTTTAAGTGATTCTGCCATCAGCGGGGGGCTTTCATCATGCTTGGGAATGCCACACCAGATTTTCATGCAACACACACACACACACACACACACACACACACACACAATGCCTTGAAAGATCAGCTGGTTCAAATATGGACAATGGATGGGGCTAATTGTTACCGTAGGACTCTTGCAACTATGGGAAGGTACCCCACAGGGTAACAGAAATCAATCTCACACACACACATGCACGCACACACGCACACGTGCTCTCTCTCTCTCTCTCTCTCTCACACACACACACACACACACACACATAACCTCTCCTGCCCAAAGCAAACTCCCACTCAAGTGCTTCTAACAGGGTAGTCTTTGTGGCCAGCCTGTCAGGTTGCGTTAGCGTGCTACATCATATCTCCAGAGAGACACAGAGTAAAAAGGGAGAAAGGGTCGGAGGGAGGGAGCACACAACTCACAGCTTCCCGCTAGGTTACAATTACAAGGCAGCGCATCACTAGCCTGCCAGGCTGGTATAGTACGAGGCATGTGCGACACAATGGGAGCCTTTGTGCCTTGTCATCTGGCGATTAGACATTCCCATAGAGGGGGGATGGGGGGTGTAGCGGGGAAAGCGGGGCTGCAGTTCAAGGATGGTGAATCATTAAAAACAGAGGGAGGTGCGTAGGGAGAGAGAGAAAGAGAGAGAGAGAGATGTTTGCAGTGAGGAGTAATGATGATGCATGGGAACGCACACCACACCTCCCTCCTCCGGCCCTTTTCATCATTATTATTCTATCGCTCCATCTCTGACGGTGCATCTTTGCCTCCCATCGCCGTGGAGATTTGTCAGCAGCCCTGGCACATCCACCCCCCCCCCCCACCTCAGGGCTCCATCCTCACACCTATGTTTGAGATCACTTTCTTTCTGAGTAGCTAGCGGCCCTTACCCTGCATCTCTCCGCCTTTTCTTTCGTCCATTGCCAGCCACTTAACCTTTTTGTTTTTTCTCTCATATGACAAGCGTTTGCTTTCAAGCGCTGTGTGTGCATCTACCTGTCCCCCCTCTCTGTCCTCTGCCTCTTAGATCATTCTGGATGAAGGCGAATAACAAACAAGCCCTGGCTCTAGCTCTTTCTAAAATTGCTTTCAGTATTTTCATACACATCAATAATAAAAGATTTACGTGGGGATCTAAGGGTGAATACATAGTGTTTGGATGTATTAACAAAACCTCCACTTTCTCTCTTTGTCACACACATCCGCAAAAATAAAAACAAGGCACATACCGCTGCCCATCATCCCTTGCCGGTCCCTTAAGACACTTTTAGTATCCGACATGGGAAAGTGTTAATCTAAGCTCAAGTGACCATCTGTTATCTTCTGTGACTGATGTCAAAACTGTTACAGTGCTTTAGGACAATCTTCGACCTCATGTTCGATAGGGAAATTTGGGATCATAAAAGTTAGTTGGCTCTTCCATTTCTGGGGATGCTGCTATAATGGCTAAACATGATGATGAATAGATGACATTTGGTTGGAATAAACAAAAAAAAAGACTCAATCTTTAAATACGGCAACGTTTTGCCAACAGGGTTTGCATAGCAGATGCTGAGCACTCAAGTGAATCTACCAATCCTAGAGCTGCACGAGTTTTGGAACAAGAAACCATTCTGTCCTGGAGCTTAAAGACCCTGTCTCATGCTAAACCCCATTCAGCTTGGCTTGCTTCTTGGCACATCGGCATGGACCTCACTCCACCAGGGACAAAACGTTTGACTATAGCAGTAAAGATACTTACCAAGGCTAACCCAGTAAACGGGCAGTTTAATTACAATGGACTTCCATGGACACAATGTCGTTCCCTAAATTGGATTGGAACCAGTGCAAACTTGTCACCAGCAGGGGTGTCAGTGGGCATCTAATGAGGCAAATCTCAGACAGTGGTGGAGCTCCAGAAAACAGCAGGAAAGCCTCAAGCCATCTGCTAAATACCACCTTATTTGGGGGTTCATTTGGCAACTCACAGGCAACAGAATGTCTAGCCTCATTCGGTGCGACAGGTTGGGAGAGAATCAGCCGTTTATTGGCATCTCAGGGAACAGCCAGTGTCTTCACTTTCTCAACAAATGGGGCAACAAATGGTATTCTAGAAAGCCTTTTTATCTCATTAGGGCATTTTAGGTTCCATCGCCAACGCTATACCATGCCCCCAAACCCTTGTTATTTAAAGAGGTATAGTGTTAGAAGGAGAACTGTTTAAAATGGTGAGACAGGATTGGCGTTTTTTTTTTTCCCACCTAAGGACAAGCTCTGATACACTCATGGCCACTGTTTAAAGCTGAGGGCTGTAATTGGCCGGCAAAAAGGAGTCAGCATGGGGGTCAATTAGTGGTGGCAAAGAGCCCAAGAGACTTGTGGATGGAATGAAGGCTTTGGGATGAAAAATGTTACATGAAGGAAATCAATGTCCCCCTCTTGCCCTTTTTCTCCCATTAAGTTAGACACATCCTTCTTAAAATCCAATTAAGGGGATTGTATTTCAACATAAGGTCAGGCTGCCCGCACAAGCTGGCTGTTTTGGGCTAAAGAATTGCTAATGACCTGCTTGAACACGGCCAAATGCAACTTTCACTTTTCCAAAAACAATCTATACAGAAAGGAACTTTGCCCCTTGGCAGCTTTATATCAAAGTTTCTAACATTGTGTAAATGCTGAATTCATAAAAGTATCAAATTCCACATTTACACAAAATAGATGGGCTTGCTGTGCCACTGGGAGAATGTGTTTATCCCTGTACCCTTGGCAAAGTGGCACGATCAACTCTTTAAGCTGATAACTGAAAGGAATGGTCTTGAAACACATGGCGTGCAGGCCCAATGGTGCAGACCTATTGTAGTCAATATGATAATCATCAGATTGGCAACAGACACAGATGGTGTCCCAAGGCACTCAGCATTCGGAAAATATATCCTTGAATTCGGATGGCTTGCCTGCTATTGTTGGCTGACTGTACTAAATATCTATTAGTTACGTTATGTTTGAGATAAAACCGGCTCAGTGATTTCTTGGCCCATTTCATATTAGACACCTATTCGGTTGGTACATCGAGTGCGTTTCTTCACACTGAAAAATCCTTGGTCAATTAGAACACATTTTGGGTAATTTGTGCACAATCTTTCAGCTTCAGAGCAGCCACATGTGTTTGGGTGGGTATAATAAGTAAATGCTAAATTCAAATTATAGTTCAAGGTAACCTGTCCTCCCCATTCAATGTGTTAGGCTATGGCATGTGGCTTTTTTTTTCTCAAGTAGCACTGAGACTGGTGACATTGGAATCGTCCTTTCTAATCCTATTGAGGCTTAGAGGAAGGCATTTAGCAGAAAGCTGAAATAACGCTCTTGTCTGTCCTTTATGGATGGGAGGTGGAGTAGGAGGGTGAGAGAACAGTCACGTCCACACCATGGTCATCCTGAGTGGGCAGTGCCTTCTACCCTCTCCTGTCCGCTTCCTGTGATTTGGATCAAACTGATGTAGTTCTTGACATTAACTTCTCCTTCACCCTGTATGCATTGCCAACCGCTTTCCTTTGAAAGGTCCAGTACAGCACAGTGGACACTCCCACCACCATCACACTCACAGGTGTAAGGGGGGGGGGGGAGCGGGGGGGGGGGGGGGGGGGGGGTTACGCCTAACTATACTGTTTGAATGATCTAATTGTGTACTGAACCAATTGGTAATGTGTTTGTTTAATTTAAATGGCTATCTGGCTAAGTCTGTCTGTTTGTCTGTTGGTCTACCTGTTTGGACTTTCCACTCCAGACTTAAATAGCTCAACATGTATTACAGGGATTGACAGAAATGATTAATATCTGGTTAAGATCAGCATGACAGGATTTTCATAGTTGGCAAAGCACTACTGTGCCTAAGTTCAGCCTCACAAAGCCACCAGTATTGCTACAATATTAAACTTGCAACATTGACTGAATACATCACATGTACATTGTCCCAATTCACTACGCTTTGACATGAGGCAGTCTGAGTGTCTTCAGTTTAGTCTTGAATGCTGAATTATTTAGATCTGTGTCTGGTTTGAACTCTTTTCTTCACTCCAGTACAAACCAAGCTATGTCAAAGCACATGCCTACAAGGGGAATAGCTAAATGTTCAAAGGTATTGCGTCACGATTGTATCTGTGAATGTCGTGTTCTTCCTGTAAACTATTAACCAGGGAACAATGTGCATCATGGCTCAGCAGACAACTGTGGTTACATTTACAATAAGTTGAATTCTAACTGTAATGGCTACAGATTATGTCACATCATAGTGACACTAATGATTCAGTTTATTCATGTTTGCCACAGTGTATAGTTCAATACAGAACCATACGTACACTGAGACTATATAGTGCACTGGCAAAAGGCTTTGGACCCACAGTGTTGAGGCTGTCATTGAGGGACTGCAAAAGATGAAAACTAACAAACAACATAAAGCTAAAAACAGGTCAATACTGCAAGACAGACTTTAATGAGCCATAAAGACCGCTGTTGTCCACTATACCCACGAGGGCATTGTTCAAACGTGCATTTCCAGTATTACGACCAAGCAGGCCCATGGGAAGTACAGAGAGAGAGAGAAAGGATAGGAGGATGAAACGGCTGACATTTTTTTAACAAGGTGTATTCAAGCGTCTGTCGTTTTAGCTACTGCGGTTTCCCTTACATCTCTAGGCAGCAACATCCCAGCAGCTTAGGTCCACTTTAAAATGCACATGCTGTGAACCTCTAACAGAGAGGTTTAACCCCTTGTCAGGCATTCAAACAAGATTAAATGACGGCATGAAAATGCTAACATAATGCAGCGTGGATGGCTCAGGAGGGGAGGAATATGGTTATCCCTGTGTGTGTGTGTGTGTATGTGTGTGTGTTTACGTGCAGCCTCTTCGCCCCATTGTTCATTTAGCTGATGTATTGTGTGTGGAGGCCGTCTGGATATGAAGCAAAGAAGAAGAAGCTCCCTTCTGCGCTGTGCATCATCAAAGCCCAATGTATGTGTGCCATAGCATAACACACACACAGACACACACACAGACACACACACACACACACCACACCACACAAACGATAGCTCCCGAAGCGACTGAGTGAAATACAGAGATCAAAGGGCGCATCAATCTTCTCGCCCCATCTTCATGATAGGGAATGATCTGTACAGCCCATGGTATGGAGAGGGAGACAAAAAGGGTTTTCATTGTTACCAGTGAGATCAGAGAGAATAAAAGAACGGGACACGGGGAGAGCTCCATCAGTGAATCATTGAAGTACTTTATGAAGAATTGAGAGAGAGAGGAACCATATAGAGGAGATAGATAGAGAACGTTTTTGCAGCTCTGTGGATTATACTTCTGCAGAGCAAGCAAAGTGATGCGCTCTTAGCGGCCTCAGTAACTTTTTGCTGTCACTGACAATATGCCACCCGATGCATCATAGAGAACCACAGGGGACACAGAAGTCTCTCTATCTCTCACACAAACTAACATTGTTAACATTTTTACCCCATAAAAAGGGTTGCTGTAAAACACTGGTAGGTTTACAGTATAAATAGAGATTGAAGATTTGTAGTTCAGTTCAGTTCAGTTTCAGTGTATTTCGATCACACAGATTCACAACATTACATACATAAGTTAAAAAAAAAACAGAAAAAAACAGCAGTAGTATGCAGTTGTAGTATTTGCTCGTATGATATGTGTAAAGAGAGATTTACATGGGGTAAATAGGTAACTTATAAGGCCTTTGCTCTGTTTCTCAACTCACAAACGCTATTGTGTGATTGAATGGGCTTGCCTGCAGTATGTGTGTTTGGGTGTAAGGCTCACTTCTAAGAGCAACAACCAAGCATGAGGCATCGTTTTGGCAGGCACGGCATGCAGGAGATGCAGTTGCTGGTTTGATTTGGTTACCGGGGCTGACCCAGATGCTGCCAATAAACCAAGACTAGTATATATAGCCTTCTGCAGGTACAGTGGCATTTCCTCTCTGAAAACACCTGGTCCTTCACTTTGCTCCATGGCTTAAAAAAGCAATTCCAAGTCCAGGGAATGGTGTAACCCCTTTCACTCACACTCAATCACACGTGCGCACACACACACACACACACACACACACACACACACACACACACACACACACACACACACACACACACACACACACACACACACAGTCACAACCTGATCCCTGTCCATCCATCTCCAGGAGGACATGTAGAGACGGTGTGCACGTGGAGGAGAAAACACTCTCCTACATTACATCCATTCATTATGAGCCGGAGCCTCTGGCTGCACAACAGAATACTGGTCTATCACTGAATGAGTCAGCTGGCTGGACTCACAGAGTAACATTCCTCTCACAGAAGTGCGTACCTGTGTGTGTGTGTGTGTGTGTGTGTGTGTGTGTGTGTGTGTGTGTGTGTATGCATGTGCGTGTGTGTGTGCAGGTGTGTGTGTGTGTGTGTGTGTGTGCGTGCGTGCGCGTGCGTGCCTGTGTGCCTGTGTGCGTGCATGTGTGCATACTATGGTTAAGAGTTATGGTGTGGAGGGTTACTGCGATGCAAAGATAGGTGTGTGAGTTTAGCTTTGTGAGGCCTTTGGACATTGCTGGGCCACTGGATACTGGACATTTAGTCCTTGATTTATCTGTGTCTCTTTGAAGGCGCACACACATGGGGCCGCTCAATGAGCTGGGCAGATGCCCGGCGAGGAGAGGGCAGCGACATCAGTCACTCACAGCAGATGAAAAGGCTTCAGCAGCCAGGCGCCACAGAGCAGATATGAAGAGAATCAGAGGGAACAAAACCTCTCCACAACCTCTGGATGTTAAAAGGGAATATTTACCAGATGCTGTTTTTGACACTCTCTCTCTGGTGACTGAACATTTGTATTCTCCCAGTTGCGCATAACAGACGTTAGTCTTGTTTAATAAATTATCCTTCCACATGACCGATGGACTGTGTGTGTATGTGTTTGTGTAGAGCTGTGTGTCTGTGTGTGTGCGTGTGTGTGTGTGTGTGTGTGTGTGTGTGTGTGTGAGTGAGTGAGTGAGTGAGTGAGTGAGTGAGTGAGTGAGTGAGTGAGTGTGTGTGGAGGGGGGGCCAGGGCAATTCAAAGTGAGCATCTTTATGCTTGCTGCTGTTATAAGACATGATAGAAATGGGTTTGACTGAGTCAGCCAACACCCTATCTATAAACACTGCAGAGTATGTGTAGGGAATAGGGATCACTGCATTTGTGTATCTGTACATCTGTGTACATGTGTTTTATAGGTAGGAGGTCACGCACATGCAAAATAGCAACTCCGCAAATGTGAATTCAAACCGCCTCCAATAGGGTGCACTGCAGAGGTGCAGGAAGAGGCTATGACTATATGCTGGAAGTGAAAAAACATACACATTTGTTATATCCACAGCCAACAATGTCACGATGATCCAGCCAAAGCCCCGAGTCGCATTATTAGTATCATGACAATATAAGGGGCTTTCTGTCAGGAGCGTAGTGGTAATGACACCCAGACTGAGTGGGTGAGTCATGGCGTATGAGTTGCTCAGGGACTGATCCAGTCATCCTCAGAGCTGATTTAATGGAGCACAGTCCTCTCCCTTGTTGATCCATAGGTCTTTGTTATTAGTATGATGTCACAGAGATAGCTGACTGTGGTTTTTTAAACGTAGGGGGTTTGGGGAGTTTTGTCGGACACTGATTCATTCCATGTGCGATGGATCCAGCTGACTTCATAAGATTTGCCCTTGTTCAAAATGTATTTCACTTACACACACACACACACACACACACACACACACACACACACACACACACACACACACACACACAAACAAGGGAGATAATGGGTGACCCCTTTGAGAGTTTAACCTTCTTAAAAGCACAGTCGTGACTAAGCCTAATAAGAATTTAAGCTATTCATTTGAGCAGCGTCAACAAAAACGCAACCTCCCAACTCCCATTTACACTGCTTCTGACAGAGTACAAAACCAAGCGCAAAAGCACAGAGATATCATTTCAGACACATGTTGAGACGTCAATTTAAATGCTTGAGGACATGTTCACCTCTGACCCTCAAACGCAATGCTTCACTCCCCACTGACTCACTCCATGATAATGGCAGTATCTGGGTCATTTTACCACATAATGCTTTTCCAATACACCCAAAGATTGGCTGTACTTTAAAAGAGAAAGGAAATATGACTAAAAAAAATGCAGTGCACAACGCAAATGGTTAATATAAGGTCAAGAATGTGGGAGGGAAAAATAGACGCTGTTTTTTTGTGAGCGTGTTGACAGAGGCTCAATACAGCTCCAGTATGTAGTAGGTGTAACTCTGGTGTCAATCTTCAACGCCGACCCCTTGCCAAGCTCCAGTTGAAGGTGCACTGCTGTGAACTTACCTCTTTTGTGCTCTCCTCACACACACACCACACACACACACACACACACACACACACACACACACACACACACACACACACACACACACACTCCTCAAGGTTTATTTTGACAGCTGAAAGCTTTGCCATCCCTTAGCGAGTGTCTTGCCCCGACAACAACAACCTTGGTCTTATGTGTCGAGTGCGAGGGGAAAACAAGTTTGTTGGATAGTGTGATGGCGCGGAGGGACTGTTGTAAAGGATGCAAAACAAATTCCACCAGCGTTAGTTTTTTCAGTGTATTTTCAGTGAATTGTTTTTCTATATTAGATTCTTGGCTAAAGTATATTTAGAGTGAATAAGGGTATCTACATAAGTGCTCCATGATAGGATAATGGTAGTGATTATTAAGCGGCTTTGGAGTTTTGGTTGTGTGTGTGTGTGTGTGTGTGTGTGTGTGTGTGTGTGTGTGTGTGTGTGTGTGTACTTTTAGCCCATTATATATGACACTAGAGATGGGTTATAAGCCTGTGAAAAATGACAAAGGCATGCACCAAGTTTATCACTATCAAATCAACCATTACTATAAGCCTATATCTCGCACACACTAACACACACACACCCGCACACACACGCGCACACCTCCCCCCTCCCCCACACACACACAGGTGGCTGATTAAGGTCATGAATCCCCCAGGTGAAGGGAACCCATTAGGCTTAATTACTCAAACGGGACGCGGCTTTATCAGAGCAGCGAGAGTGAAGACACGCACGATAAAGACAATGATACATTTAATTAAGTGTTAAGAGATATAACTACAGGGAAATTCATACCAGTCTGTCTGTGTGTGTGTGCGATAATCGGCTTTCCATGAGAATATATTTCTGAACAGGATTATCTACAGTAGAAGGAGCAAAGAGCAGGATGAGGGCTAGGCTCCGTGGCAGGGCAATCACTCAGACACTGCTGCAGCGGTTCACATTAGTGGGTAAATGCATGGATGTGGTGCTGCCTGCTTAAAGTGCGTATAGGTTGACCTGCCGTCTGTGGTGGTACATTAACAGAAAACGCTGCTGAAAGAAAATACCACAATATAATCTTTCATTAAAGGTGCACTATGCAGTTTCAGTGGAGGGGGACTTGTTTACATTTGCCAAACCTGCAGTTAGTTTAAAAACCATATTTTTCTACATGTATTTTTTTAGTATTGGATCATACTATCATATTAAATCAATACATTATTATTTTGAGGTACCTCGAACCAAACGTAATATTAGAATATGTATATAAACAAAACGGCAGGCCCAGCTGCTGTAAAGAACAGTGAAACAATAACTATTAAAGCTTTCTAACTTCAAACAGTGTTATAAGGATCACATTTTCCTGTGAAAAGTTACATAGTGCACCTTTAATGTCCCCTTTCAGGAAGATTGGAAGATTGGAACGTCAATAGCAAAACCATATTTAGCGAGAACGGATAACATGCTGACACTGTCTCTAGCAACACTATAGTGTTGCTCCGATTGTCATTTAAAATGCCAGTACCCACAGGCTGTAACAGATAATCAAATTAAATAAAGCCACACATTAATTCATATGCATGGTTATCTATAGAGGCTTTGCAGTATGTCCTCAGGTACAGTGATAACCACTAGACCATCGCTTCGCCTGCCTGCAAATAGATTAAACGTTACCACTGTAACAACAGATATTCGTCATCACAATTGTATCAGTCATACATGAGTAATTCTCTAGCTATGAACCTTGGGAGGTTGATGCTATATTATTACTCCTCTCAGTGTGAATGACAAGTCTGACAGGAAGCAGACGTCAGGAATCTATTAGGGCCAATGGAGAGACAGCATGCATTTTTCGGTGCAACCCCCCTAATTTTCAATTACAATAGTGGATTAATAGCTATCAGCACACCCAGGTGGTGCCTGTGATTAGCTAATGTGCACAGGCATGCATAATGACATCTGTTCCACTCCACACCCTGTGTTCGCTTGCCCTGGTTAACATAGTGTAGCAAGCGAAGGAGGAGAGAGGGAGGGAGGAGGGACATACTTCAATGAGAAAATGTTCATCATGAAGAATGTCCTTAATTTTAAAGATATAGTGTGAAACTGTTGTCGCTCCCATGGGGAATTCTGAGTAACTACAGCAACACTATTGGCACATCTACATGAGTCAAGCATTCGGTGATCACACATGGATTTTATACCTTCTGCTGTATGTCCAGGTTTTTTTCATAGCAGTCGAGGGGCAACACCAGTTTGTAAACGCTGCCATACAGAGAGTTACAGAGAGAGTTTTGTGGAGCCGATAGGCTTCATTCAATTTGTGTCAACTCACTTGGCCATGGCTTGAATGTTGGTGACATTCATTTATATGAAAAAGTTACACACTATAGCTTTAAGACACTCAATGTCACAATATGGAGTCTGTAACTTCACAATTCCCCCTCATTATGAATCAGTATGAACAGTGAAGAGGGAAGAAACAGAGAGAGGCAATTATACACTAAATGTGTGTGACATGGTACAATATCTCGGCTGGCCCTGCCCCGGTTTATTTTGCCCCGGTTCTTGGGCAAACGCACACGAGCAGAAGAAAAAAAAAACGTTGGCACTTCAAAGACATTCTGCCACTTAATCACGTCGACACAAACCCACGGCGATGATGAGTATTCTCTTTCAAACCGTTTCACTCACTAACCGGACGGACGGAGTGAGAGCGCTCACAGCCAATCTTCCTAATAGGGAGGGAGGGAGAGCCGAGAGCTAGGCGCTAATTCAGAGGAATAAATACATTTTCAATTAGTCAGCAGAGGCGGGCCAGGAAAAACGTTATGCAATGGTCCAGTTTTTCATCACACATGGATGGGCCGGGCTGGGCTGGGATTGAGGCATCACTCAGTGTTGTGTTAAGGACTTTCAACTAATTGTCTTTGGTCCTCGGGCCATGCTTCAAGTCTTATCACCATCTTTAGATCAAGTACTCATGGGAAAAAAAAGATAATGAAAGTGTGTGTGTGTGTGTGTGTGTCTTTCTTTGTGTGTGTGTGTGTGTGTCTTTCTTTGTGTGTGTGTGTGTGTGTGTGTGTGTGTGTGTGTGTATGTGTGTGCTGCCAGAGAGTAGGCTAAACCAGGGTAATTATCTGAGCATGTTTACTAGGTGTAATCTAATGGTAATATATGGTTTATTTTACTGCATTAGTAGTAGTATTGATCCCTTGACCGGTTCTAGAGCATAGAGCAAATAAACAGAGCATAATGAACCATCTCACTTATACGAAGACACACAGTAACTGCAAATGCTTCTACCCTGTTAATAATTAATAAGTTGTTGACACTGTACTCACATGGTGGTGGCAAAATACACATCAGTGCACAGTGAACATTCACTAAACAGACCCAAACAAGAGCTAACAAGGTGGTTCAGTGTGTATGTGAAATGTCTGTAAAGCCTTTAGAATGATTTACATTGCTGCATTATTTGGTTTTAATTAGTCCGACCTAATTGGACTCAAATAAAGAAACAACTGAAGTACAACGTGAAACAAGTAGCCAAGGATGTAAAGAACTGGAATGAGAAATTATTAATCCACCCAATGGCCAAACAGCACACTATGGGGTTGGGTCAGCATTGATAAAAAGTTGCCCCTGACTTCAAAAGGAAAAGTTTGTGAAGCTCAAAAAGCTGGTTAGGATTGAAAAAAGACAGAAAATCTCAGTATGTTGGCAAGGCAAGAAGTTATGGGGAGGTTAAAAATAATTGAGGAAATTCAGCAATGCTGTTTATCTCACTGAGGAGATCATAAGACAACACAGATTGTTCCGGGGGATTCCAAACTTTCGAACTTGCTTGGAGGACCAACTGCTGTTTTCATGTTGTTGCGAGGATGGTTCGCCAATAATAAATGAGACAGAAGAAGGATAACTTTCGGGCGAAATGGGCCACAATATCAGATAAAGGGAGAAAACACGATGCACACTCTAACAAGCTTGCAAAAACTTGAGGCACGGTATTCCCTTATGGCGTGATATAAAGCTGCTAGAAGAACTTTTGTCGAGTTTTCTGATAGCTGTACTTATGGCAGAGTGGGGCCTCGAGGGTGACGGCTAACATCTGCATTGTAGCATGCTCACAATGTCCATGCTAACATGCTAAGGATTAGAAGTCAAGTTAAGTGAATGGTGTTTGACCATTGATCCAAAAGTTGTGGAAACTTTACACTTGGCCTGCTGGTGGCGCTAGCGGAAAAGTCATGGGATAAGCCAAGTCAATAGGATTTAGCCTTTGCATATTTGCATACTCAGGATGCTGACATGAAAATGGATAATCCTTTATGTATATTTAACTTTACATAATGTTTATGTTTTGACTTCTGCCTAAAATCCAGCGATATTTTATGAGCAACTACTCCAGGAATTACGGTAAATGTAATAGATTTCAAATATATGTATATATATTTTTTAATTAAAATAAGATCCAGCTCTAGAATAAAAAGTATGGTGAAAGCAAACAAAACGCAAACAAAAAGGAACGACAGTCAAAACGAGGACTAAGATGTTTCGTAGTCATCCATTGAAAACGAAGCCGTCTTTACTGTCAACTCAGATAGCAATTTTCTTTTTTTATGACTCCGACCAGGATCAGATAAGAAGAGCGGCCGAGAGAGAGAGAAGGGAAGGGTCCCTCAGATTGACAAAGCACAAAGGAGATAAAAAAGAAAGAAGGCTGCTTTAAAAAGAGAAACACGGCGGTTGTAAAGACTAACAACTGAAGCGGCTACGACGGCATCTCTCTCCTCCTAACGCTGTCTGTCCGATGGGCAAGCCAAGTGATGAAACAGCCTGTGATTGATGTCACTTATACGTGTGTCCTCCCTTCCCCTTCCCTCCCCTCCCCTCCATGTGGCACATTCGCTCTGCAACACGGTGTGAAATGAATACGGCCTTTGTGTCAGATTTACGATACTGAGGGGAAATTGTTATGAAAAATGATAAAAGTGGTTTCAAGGATTTTTGGATGAAATGAACGAGAGAGAGAGAGAGAGAGAGAGAGAGAGAGAGAGAGAGAGAGAGAGAGAGAGAGAGAGAGAGAGAGAGAGACAAGAAAGAAAAGGGGGGGGGGAAAGCAGTAATTGAATTCTGGCAAAAAATAAATAAATAAATGTTGCAACGCCAGCCCTTCTATATTGGATGCAGCTTGCTGGGCCCTTCTTTTGAATGAGAATAATAATCAAGAAGAATAGAAAACAGAGGGGGACGTAGCGAAGCAAGGGGTTATCAATGATTTGCATCTTCTCTATGCTATGATATCACTGTGTCAGATGCGGCCTGCCAACACTGCATACATTCAATTAGGACTACATAGGCGCTTTTTTTTCACATGGATTTTTGGCTGCCTGCTTGGCATGCTTACCCGCCTTTCATACTTCATACAAATATTGGATGCAGTGCACACACACAGCTAGTTCAGCAGGTTCACTCACTGTGCTGCAAAGCTGTCTTACAGAACAAAGACAATCATAGACAGAGACCGGCAGAGGAGAAGAAAGAAAGTATAAGTCCAACTAAAGACATCTAAAACTGACTGTCTGTCTACATATCTGAGTTAGCAGGTAGTCATCAATCATTCGCTGCCGGGAAAACCGAAATGCCTAGTAGCGCAGAGTGGGGACGTCAGATTAGTGTCAGCATGGTTTCAGTACGTTCTGTTTTCATTACTAGGCTGAATTTAGCCCTGTCCTGACATCCTAACAGTCATTTCTGCGGGAGTATTGAGTTCCTTAAATCCTCAGAGTAAGCACTCGGTCCAAGCAGCATACACTATGGTGTGATGCAAATAGTTAGTAAGTGCTGCAAATATAGTCACATTGAACAGTAAGGCTTTGAAGGGGATTTTTTGTTTTCTATCACACAGCTCTGCTAACGTTTACGCAACATTAGCACTAGGAAATTCTACACATGCATGCTTTTAATTTGTACACGTTTCCTTTGAGAAAATAAGACTTATATTCATTTTCACTTGTATTCCCCTTCAACAGCCCCATAGTAAGGGACAGGGAGGGTCATCGGCACCAGAGCTCCAATGTAAGATATTGCATTAGGAGCACGGTGTAAGCAAAATGTGTGTTGAATACTGATATGTACTGTAAAAGACCATATCTCTTTTTTCCTATAGTCTGATTTCAATTTCAGTCACACTGTTCCCAATTCTACCCCTCCATCCCTGCAACCACAGAAGCAATATGGCTTTTAAAGGGCAGACACTTTAACCTGTCACAGCGGTAAAAGCACAAATAACGGTAACAGTGGTTCAGTTCTGTTTCAGTGTCACAGTATAGGCCACAACAGTGTGACAGTAACCTAGTGTGCACAATGCTAGGACTCCAGAAATTCCAAAGCAGCGAAATGGAATTCATTATTTACACCTGTGCTTTTCACTAGACGGTGACATGTCAAAATGGCTTCTGTTGAAAGGCGCCTATTAGCAGCGAAGGAATAAGCAATGTCTGGAATGTGTACGGGGGGAAAATAATTTGCAGAGTCCTCCGAGCGAGCGCTGCATATTTTCACACCTCAGATTTCTACATCTACATAAACCTTTGCAAAGCACATTCAGTAAACGCTGTTTCTTTTTTTTTTTTCACTTTCAGGATGTCAGAACAGCCCGTCTTTGATGGTATTGCGAAAGCCTTCAGAAGAGAAGATTTACTGTTAATGCTGCCTAAGTCAACAGCTGTCAAAGTGATGCCGGCCCGCTCATTTCAACCATGAGAAACAACTGAACTGTGACATAAAAAAAACCATTGCACGAGGACAAGCCATTGACATACAGCCACTTATCCTCCTGCCATCCTTCCATATATGATTACAACACTCTTAAGATAATGTATAACCATATATGGACTAATTTACCTCGCCGGTTATATGGCAGAATGATTTATGTTGGAGTGGCTATACTCGGTGAAGAGGCTGTCGTTGATGCTCTTGAGGCCAATCATACATCCTGCTCCTGCCTGCATGCAGAGAGGGGCCGAGTTAACTTCTTGACTGTCCTTGAAAGCTGGCAGCATCGCTACAACACAGCCAGTGTCATAAAAGCTGGCTGGATGAGAGCAGCTGCAGAAAAAAGGGCCTAATTTCCCAGGCTATAATGTATCATCGGGTCCCCTGGGGGTTTGAAGCCTGTCCAACTCTGTATGAGGCTGATTTGTGGATGGGGGGGTTACAAAGTATAGGCAGGAATCACACCCCACTAGCACTAGACTAGTCTCCTGAGAAATGGGACTGCGGTGGAACCAGGGAGGATATATTAGTTTCATTTTGCTCTCAGGGAAACAGCAGGTCTTTGACAGGTCGCCCGTGTTCTTGCTCTAGACATTGGAATCACAAAGGGACCCCTAACGGAACATAACCAGACGGAAATAACCATTTCCAGCACTCCATTGCAGCTCAAGGAGGCGGGTACGCTTGGAGTTTACCCACTTTTGAACAAGCACGAAGTAGGCTTTTAAGGGGCTAAGGACAGAGTCAGCGAAAGAAAACAAACAAAAGCATGTACGACTGAGCCAAGGAAGGTTTGTGCGTATGCAGTGAGAAGCACAATAACACTTTGTTACCGTAGTGATTCAGTTCAGATTGAAATTCATTACCGTGGTCAAGGTTTGTGAGTGAAATGCAAGAAAAAATATAACATTACAGCATAAGGAGAATTGCTTTTCACAGGCAAATGGGATTCAACTTCAATGGTGAAGTTAATTGCACATACAAGGCCACAGCAGACACACATTCAAGCCTCGATGAAGAAATATCACACGAACGGATCTTACCTGATACGGTCACAAGCGAATTTGAAATGATGGAAGAGGAGGATCCACATGGAGAAAAAAAGAGAGAGAAGAAAAAGGATTGTTAATCATCAAATAATGACATTCGGATTGAGAAAATGATAATAGTCAATGGATGGGGCTGTTAAAAACAACTTTTCAAAATTCACACAGACATCTCAAGGTTAGTTAGATATTTAAATATAGCTTCCTTGACACAGAGACAGAAGTGAAAGAGGCAGAGCCCATTATGACATAATATGAATCGGCATTGAATTTTCTGAGCTATAGTATTCATAGCTAATAGTATTCAATTTTTCCAAAAGACACGTCGCCTCCAGAAATGATGACGGAGAATACAATATCTCGCTAACGGGCATGAATTGATGTGATGTGAGCTATCCCGAGCCCAGAGCTCCGACGTGTGCACAAAACCATGACGAAGACTCTCGATAAGTTGTATGAATCATATTATCGCGGCAGAGAAGCACTATTCATATTCATTCCACTCAATTGGCAGGCTGCCTTTAGACTAGACATGTATTAGAATTCACAAGTAGCTGCCCTGTATGATCCGCTGTGTCCAGATCAATTCAGGCTGCGTGGGGGAACATAAAATATTTTCATGGCATCAAGTTGAATCCAAAAAAATTCAACTCGAGGACCTGAAGTTGAGCCTATGAAAAAGCAAAACATGAAGAACACGAGTGGAGAAAAGCCACAATACATATTTGGCCTATTTTCAATTTTTTTTGTTCATATTGTTCACTCACTTTGAAAAATACAAAGATAAGTGACAGCGCTACATATTCATATAGTGTGGCGTTTGCTGGTATAGGTGAATATCTCTTCTACCTTGGGGGAGTCTGAGAGCCACCTGTGCGCCACAAGCTCCGCACACAAAGGAAGGTCAGATAACTCCACTCCCAGTTGTTTATGACAAGCTGCAAGACCTCATTACAAGAATTCACTGCAATGAAATTCTATGAGTGCAGCTGGGGTGGGATGGTAGAATTGCAGAGGAGAGGACCTGCTGTCATATACAGTGGTTAATATGCTCTCAGTCCTTTTTTAGGATCCCCATTAGTTATGACTGTGATAACAACAATTCTGCCTTGGGTCCACACAAAGAAGGCAAAACAAAACAAGACATTGGACATTACATAAAGACTTCCACATTGTCACTGAAACAGAAATAAGGTATGAAATAGTTGGTAATACTTTTTCTTAACGACCATTTGTGGCAAGCGAACAATGTGCAAGTACCAGTGTACATTAGTGTTCCTACAATAGCACCACAAATTGAATCAACCAAACCCACTATCAGCTAAATATAATTTATTTATGACCAATTGCTATTCCAAGTGTCTTTTATAAACTGATTTTACTGCCTTAGATGTAGTGCTAATATATTCCAAATTTGACATTGCCCTATAAATTACAGTTATCTTGAAGGCACTCATATTATTAACATGAGTTGACGAACATACTGTCTTTTCTCTGTAAAATAGACACAAGTCAATGGATCTTTGTGTTTCACTAGAGAGTATATTGCCAAACATTTTAAAAATACCAATAGCCTATGTCTAGTATACCTTCAGACTTGTTCAGCTCTTGGGTATTAAACCTTGTCTGTATCCGGCAGGTCTTAATTCTAATGTCAGCCATGTTTCATTATGCGCTGCAGTTTTTCTTAGATCTCGCTAGTGAGATAGATATTAGATGTCAGCTTTTTCCTAGAGCCCTCGAGGTCTCTATGGACTTTTCTGGAGGTGGGTGGACAGCTCTGAATGATCAGTGAGCCTCCAAACAGCCTCTCCTTATCATTACTGGGAGTGTGACTGAGTTGGGACGTAGAGATTTCTTATTTTTTTCTCTTTCTTTTTCTCTCTGCAGGGGCCATTGGTCCCTCCATCCATCTGCTGGCCGTCCACTCACACTCATTAATTCTGCCCGTCCCCCCAGCTGGCGACTAGTTGGTGCGATGTGATTAAGTCAGAAAAAGAACCAGCAGGAATAAATAGAAGCTTGAGCCCCTCGGAGGGACACCGCAGGGAGAGAGAGAGAGGGAGATAGAGAGAGAGAGAGGTAGAGAGAGAGAGAGACAGGTAGAGAGAGAGAGAGAGAGAGAGAGAGAGAGAGAGAGTTAATATAATGTGCTGACCGATTTTTCAGATCACAAGGTGTGAGGGACTGTTTGTCTCTGTGGGCTCCAAACCAATGAAAAACTGCTTTGACTGTGAAGCAAGAGGAGATATAAGGTAACAGAAGTGGCTGATGGTAACTGCTCAGAATCTGATTTAACTCAACAAGCTGGATGAAGCTCTTTTTATGTGTTCCATGTTCAAACATGACATACCAATTGGAGGCTAAAGTAAGTCGTCAGAGTAGGTTGTCGTGCAAACTGAGTAAAGTGTATGATCAGATCTTTGAATTACCAGACTATGTTGCACTTGTAAATGTTTATGAAACAGTCTTGCTTTTCCTCTGATGATCATACATGACCTGTAACAGCAAACGAGAACATCAGTGAAAAACATTACTATTTTTATAGTTGTTATTAATGCCTTTGGTAAGGAGTCTGTTGTACGGTATCTTCATCTGTCCAGCATTATATGGAGTATATTTTCATGACTAGTGTCAATTGCATACATGACATCAAGGACACAGATGTCACATGCAGTCCACAGTAACGTCCATTGACACGTGTCATGTTACAGTACACACACACACACACACACACACACACACACACACACACACACGTGTTTGCTTACGAACAGTTCTACATCTACTGATATATTATGTGGCATTATGAGGCATTGATAGGCCAGATGTCAATGCTAATCTCCCTCCATACCTTTTTATTCTCCAAACATCAGAGTCACCCCTGCATTTCTCAATCAGAACTATTATTGAGTTGCCCTCCAACTTTTGTCCTACAATCTCCTGGGGCCAATCTGCCTGCGGTCTCTCTCTCTCTCTCTCTCTCTCTCTCTCTCTCTCTCTCTCTCTCTCTCTCTGTGTCAAACACCTGTCAGCCCTGCTCTTTCCAATGACTCAGCATATTGACAAGCTGTCTGCACTGTGGCTGAGGTGCAGATACAGCGCAGTGGATTGTGATGGCAAACGCTATCGAGGCCTGCTCCATGTGTGCTGCTTCCCATTGTGTGCATGGGTTGTACAATGCCAAACAAAGAGGACAATGCCAAAGGGTGATGTTTGATAGCTCTGTTGACTGTTGACATCCCTTAGATTAGGGCGAGGGTGCAGGGAAGAGATACCAACTGTAGGGGGGGATTCATACAACAAAGACTGGAGTGTGTCTGCAATCTCTTTTGATTTGATGTCAGAGAACCAAGCTTTGCTGCCCATCACCAACCCACAAGGCATCTTCTCCTAAGGGTCCTTAGTTAATTACATATCCTCACAGTATAGATAGGGAGGTCACAAAGGCACCATCAAAGCTGTGTGAGGCATCATTAAAAACACAGATGGAGCCTGCTCTGAAAGATGCGAGGTATTAACATCTATGACTGTAACAACCTGTTCCTCAACCACAATACACCATCCCACCTCTTTCTCATTTGTGCTCTACAAAGCAGGATTCATTCTTAATATGAGTACAGGATGACCTCATTATCTTCCTCTCCCTCCTCCTCCTCATCCTTACTCCTCGAGGACTTTTGATCATCTCCTAAGCCTTCATTTCACATTTCCAGCCATATTGGGCCTGTTTTGCCTCAGGCCAATGTTGATGCATTTTATTGCTATGTTGCAAGTTTGACCACAGATCAAAGCAATAGATCCCTACTGCGGCTTGGCAGGTAATGATCCGCTTGGAGCCATGCAGTTTTGGCTGGGAATTGATGAGAAGTCTAAAAATAACATGTACCACTCTGGTTGTAAATCAGATGAGAAGCAGGTTACCATGCACATGAGAATGCTTAAGGATATGCACGGGTTACATCGTCAAGCCATTAGATAAATATTGTTCATTTTAAAAAACTGCAATGCAAAATGACAGTTTTAATGTAAATGTGTAACATGTGTTCCTTTCCCATAACACTATTGGTTATCAGCTGTATATCAAGGCATTGTTTGAGCTTCAACATCACATATACAACCAGCCAATGATATGTTAATGTGAAAGATTATGTGCAGTCATCACAGCAAAGCATGGTGATGTCATACTACTGAAAGTACAGGCGATAAACAACACAACACATCCACCTCTTCTTGTGTTTGTGAGATCTGAATAGATCCATTTCAAATCCAACAGCAGCTATTGTGGAAATTCAAAGGAAGATTTGCAGCTGAGGTGAAACTACTTGCAAAATATTTTCAGTATCAAAAAAAAATATCATGAAAGGACCAAAGTGCATAATGAAAAATGATTCACTGCTGTAAACAGAAGCACTTAAGTCTAGAGAGCAGACTTGACCCCTTGCTCCACTATAGGATAGGATGTATCTACTGTATACAACAGGGAGCAGGCTGGCAGAGAGCATACAGCACACTAAGATTCGATTCCCAGCTGGAATGATCCCTTATGATCTACCCTGAAAGAACATGGACCATTAGCTATATAGGTTACTCTGCTATACATCATTGGCATTGGTAGGGTCAGCATGAAAAAGCATTAGAGTCTGTGATGAATACAATGAAGTTGTGCCCTGACCTTGGTTTTTCAACCTTTAGGATTATATATATATATATGATTTTATTCAGGACACATGAAGATCCATAGTACAATGTATAAAAAATAGACTCAATACATAAATAACAACAAAAAGCACACCAATGCATACAGATTTAAAAAAAAAAAAAAAAAGGATCAGCATACAACACTTGCAGTATACAAAGATGCCCTCCAATGTCTCCAGAGTATGGATGAGAACCTGACAGAGCTGAGCCCAGGCTTGGCCAATGCCTGAATAATACTGTTTTCAGATGCTATCAACCTACACATAAAACGATACATCAAATTCCTAATTAAAGCATGACAGGTAGGCACACCAACATTTACAAACATTTGACTGGCACTAGACCATCTCGGTATTCTGAGAAGCATTCCTGTCCTCTTCAACAAAGACCCAAGGATTCAATAGTAGCCTGACAGTGATGCTATCCAGACTGGAACCATGAGGTGATATACCTTGGGTGCATGATTACACTACAAAGGGGGCTATTGAAGGGGACATGGAATGGAGGGGATCATGTCCTGTAAAGAAGAAAATGTGAAACTGTTTGACTATGGAATCGCTTTCTGCAGTTGCCACAAAAAAAAAGGTTGGCCAAAAAGATGTTCAGAGAAACAAATGTTTGAAATATAAATCCAAGAAAGGGCAGAGGTCCCTGAGTTCAGAACTAGTACCCTACCACTGGCATTGGAGATACAGTGTTTTGTGTTCACCTTTTGTGATGCGCTGCAAAAAAATGCATTTCATTTCATATTCCATTGCCCCATATGCAGTGACGTGTGGAATCGTCAGTTGTTGACAGACAAATACATCAGTTGAAGAAGCCTATTTCAGTTTGGTTGTCTGAAGGAAATATGTTCAGTTGATATGTTTTTGTCTTGGCACACGGAGAGCACTGTATTCCTCTTGATGAGACATTTCTGTCATGGAAATTGAAATGTTTTGAAATGGAAATGTATATTTAGATTCATCAGGTGGGCTTCCTGTTTGTCATTGCAGTCTCGGAAGCCTTTATGGGCTGGCCAGGTAATAACGGGCACTCAAATAAAAAAAAATCAATCAACAAAAAATGTAATGCACCTGGGACCTCACACCTCCTCACATATGGACACATAATTATGGTGTGTGTGTGTGTGTGTCTTTGTGGGTGTCTGTGTGTGTGTGTGTGTGTGTGTGTGTGTGTGTGTGTGTGTGTGTGTGTATTGTGGGATTTTTCTGATGTCCTGCCATGCATTGCTGCTGTGTTGAAATGACTTTTCCTTGACAGCAGGGGCCGTAACCTTGCTAGACTCGGAGCTGGCCCCATTTCATTATGACACTGTTGCACCAGTCCTTGACCTTTTTCTCAGCGGACTGTCCTCTTCAACAAAGACCCAAGGATGTGAAATATGCCTCATTGGGAACAGTAGCATGAAACCTGAACTGGTCTGTACAAGCATATGGCATGCAAGAAACTGCTGCAGGAAAAGGGCCAGCTTGTGAAATTCTCCACACATTCCAAATATTTAGGTTGGAAATGAATACCAGCCCACACATTAAACACACACACACACACACACACACACACACACACACACACACACACACACATAATGAAAATAATCAGATTGCTCCAAGCCAGGCAGAGTGTTCATTTGTCAAATAACCGCACGCATTAGCCATATCTTGTACGAGTCATTAAGATCAATGTTGAGTGGATTGCGTGGTTTGATTGGTTGGAGACCTGAAAACAGCCCCTGCAGAGACTCTCATTTCTCAAATCATGAAAAATGACCTTTGTGAATTATAGAGAGAACATACCTGCGTCTTTCATAGTCAGTACAAGACACATCCTGCTATTAATCACAAGTGTAAGAGTTCATAGTCCCACAGGTTTTACATAACTTATAAATGCTTGCATACATATTTCGAGGGGTTCATTTGGGCTTACAGGTGAGTTTGTGCAGTGTATGATGCGCATGCTATAATGTGCATTTTGTATGTTAAGTAATGGCAGTACTTAAGAAGAGGAGGCAAGGGTGCTAAAAACTCCATTACCTTTGTACTGGGATCTTGCCGTCCTCATCTCTACTTAACTAGAGTGCACTAACTAGATGCTGATGAATACCAGTCATTACCTCACACCATAAATCACATCTCATTTTACTGGGCTGATGGGAAAATATATAGGAGGATACCGACATAAGGCTAGAGCCACCCAAGAGAAGGACTGAAGAATAGGTATTGCATTGCAAGCACTGAGTAAGCATCATTGCATTGTACTCATACTTTTTCGTTAGCCTTGAAGACACAATAACATCCCAGTTTCCAAGCTTCTCGTGACACATTCAAAAGCTTGCGTCTTTGGGGTGTGCAGTGCTTTTTGAAAGAACAAAAGAGCACTGTCTCTACAGAACACAGCCTTCTCCCAAACAGCCCACACAACACTTGTCATGCGGGGTGAGACATTTTGGTCTGACATTCCCAAGCAGCTTCCAACACCTGTCTAAGACCATCCGTCACAGAGGGAAAAGTGTATGCCTGTGACTACCGCCTCTGCCTCAAGGCACTGTTGTAGGATTGTAAATTATGGCATGTCTACTGTGTACTGTTCTTGCAAATCACTTTTCTTCTGAAACTGACAGCCTGCAAAAAAAAAAAGCCTTCAGAATGCAGATTAGAAGACACTGAGGGATTTTTCAGAGGGAAGGGCTATGGGTATTGCCTGGGTAATGTAATGTGTAGTCATATTTTATCCCCTATGCAGCGGGGTGTAGTGGTGGCCGGCAGCATCCTAGGGGGACCCATGCTGCTTCACCTGAGCTACATAGAAAGTGGGCTGAATGGAGAGCCGCATTGTCTAATTATACTGCAAGAAAAAAAATAGCACAAATGACTTTATTTTTATGCAACAGGGATTGGTGGAATATTAACTCAAGTAACCAGGAGGAAATATTCATCCCCTCACGCACGCACGCACACGCACACACACACACACACACACACACGCACACACACACACACACACACACACACACACACACACACACACACACACACACACACACACACGGTTTTCCAATCCACTGCGTAAGACAGTTTGGGTGTCGTTGATGTTAATGTGCAACTCAAAACAAAAACAACAGCATTGTTTTTCTGGTTGACATGTAAGTGGAGAGGGCTGGGAGATGTAGAGTCTCCAGAGACGAACAGTGTAAAGGTCATGTGCTGTATGTTAAGAGCCAAGCCTTTACCTGTGACCATGAGCTGAATGTATAAGAGGAGAGAGAAGGGGTAGGAGGTATAAGGAAGGAAAAGAGGAAAGAGGAAGAGGAGGTAACACTTTATAATAACTATCCGTTGTAACTTGTTAATAGATCATTAGTAAACTGTTAATTAATGATTATTAATGATTTGTTAAGTGTTTGTTAGCAGTTTGTTAAGGATTTATAACAATGGTAGATAGTTAATATCTTAATAATTGAATCAGTTCATCTGGGAGGTAATCCGAGATACCGACGAGGCTGAAATAGGCTATAGACTATACACAGTGCATGGGCAACTGAGGGCAGCCCCATTTTCAAATATTTTTAAATAAACTCAATACACACTGTGCATGCCATGGACTTGAACGTGACGTGATCAGTTAATCTCGGATTACCTCCCAGATGAACTGATTCAATTATTAAGCTATTAACTATCTACCATTGTTATAAATCCTTAACAAACTGCTAACAAACACTTAACAAATCATTAATAATCATTAATTAAGAGTTTACTAATGATCTATTAACAAGTTACAACGGATAGTTATTATAAAGTGTTACCGAAGAGGAAAATGAATATCAATGACATGTGGACAGAGAGCAATAAACAGTTTAGAAATGTAAAAAGCAGAGATCAAGAAAAATATATAAAACGTGATTTCGAGGTGAAGTGCAGAGATCTATGCCTCATATTGTACATAGTTTGTATGTGTTTTGACTGAGGTTTTAAGCAATGTTATGATAGGGAATATATCCCATGTCAAGGTTGACAAATGCTAGAATCCACAGCGGTGGCTCTAGGAGTCAAGGGATCACTCAAGTCATTAGCATGCATCATCCAGCAACCACAAATGCTTACAAAATCTGAAAGCAATCCATTCAATAGTGGAGCCACAACACTAGCATGGCTAATAGACTTGTGAAACATCCCAACCAATTTGTGTATTGCGTAATCTTTAAGTGGGACAATTTAGGAAAGAATGTAATTGTTAGAGATGTATTTAAGTAATTTTGCAGCAGTACCCTCAAATGGACCCATTGTCCTTTTCAAGCTAACTATTAGCCAACAACAGGGAAAGCCAGGGGGCAGCTGAGAAGTTTGAGGAAAGTGCATTGGTTAACAAATGCGAGGCAAGAGTGACTGAGAAACAAACTCCCTATTTATCAGTCCATTTGGTTAATTGAATAGAAGGCCATTGCGAATTCATTTGAGCCGGCTGTATTACCAACAGGTAGAGCAAATGAGTGTCCAGGGCAGGCACTATTTAATTACAGAAACTATTTTGGAATTATCCACACCATTATAATGTTCTCAGCCCCGTCAGGCAGCGGAGATAGAGAAAGAGGGGATGACATAAGGGCACGAGAGAGGATGAGATCAATTACAGTAAAGGAGAAGGAGCAAGACAAGAAGAATAAGGTTGATGGCCATAGCATTTGTTCACTGCAGTGTTTATTAGCACACAAGCTTTTCACAGTATAGAGCAAACCAATGATTGACTACAGTTCCTTGACCGAAATGACGACATATGATGTTTAAAATGTTCAAACCTAAAATTGAAGTAAAAGTATAATGTTTACGATATACCATCACCACTTTTGCTTCAGTGCTGTCGCGGGCAGACACTGAGACAAGACTTATTGCATCAAAATAATAGCCTGCTGTCACTGAAAACTGCAGTCTGCATGTTATTTAGATGAAGGCTCAAAGCACATTGCACATATACAGAAATGTAGGTTTTAGTGAACACGTAATGGTACCTCTTACTCCCCAGTCAAGGCTGTGACAGCGCTGGCAGAGGAGTTCGGAAAAGGGCCGCCACGACTGGGCTGCTATCTGATATGCTGTCATTCAGCTCTCGCACTGTGGCAGCAGCACTGAGAGCTCTCTCACCGCCACCTATGATGTGCCTGTCTTCCCCTTTATCCCTCCCTGTCCCCAGCTTACTCATTCCCTAGTCATCTTGTTGCATTGCATTGAAATAGTTTTTTTTTGTTTTTGTCCATTTCTCCTCGCCTTCTTCCCTCGCAAACATCAATTCAATTCCGTATCTGCACTGTGAAAATTCTCATTACTGGTATCTCCGGAAGTCATAACACAGCAGTTTCAACTTCGTCTTCCCTCTCTCTCTCTCTTTGGGAGGATCCTCCCCTAGCAAATCAGAGTTCACATCACTGCCACCGCTTTGGTTTAACATTCTGCTATTTAATAAGACTGCCAAAGCATGAGATAACATTATGAATAGAAAGGACCTGAATCCATTTTTGCAGGAATACGGGAAGCATAACCCACAACTATGGGGGGGTGAAAAGTGCATTTGCCTATAAGTCTTAAGTATGGGTTTTAATTCCTGGTCTGATAACCATCATTAGCTAATCAGTGACCCATCATTATTCAATGGGGGAATCCACTACTGCTCAGCCCAGCCAAAGAGCTATACTGCTTTGCCTTTTTTTCTCTTCTTCTCCTAATTAGGGCCCCCTGATGGTTTAAGCTTCAGGATTTGCCCAGTTCTAGTGGCTAGGACCTAAAAATAAACACAAAGGAATGACCCAAAGGCTGAGAGGACTTCTGTCTTGTGCATACGTGCACACACGCGCACACACAGACACAGACACACACACACAGACACACACACACACACAGACACACACACACACACACACACACACACACACACACACACACACAGACACACACACACACACACACACACACACACACACACACACACACACACAGAGCAGTCTGACCGAGGGTGTCCTCAGTCGAAAGGAGTCAACGTCCTTGAGAGAGTGTCATATTGAGTGTCATGTTGGCAGCTTGTTCTCTCTCCCTTATATCTTCCTCCTCCTCCTCCTTCTATTGCTTTCCCTACAGCAGTCTGTGTAGCAAGTTCATAGCAAAGCAGTGTTGGGGAGGGCAGAAAAATAAATTGGACACGGTGCCTCTTTTATGCCAGTTGATCCACTGTATCTGGGTGCCAGCACACAATAACGCTTGTCCCCACAGTATGCGGACTTCTTGACAAAATAAGGAAACGGGATTCATTTTTTTTATCTTTTCTGGGTGGATTGACTTTTTTCTTTTGAGCTGTTTCATGAAATGGCAGCACTCTTGGAGATTAAGCAATGGTTTGACTTGGAAGGAATTTGAGATATTCTAGACGCAGAGCTGTTGAGGCCGCTTGACTAAACATATAATCTTAAGAAAGGTCACAGTGGTCTATGAAAATATCATTAAAAATATCCCCCCCCTCCTCAGCGCACCATAACCACATGTACACACACACACACACACACACACACACACACACACACACACACACACACAAACGTCGCCACAACTAAAGCACTTCTGTAGTATTTCTGAAATGGAGCGATGAAGTCTCACTTTTCCAGGAGATCACAGTTCCTAGCCACTAGTTCGGTAAATGCAATTCCTTCTGTCAGGAAATGTAAAATGACTCGCACTCTCCAGTTCTGATTTAAAACGACAATTTAATGCGCCCTATTCATAACAATTGGTGCCTCTTTGCCGCTATGTGTCCCTGCCTGGATGTTTGAGGTCCCGTAAATAGCACAGAATCAATGAGGAGGGCTCAGGTTACCGGCAAGGGCAAGTAGTAGTATAGCTACAGTCAACTGATGCAAACAGAGACAGATGCACACTGTCCACACACGTCACATACACAAAGAAAATGTTCCCACACTTTTTTTTTTCATTTATTCACCACACTTAATCAATAATATGCGTGTCAGGGAGTGACAAACCTGCTTATACCTCCACACAATGGCTTTCAGTGACACATAAGGTTTCCCAGAGATCACGCATTAACATTCGATCTCAGGGCTAAAGCATGATCGATCCACCTTGGTTTCAAAATCGATGGTTCCCAAAGTGACTGGGGTACCTGACAACGTTTTCAACTATACGTGGAGTAGCCAAGCAAAGCAAATGTGTACAAACTGGGAATGTTGATCACAAAACACAAAGAAAAACTGTTTTCAACCCCCCAAAGGACAGTCACTAAGGTAGATCATACCATAGAATAATGTACTGCACAGCTGAGGCTGATGGTCAATTGGTCTAATGGTCTAATTTGTGCTGCAAATCCAAAAAAAAAGATAATCCATGTTAATCAGTCGCACTGTTTTGCACAAACCAAACAGACATAACATAGTGTAATCAGTATGCTCCCAAATCCCCCTAATGACAAGCTAAAGTAAATGATGTCCATCTCTCCACAGCACACAATAAAAATGTTGAATGTCTTACAATGAGTAGCAAATGTCATACTGTGTAACATCGATCGTATGATCTGGTTTTCCGTTGAAGGCCTGATTCCAAAGTATCTGTGTAGTTTTGCCTCGATGCACAAGAAGCAGTTCGTCGATGGCACTGGGTAAAAGCTAGAGATTAGAAAAGAGAGGTGCTGCACCGTCCAATCATATGCATGACACACCATGCTCCGTCATACTCCTAAATCTATTGATGTCTGGTAGAAGTAAGACGAGAAGCTCTGACGGATACAAAGAAGTAAGACATAATGTTACACTCGGTCAGATGATAGTGTGTCCGTATAGTGGCAGGGTTAGTGGAAGTGTCGACAGTTGCTGAAGGGAAATGAAAGTTCATTTGTTTAATTTCCCATTGAAGAGAAGATCTATTCTTCCATTACATTTGAATTATAGTTTCCATTTCAGTTCAGTTACTAAAATATCACCGTTATTTATGTAGGATCAACAAATATATGCCTTCCACATCACATGTTTAATGCCAAAGCCAACTGTGGAATGAAGATTGTGTTTGCTCAACATGCACCAAACTGAGCTCCATCGGAATTGGTCTGTGCCAACAAATATGAGCATAAATATCAAGCCGGCATGACCGCTTCTATAAACAAAACTGTTTTGCTATATAGAGAGTGTTTTGGTTCTTTGGTTTCCAGTATTTATCCGTGACCCACAGAGGGATATCTTTTCTCAACCAACCAAAAACCACTGCCATGTTAATTGTGGCTCCGACACATACTTTGTGGAGAAAAATTGCAGCGTATGCTAACTGCACGAGGTGAAAGTGAGGCTTCAATCACTCTTTGGAACCAGCGAGATGTTTTAGTTTTCAGCCATTCAAAAAGAGGACATCAGCTACACACAGTTCATATTGCAAATCAAACCAAATTCCACAAAAAAATAAAAACATGCCGCCCCCACATTCCTGCCTCCCGCTACATGGCAGCACACCAACAGAGCCAGGCTGCTGTAGTTTCTTCTTCTTCTTGCGCATGCCACTGACAGCTTGCGCCACACACACATTTGGGCCAGACTCATTTGGCCTCATCTGAATATTTATGAATGCTGTTAGGCCGCATTCCATTATCTGGGAGACTGACTTGGCATGGGGCTGCACCCAATCCCTTTCACCCTGCTCACGTACGTCTGGGGAGCCTTCCTCGCACTTCATCCAATTGCAGTTTGTATTTCACCCGCGCCTGGCTGCCACCAGCATCGTCGGTGTTATGGAGAAAAATGAGGGCCGCAAAAAAAGAGGGAGAGTGTGCCTTTCTGGGAGTGTGTGTGTGTGGGGGGGGGGGGATTGCAAGCAGTCAAGTACAGAAAAAATCTATACAGGGGAAAGATGAATGCCGTTTACAAGGCTACACAGTCTAAATTAAAATCGACTAATTCTCTGAGGTGGAAACCCATGCTGGCAGGGCACCCCCTCCCTTAGAGAAATGAGTCAAACTTTAAGGGAAAACAGAGCACACACACACACACACACACACACACACACACACACACACACACACACACACACACACACACACACACACACACACACACACACACACACACACACACACACACACACACACACACAAACAATGAGAGGAGACATGGATGCATGCCATTGCAATCTACACTTGAGTTCTCCCTACTTCCGGCAACAAGGCACTTTACTATAAGATTTATGAGGACTCTGGGCCAGCTAAGGAACCAGGCAAACAAGAGGAGTTCAAGGAGCTACAGCAACTCTGCTACTGCACAATGTTCTCATTGTTCCGTGGCTGGTTTTAGAAGTGGGTGTATTTGACTAACATCCTCTATTCAACCCATGCTGAAAACAAACACTGGTAAATGCGGGAGGGAAAGGCTGAACCAAAACCCACTGATAAGAATCAGGTCTAGGCACCAAGGTCCTTTTAACCTCCCTTGTGTTAGTAAAGGGTAAGGTAGAGATACCAGGCACATATGAGGTGGAAATGTTGAGAAAGTTCCTCCCGGTTTACAGCAATAGAGGTGTGCTATATAGAAGGACGATAAGGTGGTGATCAATTATTACAAGAATGGCCATGACTGTCTGCAGTTTCTATGCAATATAATGAAAAGTCAATGCTTTTCAATGCTGAAGTTGGACTCCGATCACACTGATACTTTCCTACGAAACCTTCAATGAGAAGAAAGGGCAAGGATTTCAATTTTAACTTTCAATCTCCTATATGTGTTTGTCACCACGGACAACAATCACAAATAAAGAAAGATGTTCTTGTCATCCTTGTCACGAAACCCACTTAACATTTTTATGAATGCCTTTCACCATGGCAGAAGATGCCTCTTAGAAAAAAAAGTTGGGGAAGTTTTGAAGAGAGAGAGAGAGAGAGAGAAAACGAAAAAAATCAATAAAATAAAATACACGATTTTCAATGTCAGAGACGTGATTTCATCACAAGAGAGTGACGAGCGCTTCTGCACCTGATTTCCCTCGCTTGTCACTTGTCCGCCTTCTCCACTGTGTGATCTCTATTCAATGCAAAATGGAGATGTGATTGCCCACAGGAACATAAAAGTAATTTAAAAACAATCCCGGGCCAAATCGGGGTGAATCTGAAGCCTCGGTTAAGGACTGCTTATTGACTGAATGATGGATGACTGTGGAAGAGAATGAAGGACACATACAAAAGCCTGGATATTTTTCTGCACATCCTGCCTCCGTGATTACTCATTCTTACACATTTAAGGTCTCCATGCTGTCCGCTCTCTCCTGCATATCAACCTCCACTTTCTAACAACAACAAAAACATAACATTCTCGCGCAAGACACGTGAACGCAAATATCTCCCACAGAAACCCCACACATATGAAAATACAAATATATCCTTGCAGGATGCCCACGAAACACAGACAGACACACACACACACACACACACACACACACACACACACACACACACACACACACACACACACACACACACACACACACACACACACATCTAATCAGCCTGCCAGCAACTATCCAAACCTGCTCTCACTCACACAAGTCATTTTGATGTAAATGCACATTTAAGTGCTGAGATGTGTGAAGTGTAGGGTGTGTTCATGACAGATAGGCGACACGTGTTCTGCTCACTCAAACTCAGACACGTATTGACAGCGTGTGTCAAGGTCAAGCATAGCAACCACCACCAGACAGACAAGCTGCCTAGCCTCTGTGTGCTCTGCATAAGATCACCAAGGCCCAATCTGAAAAACAGCATGCTTTGCACACCGCACCAAAGAGCTGAATTTAATTGGGATACGATAACTCTTGTAACAGTGTTGAATGTAGATCTCTGGGTTTATATCAAGGCCCTTTACACAGAATGTCACTATAATTTTTTCCCCGTAATTTGAGAAATGACCTTCCCCCCCCACCAAAAAAAGCACGTGTGTCTTGATGAATCCCCTGTGCTGTGCTAGATAAGACAGAAAACAATGTGCACTCCACTGGTAATGAATGATTTGGCTTGGGTTGGGTGTGTGTGGGGTGAATTCTGAGAAACGACAAAAGGGCACGAGTGGTTAGCAGAGAAGGTGCCTGCAGCATGGCACTGTCAAAAGCCTTGCATTCTAACAAGAGGAATTATGTTAATACGGTTGCAACGATGAGGCCAGAATACTAAAATGAACAATGTGGGAGAGCTGATCCATCATATGAGAGGCTGATAAGAATGGACAGTTTTGACCAGGTAGCATAGCACACCTGCCGTATATAGTGAGAGGAAAGATAAGGATCACAGACTAAACACCCTCTAACATAAGCACCTTCTGAAAAACACATCCTACTCATTCATAACAGTGACCTCACTATGTCGGACACAGAGCAATTCAGGCAACAAGAAAAAACACAATGCATTCCACACACATTCCACAGCTCAAGGATTCACACAATGCGCAACACTGAATGTAAACATAACTTCTGTCTGTTTATAAGACGTGAAATATGAGCAAGTGTAATTTCCTGGTAGCATACATTTTTTGACAGTTTCTACAGAAGATAAAATGACTAATGCCAGAAGTTAAAATACACTGCAGAGTTAAAGCATTTGATGAACCTTAAAAAAGAAAATCAAGATTCAAGATTTTGACAGTCATATAAAATTTGCAGTTGCACCGAACAATTCTTTCTCTGCTCTCTTGTTTTCCTACACACTTGAATTACTAAAACTAACATGTAAAAAATGCAATATATACATGTATTCAAACGAAGCTATGTGCAATATAGTATGAATAAGGTATGTATAAATATGTATAAATATAAATGAGAATAAATACATTTGAAAAATAGTAGGAAAATGAATATAACCGGATGAATGGTGCAAGTATGAATTCTACTGAATGTAAACGATATTATGACAGTCACCTCAGGGATGTATTAACGGTGAAGTAAGCGGTTTATTTATGTTATTATAAGTGTCAAATTGCTCTTTATTCATACAGTGATCACTTACATAATGTGCGCGTTTCATAAAGCCGATCTTTCAGTCAGCTGCTTTGCATATAATCGGCAAATAAACGTATTGGAGGATCCCAAATTTTTTTTCCAATCATAAGAGAGAACGCTACAAACCGACACCCGTCTCACTCATGGTCTCACTGCCGGTGCTCGCCAGAACAACAGATGGGTGAATGTTTATGCGCCTACAATGGCGGAGCAGGTAAAAATCCTTCCCAATGTCTGATTTGATGGTTTTTATCATGTTTTATCACACTTATGGATCTGAGATGATGCTAGATAACTCGCTGCTTGAAGACCGCAGTGCATTAATGTGGTGACGTAGGGACGAGCGAGGGGACTGCTAACTGCAGTAACTGACAGGAGGTTAGCTAAAAGAAGTGAACCATTCCGCTTACAGCACCTTTAATAAGACTAGGCTTTCTTAATTGTATTTCGATTTTTTTGGGTCTGGACATTATCCTGAAATGTTTAGAAGAGAAGTTTCCTTCACAGAACTCAACATGGTTACTATGTGACACTGTTTGAAGCTGATCTTGTGCTAAGAGAGGGACCTGCCCCGCCCTGTGATCACAAGGGTTCAGATGAGCAACTCTTACTAGATTAGGTCTGGGGTGCGGCGGTGTGTGGAAGCAAGGACAAACAAAAGTGGGGAGACAGGCAGCAGAGATGAGGCTCTATTGTGTGAGTGTGTGAGGTTTAGAAAGAGGTGAAACTCCATGGTGGCCTACTTACTCACACTCCACATAGTTAATCCACTTTGTTGGCTCCGGCCCGTTTCATTTCATTATGAAACTGCGAGTTAATTAAAAGTCTGTGTGTGTGACTGTGGGTAGTGCACACAGCGACACATCCACTCATCCTGCATTCCAGTATGTTGGTGCCCAGAATAGGTCATCATCTCCATCATTGTTCTTAACAGTAGTTCTGCCTCATGCTTAACAAACATTTGCTTTCCTGTATGGTAATGTGTGTGTGTGTGTGTGTGTGTGTGTGTGTGTGTGTGTGTGTGTGTGTGTGTGTGTGTGTGTGTGTGTGTGTGTGTGTGTGTGCGTGTGTGTGTGTGCGTGTTTGCGGGATTCCCGTTTACAAACCGTCATACTGATAGATGATGTGTAATATACTATTGTTACGTATGGAACATAGTAAATAAACCAAATGATCTGAAAGCCAACCAGTTTTTACCCTAAATGTTCATCTAAATCCATGCATCGAGTGTGCATGTGTTTCCATTCCACCTCTGGTAATGATGTACGGCTTTGAAATGTTCTACAAAGTAACATTCTTCCTCCGACGCTGCGTGAGTTGTTGTCACAATCATCGGTCACAACCTCTCAACCAATGAGGCGGGAGGAGGACGTCCGGCCCAGTCGTATATTCCTCAGAGAATAGTCATGTTACTGCAAAACAGCTCCTTACAAAGCCAGGAAGGGACCAGGCTGAAGGGGTGGGAGAGCAGAGCAAAGAGGCACCTGGATCGAGGCCTATGCTGTGAGTAATTGGGAAAACAATACTTGTACAACGCCAATGAGATTACATGATATTTCCCTGGGAAATCTGTTTGGGAGGTGACTGAATACAAATGTGGGTGACTGAATAGAATTTAAAGCACCAACCAAGGGAGTCAATCAGATACTATATCAATCAGTTAGTCCTTAAGCTGCAAAATGTGCTTTTTGTTTCGAGATCTATGCTATTTCCATTGCAATAAAACATTATTGTTATATTTCAAAGGTAACAGAAAAAATTGTATTGTAATTGTAATGTACTCATCTTACCTCAACGCCCCCAAAATGTATTTTTGATATAGTAGAAGTAAGGTGTTTTCTCTTTTAAAATTGAAGAACAGGATCCCGAGTGAATATCGTAAAACCTACCTACACTGTCTCATCTCAGATCAGTTCAAGTCTGTTTTATTCCTAAAACTACAAATCGCAATGTTTGTCTCAGAAGGCTTAACAATCTGAACACTATACACCGTCAGAAGAATAGACCTTAGTCTCTTGGTATATTCTCTAGGAGAATGTTTGATCCTTAATCCCACTTTTTTATTATTTGTCATAACTCTGCAAACTGAAACTTTAGGAGCGTGCAAGACTTTTCATTGAAGCACTGAAAAGACAGAACATAGACAAACATAGACTTCAGTACTGTTCAAAATTCAACATTTTCACAAGGGCAGAGTAGTGTGAAAGGAGAATGATAATCGGACAGTTATAATCACAGGTAATGAGAAGTAGATTTCACCAGCAAATGTCAACAATTAAAATCATTATGCAAAAGAAAAAAATCAGGAAAATCATGATGTGTGCCCTTTCAGGAGATAATATCTAATGTTTGATAAAAGAAAAATTGAAGCTGCTTACTGGTCCTTAGATGGGGCGATATTGGCAGTGAGAGCTACTGGACTTTGTCGTATATATTAAAATATATTTATGATTTTTCAACTACCGGTGCAGGTGCTGCAAAAACACCCATGAAACATACACAAAGAGAGACAAGGTCATTAAAGAACTCTAATTTACACATACACACACACACACACACACACTCGGGTCAATACTACCTCATCAGCTCTTAAAATTAATGAGGGTGGCCGCACACATCAGTCGGTAATGAGACAATTAACTCCCTATCTGGCATTTTCACCCGACGGCTCTGTGAACAACTGAGAAGAGTCACCGAGGAGGTGGAGAGAGGTCACGGGGAGGTGACGGAGGTGTAGACCAAAACGACACGGACAAAAACAAAGTAATTCAGGGGAATGTCAGCCACCAATGGGACAGCTGCTGGAGAGAACCAGGGAAAAATAGCAAGAATAAGTCAAAGGCCAGAAAAAGAGAGAAGAAAGCAGAAATAAGAAAGAGATTGATCGAGGAGACGGGAGAAAATGGGTTGAAGGAGCAAGCATAAAAAACTAAGCAATTACCCGCCATAGCATGTTCCTGTCCTTTCCCTCTCTGGGCAGCACCCATGGGAGATAGGTGTGTGTGTGTGTGTGTGTGTGTGTGTGTGTGTGTGTGTGTGTGTGTGTGTGTGTGTGTGAGCTGTCAGCACAGTAGACCTGTGTGTGTTCTGACGTCAGTATGAACGGGATGGTCCCTACGTGGGCTTCAAGACACTTTAAGTACGTGCAAAGACTGTCCAACCCACACACACAAGCTAAAATACACTAATGGATGAGGTTTGATGCACTCTTTGCACTTTCAGCCTTGATTCGACATGTGCAATAGTGTTTGACTTAAAACAGAAGACTTAGGTATCATGTGCCATCAATTATTCTGTATGATATGCACAGTAATATTCTGAATAGGTTATTGCCATGTAAACAGCAGTTTCTGCTCACCTTAATCAGAACAAGGTCATATTCGTGAAAGGGTGGAGTATTTTGATCTTAAGTCACAATTATTGAGGCATGTTTACACCTTAATCGCACTTAATATTTCCACCGGAGTTCCCACAGCATTTTTCTGCATTTTACCGCAGTTCGCAACACATGCCCTGATTTACAGTTGTTAAACAAGCATGAAGTGAAAAACATGTAACATGGCTCATTCAAGGAAGCATGCAAAACAATGAAACATAGGGACATGGGGAGTGTTAGTTTCCCTGGATGGGAAAGAAATTATTGCAGGAATTGAAAATGAACTCTCCGACGCCATTGGAATACGCTGTGCATGTAAACATAGTCATTGATATTATTTAAGTGAGCGCGGAGGGAAATTAACATGCTTTCTGCAGCAGAACGGCTGCCACCACAGCACCCCCCTTGATGTGCTCCTACGGCACTATACGGCATTATATCATGCAATATCCTTTTGTATATTATGTCACAATGGTCCATTACAGACAACCCTCCATTCAGCATGTAATCACATCTCAATAAGTAACACTATTTCAACACGGCAAAGAATCAATGCTCTGCCATTGAGCGTGGCACGGGGAGAAATCGATTCACGCTTTGCCAGACGAAACGAGATGGTTCGTGTGCTGTTGCTGCTGTGTGGTGCAAAATGCAGATTAAGAATGGAGTGATGCACGAGGGAGGTATAGCTGCTGTGTCAGGAAAGACAGAGGAGGGAGAGAAGGGGGGAGGATTATTATGACGTAGTATCGATCCAAGTTGGAAGACAAGCAGGACGCTGTAGGGGGAATGGGGGGGCTGAATCGATCATGCCCCCTCCCCACAACAAGGTGCCAGACAAAAGCTCAGGGTTATGGATGTTTGCATGGAGAAAACAATGGATAGGGCGACACACGGATGGTTAGACAGGCCGACTTAGAGATAAAGACAGATTGGATAGATCAATCCAAAAGGGGCAGGCAAAAGAAAAATGGGAACCGGCCTCACACGGAATAAGTCCTTATGACATCCTTACAATGATGACCTTAAAAAGGTGGAGTACGCGATTTTTTGGAGAATGCGTGTAGTTCAAAATCACTTTTTGTCAAATCGAGTGAATATCTCCTAACGATCTGCTTACCTGTCCGTACTGTCTGTCTGCGCAAAATCTGGTGTTAATACACAGCCTAGACTCTGTAAACGTATTGATGCCAATCAAAATGCCAATTTAAAAGAGCCTTGGCTGTGTATTAACACTGGGTTATTTTTCAGCTCACACACAGTATGGACAGGTAGCAGATCGTGAGGATATATTCACTGATTTTGACAAAATTATTTTGATAAAAAATGATCTCGACAACAAGCGTTACCCCGCATCACTGACTCCATCTTTAAATCTGCCTGCCGATGTGATTTAATGTTAAACCCCACTCAATTGCAATTAGCAGGGAACAGCTACAGTGCTTGGAGCCATGCCAAATCATAATCCGGCCAATGTGTGGAGAGCAGAGAGCATTTACTAGGCCTGGTCACTTAATCCCTCTTCCTGTCATAGTCACTCCTAATAGCAACATAGACATTTGATACCAATACATTAAGTGAATATAGGGATATATATATATATATATATATATATGTTGCTGTGGGGATGGAAATAACTAAATAAGTAAGGGAACAAGCAGATATCATTTGTTGAAAAATTCTGCCCAGCTTCCATCTGCTGGCGCTGGCAGTTTGTGCATCATTCTGGAGCAGGCCATTGATGATACAGAGTCACAGATGGGGAGGAAACGATGTTGACCAGATTGTGTCGTAAAGACTTTAAAACTTGGGTCCCTCTGGGGATTACTGATTTTCTTGTAGGAAATTGGCCTAATCCAAAACAAATCCACTGGGATGTTTTTTTCTTCCTACAGCGGTTATTTTCCTCGCTAACCCTGGCATCCCCTCCTCTTTTTTGACACAATCTTTTGTTCTCATGCTTCACTGGCCGCGGCCTCCAGACATCATTGGAACCGGCGTTATTAGCCAGCTGAAGACCCCGAACTTAATTAATCAAGAGCCGCATTACAGATGCAAGATAAGTAGCCTAATGCTTTGCAGATTATTGATAAAAATTACTTTGTTGTGCGACGTGTGTTGGGCTGGAAAAAAATGCTCACAATATTTTGAAAATGTTAAACGTGCCCCTCTTTAGCAGCTATAAGAACCCTGTGGGAGCAGGACCTAGGCTCTGCCTTCACAGATCACATGTGGGATTCAGTCTTGGATCGGATACACTCTGCCTCCATGTGCGCCCGACATGCTCTTGTGCAATTTAAAGTAGTACATCGTATCCACATATCTAAAACTAAATTAGCTCGTATGTTCCCCGATGTAGACCCGACCTGTGATAGCTGTAAGAGCGCACCGGCATCACTCTTTCACATTGTGTCCCACCTTGACTGAGTTCTGGACATCAGTTTTTCAAACAATTTCTGAAGTAATTCAGCATCAAATTGAGCCGAACCCTTTCACTGCAATTTTTGGCATTGCTCCAAATCCGGGCTTGCCTAAAGTGAAGCTGAATGTACTGGCCTTTACTTCATTACTTGCTCGTAGGGTTATCTTACTCAAGTGGAAAGATCCTGCTCCTTCTTCCCATTCACATTGGATTAGAGACATTATGGCATGTATGAATTTAGAGAAAATACGTTACACAACCCAGGGATCCGAGAATAGAATTTGGTGCCCCTTCCTAAATTATTTTAAAAAACCAACAATAATTATAGAAGAGTAGCAACCCCCCCTTTTATTTGATTTCATTTTATTTCTTTATGTGTTTTTTTTTTTTTTTTTTTTTCATATTGATTGTTTGTTTGTGTTTCTTGTGGTGTGTGTTTCAAGTTGTTGGGTGTGAGGGTGGGATGTGGGTGGGGTATGTTCGGGAGAAAAAGGGGAAAAAATTTGTACTCGCTGTGCTACAATTCCGTTGTTACTAACATTTAATAAAAAAAACCTTTGAAAGAAAATGTTAAACGTACATTTTAATCAAAGTTACCAATGGATATTTTGAACACATCATCCATACAGAGGATCATTTTTTACTTATTTGCTATTATTTCAGACTTTATCGCAACTTTGCAAATATTTTGATTTACCTTTGACAAAGTAAACTTTCTTTAACCTTATTTGTTTAGTTTTAAACTGTAGAAGTCCACAATGAAGTAACAGCCGATTACGTCATAACTGCCAATAATGTAATAACATTTCTGAACCAATAACGCAATTACTTTTTGTACATTATGTGATACGTTGTAACTTTATAGGCTGCTACAGAGATAAACAAAAATGTCCGCAGCTATAAATCAATTATATATTGGCCTGTGCACACACACAAACACACACACACACACACACACACACACACACACTGAGCTACAGGCTGGTGGTGTTATAGCAACCTTTGTTCTGCATGATGCTTCCCCCTCCCCTCTCCTCCTTGCTTCACCCACACTCCCTCCCTCTCCTGCTATAGACTGAAGTAAACATGCAGGACCAAATCTAGTCATGCAACAGGTTTTGTTGGAGCCCTCTCCAGCCACACACACACACACACACACACACACACACACACACACACACACACACACACACACACAGCCTGAGAGCAATGTGGCCTCTGCCCTCCCCACCTCTCCTTTCAGTCACCATGGGGGTCTTAGTCGCCTGCTGCCAATTAGTCTTGGCTTATAACCCAAACCCCTTACAACCAAGCGCTTCCTCGCCCCCTTCCAAACAACCCTTATAACATAAAAAACAGGGGTAGATGGACATATGCCCCTTTATACCCCCCCTGCATCTTAAGCCTGTAGATGACAGATCATGCAGAAAAAATAAGAAATACAAAAAGCAACATGGACGCGCAGAAGCAAAAAAAAATAAATACTACTAAAGGTATAGTGGAGGCGGAAGTGAGACAGCTGGAGTTGGGTAAACACACTGACATACAAACAGCGAGCCCCATTGATCCTTCCCTTTGAGCTATTGGCAAAGCTTCACCTGAGCAGAGCTGTGGTGGAGGTAGGTACACAATAGTCCAGTGCAGGCTATGTTATTTTTATTTTGCTTTTTCTTGCTGCTGTCTATGATTGGCCAGTGTAGAGAAGAGAGAGAATGCAATTAGAAGAAGGGAACAGAGAACAGAATAAAGACAGACAGAGAGTCCTACTTGATGAGACCAGAGCCCACACCACAGCAGCCAGTGAGCCCAGGGCCCTTATTAGTTAGAAATAGGCTCAAATCTGTGCCTATATCTCGCTTTTAGTGTTAAAAAGGAATGGTTCAACATTTTTATTTTTTTTTAGCTTTTTACTTCTCTCTCAAGAAAAAAAGGGGACAGAAACCGTTCCTGTAACTGTGCGTGCATTTTCGATGAATTAACGGACATAAGTCACTCATACAGGATAGCTTTGCTTAAAGAGGACCTATTATACTACTTTTCTGGTCTTAATTTCTTGTTTTACACTGCTATAGAGCAACCTGACACGAATCACATCACAAAAAACTATGTAGATTTTCGGGAAGCTCTTTCTCTTATTTTGGCGATCCAGCACGTCCTGTCAACACTTGAGTGTGTGTGCTTCGGCAATCTCCGCTCCCTCCGCCTGTGATCGGCCATCTCCGCTCGCCTCCCCCCCCCCTCCTGCAAACCCCACTCCGTTGTGATTGGTTACCTTCCTTCCGGAACACTTTCAGTGGCGGGAAGCGCGAGCATGGACCTATAAGGGCGCGAGGCAGACGCGAACAGGGAAGTGACAGCATTACCATACATGGAAACATCCGCGTGGTGACTTCACAAAGTTACATGCGACGTCACAAAGTTACGGAAGGGTAGACCGCTTTGAACACGTGACTTCTCGACTGGCTAGAATAGTGTTTAGTGCTCTGCACAGACACCCCAGACGGTCAGCAGGGAATACGTCGAAATGCATGTAAGTCATTATTTGATAATTTAGTATGGTTAAGCATGACTATGAATCATCATAACAACGTTTATAGGTCATAAAAGTCAAAAAGCATCATAGGTCCGCTTTAAATATTGGTAATCAAGCCTTCTTGAGCCGGAGAGAGAGGTAATAGTTAAAAATGTAAAATGTTGAACTATACCTTTAAACATCTAGCACTGCACTCTCTCTGCTGCCTCACAACACCGTTCTACATGTCATCCTTTTTATTCTTTATGACTTTTCCTCTATTATCCCCTTCCATCCATTCCCACCCCGCTGCCTTCCCCTTATACCCTCTACCCTCAACCCCAATCTGTGCTCGTGTGAAATAGCTGTGCCGGATAGCTAGCGGCCCTTTTGCTGTGATAAAAGTGTGCATCTCAGCCTAATTGCATGCTAGGAGCTGAGAGCAGACGAGGCAGTGATACGGCCACAGATTGCCATTTGCGACCTATCACCTTGGGGTATAGAGGTTGGAGCGGCGGTGACCTCCACATGCTCGATATGGCAGACCGATATCGTATCTCTGTCACAGTCAGTGTGTGTGTGTGTGTGTGTGTGTGTGTTGTGCGTGCGTGCGCTTTTGCGTGCGTGCGTGCATGCGTGTGTGTGTGTGTGTGTGTTGTGCGTGTGTGTGTAATGTGTATGTGCGAGATGGTGATGATGGATGGCTACATAATGTGCTTTAGTTAGTTTAGTTTAATTCTCGATAAACTCTATCACTACACTGTCTGCTGGCGTTATTGATTCGACAACATTCGAGCAGGTTCCTGAAGGGAATAAAAAGAATCAAAGCTCTATAGGATTTTTTGAATGAGGTCAAGTCTAAGCAGATGGACGTGTGGTTTCCTAGATTACATCCAATGCTGAATACAGACATTTTACACAGAGTTGCCATGGCTACAGATCTATATAGAGTCTGGATGATGGATTTATTTTAACATGCACATGGTCAGAGAAGGTCTAGGTGTGGTGAGGCATTCAGGCGCTCCTCGGACGGTCACAGTTAACTTAAGACCATAATACGAATTAGTTCGGAAGTTGGGAAGAAATATGTGAATTTTTCTATTCGGAAACTCGTTTTTCTGATGTGTCCGACACCACCTGAATGCAGCATGGCTCCCAAGAGGTCAGGGTCACTGTTCTCATGTTCAAGAACCCCATGTGTGTGTGTGTGTGTGTGTGTGTGTGTGTGTGTGTGTGTGTGTGTGTGTGTGTGTGTGTGTGTGTGTGTGTGTAGGTGATAGGGGCCGCATGGGAGAAGCTGATTCAGGCCAAGAGAAGGGCTGAATAAGGCGCGGTCACCAGAGGTTAAGATAAGCCAGCCTGTGCCGGAGACACTGGCATTGGAAGGTTGTATCTGGTTTTGCTGACTACACTTGCAGAGAGGAGAGAGAGAAAATTAGTTTTTTATCTCATATACAGAGAACCTCTCCTTGGTGATTTGTGTTTTGATTGCTAAGGAGTGAAATCCGAGCGCAGTGGCCAGTATATATATATACGGTAGATACGATTACGGCAGTGAAGTGCTAAATCCCATTTCCCTTTGTTTACCTCATACAAGCCCTTTTAAAAAGGATCAATATAACCTATGTAGCTCTACTGTGTGTGAGCTACTTTAACTGCATGTCCACCTCACAGAAAGTCAGGTAGGAAAGAAAGAAAGAAAGACTGAAACAAAACAACAAGCATCTGGTGAATGGCTTTATCGATTTCGGTCAGATCGCCAAGTCCGGGGAGCAATTTAGCCCCGACGAGGTTCAGGCTTACAACGCCCCGTCTGGCCAAAAGGTGTTGTTGGACCAATATTTGTTTGAAAACCATCGAAGTGCAGCTTGCAAATAGTTTTTTTTTCTGTTGCTCATTACAATAAAGTTGAAAAGCATTGAAAAAAAAATCAAAAACGACTTTGTTACTCACATAAAGAATATGCAAAACATACAAGGCCTTTTCAAATTCATGCTTTATTGACAAGCCAATGTAGAGATCATTAATATTGTTTTCCCTCAATACGTACAAGCAGCATACTATAGCCCACTATATCACAATGTCAAACTGTTTACTATGATGCACAATCTCCACTTTAACTCAATTAACTTTAACAGCGCACTGTGAATAGAACCACAAAATCAAAAGGTTAGGATGATTTGTGGCTGCTGTCACATGTGCATGCATTATAACAAATCAGCAGTATTTTTTCTTCTTCTTTTCCCTGAGAAATAGTGCTGCGTATTCCTTACAGCGTTGGAAGCTTTACATATTTTAAAACGCTCAGTGTGTGAGGGAAGAAATTAATATTGGAGATATTTCAACTTTCAACTATAAACCGAGCCTCAAACAGTCTTGACGCCAATGCAAAAACTCTGGACTAAATAGAAGAGGTGCCCATGGATTGATTTCAATGCTTTCTAATAGCCGGCCCTTGTTTTTTCTGTTGACACGTGGACTGCACAATTGGGACAAAGATGAAGTACTATTGTTCCCAGACATGAACTCTTTCAGCTAGCTTTTAGCAGAAGCGCTACACATTCTTGTTCAAAAAGACTTACTGGACTGGAATGTGTAGCACATCTGCTAATTGATTCCTTGTAAAAGATCAAAATCAGTGAATATCTCCTCACAATCTGCTACCTATTCGTACTGTGTGTGTGTGCTGAAAATAAAATGTGTAGTTAATACACAGCTTAAGCTCTGTTAACTGGTACGTAAACAAAGGGTGTGTAAACAAACGGGCCACTGTAGCTAGCAAACATAACAGTTTACAGAGCCAAGGCTGTGTATTAACAATTTTTTTTTCTGCCCATACACACAGGTTGCGAATCGCGAGGAGACATTCACAGATTTTGACACAAAAGTCATCGTGTCAACGCACTCTCAACAATTGCTGACTGCACCTTTAACTGCTCGTCTCCCACACGGCACAAGGTGACCAAACGTGTCATACAGTTACTATCCATATGAGTTCAAGTGAGAGGCTTTTTCAACTACATTGCTACTATCTTGTAGTAGTAGCGAGACAAAAAGGGAAAAAGGTTTGTGACTTGGCTGAGCATGAGGCCAGGCAGACAGACAGCTCCGGGAAGCACTGTGCCGAGGTAGATAAAGATATCAGGGAGACGGGAGCTTTTTATATTATTCTAAATATATTACTATATCTCAAGAGAGTGGGGTGAGGGAGGAGGCTGAAGAGAAAGAAGGGCAGGCGGCAGGAGCAAGGGAAGACAAATGGAGCCTCTGGGTAAAAATGAATAGAAACCAAACAATTGGTGGGTAAAGTTTAACCTTTCGGGCTCTGTGTGTGTTACATCATAGTGACTGTGAGGCATGATTGCACAGGAGGTCAGCACTGGGTTGTGCATTTTTGTGTCAAGTTTTTTTTTTAGAGTAACTGCTGCCACTACAACTCTGTCCTTCAGCAGAATAGCACAAATAGGGATTCCGGGGAAGGGCCAAAAAATGTGAAGCAATTATTATTGACCAGCTAACTGCAACACTGGTCGGTACTTAGGTACTTAGGAGCATCGCTACAAATCAAGTAGAAAAGGACAAAACGAATTGCTGCACACACAGGGTAAAACTAAGCCAACGGGCATACCTAACCCCACACACATACACACAATAACACACAAGAATGCCTCGGTATAACGAAACATTTTAAAAAATTTCCCCACACAGGTTTCTAGCATTGGAGATAAAGTGATGTGAGTGTGACGATACTATTTCAAAGCTCGCAGCCCTACTCCATTCACTTTTAACCTGTCTCCAGAGAGACAGTAGTGGGGGAACTGGGGAGTGACACAGAGCTGAGGCATGCATGGGAAAAAGGTCTTGAAGTCAGCTAGCTTTGTAGCCGTACTGTAAGGAAGGGGAGGCTGCAGTAGTCTGCGGAGATCTGTTAGGAAACTGTATTTAAAAAAAAAAAAAAGAGTTGAAAAATCACTTGGAATCTGGAGCCATTTCTTCTTCTTCACAGCTGCGTCCACTGACCACACAAATAATAACCATGCTGAACTCTAATACGGACATATCTAATAATCAACACACATGTACAATACACAAACACACCTGCGCATACACCTGTTATAGTGCGATGTCAGTGTAAAATGCGTCCGGCTTTTTCATTACATAGTTCTTCATCAGTAGACTCTCTTTGGAGATTTCTTAGGGGAAAATCTAAAAGGAGGGTATGGCTGTGATAATGCACACAGAATGAATGCTTCCAGTCCCACACAGTTCATACTTGGGGCACACGGTCAGGGCTGCTAGCAGATGTGGCTTTTTCTAAGAAACAAAAAAACCACACCCTTTCCTGCAATACACATACACACACGTACATGCACTCCAATCCATAGTTGACTTAACAATGACTTGGCACTGTGCTCACTCAACTGCAACCAAGTAGGCCTGTCAATGTGTGCGTGCGTATGTGTGTGAGCCTTTGAGCGCGCGCGTGTGTGTGTGTGTGTGTGTGTGTGTGTGTGTGTGTTTGTGTGTAAGTAATGCCCCAGATGGGTTCCGGCAGAATGCAGCATAACACACTCTTGACCCCCAAGACAAGGCTCGGCCAGGCACGCACAGCACCTCACACGACCCCTAACTCTCCTCCTGACTTAACCAGCCCTCCACACACACACACACACACACACACACACACACACACACACACACACACACACACACACACACACACACACACACACACACACACACACACACACACACACACACACACACTACTCCAAAGTGCTTCCTCCCTCCGCGACGTCTGAACATGGATCAGTAGAACAATAGGTTTCATTAGCCCACCCTCTGTTCCCCTCCCTTTCTCAGGAGAGATGTTTCCGTTAGTTGTGTAATTACTTTGAATGAATAACACCACCCCTGAGCTCTGAAAAACTATGCAACCTTGACTGGGAGAACAAATTTTGGCCCCGAAGGCAGCGATAGTGACTCCTTGGCCGCCACAGCCAGTGAGCCACTCCCATTGGCTTAGACAGAGAGCAGAGCAGTGTAAAGAAGAACTAAACGAGTAAAAGTATGCCTTTTCAATTTGTTGTTTGCACATTTGAAAAATGGATGTAGTCGAAAGGGTTCAGGGTTGTATTGGACTTTTTGATAAGTTGTGTTGTTGTTGTTGTGTTAACTGTCTTGTCTAATTGTGATTGTACTGTATATATTTGGTCTCTATGAACCCCCTCGAAAAACGAGATGGTATATCCCAAGGAGATATTCCTAATAAACAATTTCCATATGTAGTCAAAAGGGTTCAGGATAAGCATGTGGTGAACTCTTAATAGAAAAAATAATATTGATAAAAAGGTCTCACAAACACTTCCATAATCAAAGAATACATATGAAACACATCTAAGTAAAAACTTCAAATGAACAATTTTTTCATCCTGCTCTCTGCCTGTATAGATAGAGTATGAGTCATGCCATGCCAGCTATAGATGAGAGGGTCTCTCACATCACATCACACCGTCGAAGAAACACCATAAAAAAAAGAGTTGCACTTCCTTTCAACTGTACACCTCCTTCTCTCTGACAGAAACAGCCCTCCTCCACTCAAACTCTCTTATGAGGCATTTTTCAAAGCCGCGCAACCACTTCAAACAAACAGGTTCATTGCACCGATGGGATTTTAGTTATAACTTGGACTGTTTTCAAAGAGAACGCGGCCTAATATGGCCACAGTGCAGTATTTTTTTTAAAGAGTATTTATTTATTTATTTTTTGCACCACGTGGTCAGCGGCTCAAGCCCAATGCCCAGCATGTGACCGGCAGACCCTACGCAGCGCATCACGACTTAAAACCATCACGTGCTTAACTTACGGCCGGCCTGAGAGGTAATCCGTCATGATTGGCAGACACATTAAAGATGAGATGTGCCTTACATATCACGTGCTGCACTCATGCTGTGTGTGTGTGTGTGTGTGTGTGTGTGTGTGTGTTGCTGTAGTAGGCTAATCCCAAACCATTGATATTCATATCGGACATGAGCCTGGCTGGCTGGCTGGCCGTCAAATAAGTCCATTTGAAATATGGAGTGGGAGTTTGAAAGAAAAAATAGCTGTCATAAATGATTAGAAAGATATTAAACAGGTGTCTTTATATTGAGAAATCCTTGCTCCCCGTTGTCTAAAATATGAGGATGTTGGAATAGTGCTGTAGCTGAAAGCTGTGACCACTAAGCATACACTTTTGGGAGTTTGGTTTCGGTTCGGAATTGCATTGAAATATTTACACAAAACCATGTTATCTCGCTTGAAAAGGAGCAACTCATGCGAGAATGTGGCAGTCTTTTTTGGTGAGTAATCTGAGGGTGCATATATGTCAAGTTGTCAACGGCTTTACTGCTGAAGGCGACTGTTTCCCTTTTCAGTTAAGCGTTTAATTGAATCATCAGCTACAATCATGCTCAGTAATAAATGCATGACAGGTGGAATTTCATAGTTCATAAGAAAGTCAGAATACAATCATCCAGTGGTCAACAACACAGTGGAATGGGTTGGGTTTGAGGACAATTTGAATTTGCAAAGTGACAAACATAGGAATGTACACAAACAATAAATACACAGTTTCAACATAACCCTCAAATCATACCCCCACTACAGGAAACAGTTTTTCTTTTCAATTGTTCTTTAGAGTTGATTCAAGTGGTTTGCTTTCTGTGTCCATGTGTATATTCAAACACACACACACACACACACACACACACACACACACACACACACACACACACACACACACACGTTGAAGTCCAGAGTCCAGTCAGTTGACTGTAGCCCTCCAGCCTAATGACACAGCAGGACTCCGCAGAGTGACTGAAGTGGCGCCAATCAACACATGATTGTGGTGACATTTCCAACTAGCCATTATCTGCAATTGGCTGCCGCGCTGACGACTTAATTTAGCTCTCCTCCCCACAACTAACGGGCTGCGTGGCTCATCCCCTCACAGATGGGCCGTATAGGGATTATAGCAGCACACAGACCTCCCCTTCCCTCCTCTTTTAAATCTTGCTCTTTTTTTCATCTCGTGCAGTCATTCCTCCCCTCTATCCCTTTTTTTCGTCATTCTCCTATTCTCTCCATCTTTTTTCTTATTTTTTTTTTCGGAACTAAAAACAGCCCCGTTAGCCTGCGACAGAGAATGTCAAGTGTCTTTTTTCGTGCTCATTACAAAGTTTCCCGAGGCGCTCCTTTTCACTCTTTTTTCTCATGCACTTGCAGTGTGTTCACCCCTTGTTGCTAGCTATACCTACCAAACACAAACAGGCAAACAACACTGTCAGGGAGCAGAGTTATTAATATCCCTCATCATATCACATTTACATACAGTTTTTTATTTAATTTTATTACATAAACTCCTTGTCTCTCCCGGTGTTGTTTGAGTGATTTGCTATAGCGAAGACATTTCATCATAAATCAAGTACCCTAACTAAGTGCTTTTAACGAGGAAATACATTATTGATGTATCATCGCATCATGGTCTTTGATTCCACGGGACTGTCAAGAAAAAGCTCAAAATAGACAGAGCCAGCCAGGGACCTAGGAGCAGGTTTACTAAAGGAAAAAACATGAGAGAAGTCTGAATGTGAAGGAGATCAAAGTGATGCAGGAAAAAAAGAAGAAAAAAAAAACGCTTTCAAGCTCGACAAACTTTTTACAAACTTGAAAATACCACAAAGCAAGAGAGATTTAAGGGGTTGTGTGGTTTGACAGAACATTATTTCATACTGCAGCAAAGTTCACCTGTGTATGTGCGTGTGTGTGTGTGTGTGTGTGTGTGTGTGTGTGTGTGTGTGTGTACATGTGTGAGGCAGCAGTGCTGCTATTACAAAGGAAGGGAGCCGACCGGCCCTTTGCTCCCACAGAGATCTCTGGTACGGCTGGGATCAAGGGACAAGCTAATTGGTCTCACTGCACTGTCTTCCTTGTGTTTCCCCGGTTCCTGAAACACACACACACACACACACACACACACACACACAAAATTCTCATACGATCATGGCCTTACAGTTGCGATTACATGATGGTGTGGGGTTAAAGCATACACCTAAGCCTTTATGCCGTTGCAAACCCTGCACTGCAAGCCACTATCTTTAAATCTTTAAAGGGAGAGTACACTCTATCCCCATTCCCAGGGCTTGGATGTCAGCAGGTGTAACTGATACCGTGTGGTAACTATGGCACCGTGACCCGATACTTCTTAAATCCACGGTACTGTCACCACCAGCAATGCTAGAGTTGTCAAGGACAGCAAACTACGGAATGCACCCTTGTCAGTAAAAGTGTCCGAAACAACAGGTTTTTTAGAGTTGCAAATCTACATTCAATCAGCGAGAGAGGTAACATCATGAAAGCAATGAAAGACAAACATCATCATTCTTCAGGCTGGAAAAACAGGCTCCAGCTAGGAATACAATACACCCGCTTTTAGAAACTCCCCCGAAACCAACAAACAAGTGTGGCTAGTTTTATAGCTAATGGGCATAGCCTCCCTCTGGAGACAAAGGGGGGGGAGGCACTGAGGTTTACATGAAACTGAGGAGTTAAAACTGATGAGTATCAAAGTGCATTCCCTGCACCTGCTCCCATACAAGCCGAAGGAAGCCTGTAACACCCAATCAAGTAGTCATTTCCCAATAATATACCTGATTGAATTTGGCACTTACATTTTTTTAACATTGCATTTTAAGATTTTTCCTTACTGTAATCCTTTTTACTGATAATGTTATACTATGTTTATTTTCAATCCAGAGTTCTACATTCTCTTGTTTTATCGCCTGTTAAAATCAAGATACCTCAAACCCTTGGTGGTGTCAGCATCCATTTAGAAAAACAAATGTGTTGTCAAAATCAGTCAAATCAATCAAAATCTCCTCACGATCCACTACCTGTGGCTCTGGTTTGAATACACAGTCTAGGCTCAGTAAACTGGTATGTTGCCAGCTACTGTGGGCCCCTTTTGTTTACACACCAGTTTACAAAGCCTAGGCAGTGAAATGACACTGGGTATTTTTTTTAGCACATAAACAGTACATACAGGTAGCGGACCAAATCACTGATTTTGATAAAAAGTGTTTTTTTTCCCCCAGAGTTACTGACTGCACCTTTAAGTGCCACATGTATTACATTTTCAGGAGTTATTACATTATTGGGAAATGATTACATTACCAGGTGCTACCTCACCCTTTTACTGTGTTGGTGTGTCCGTGCTCTTTGGGGAGAGCCACTGATTCATTTCAACATCAAAAACACAGAATTGAGTCACCACCGCTGTATAAGTTCAGTGAACATGTCTTTTGATCATGTTTACTTGCACTCCATTAGGGGGCTATGGCTCAACCCATCAACGGAGCCCGTTCCCTTTGAGGCAAACACTACAGGGCCAGGACACACACATGACAACTATAAAAGCCAGCTCTACTTTTAGTCAGTCTCTCCCACATAAAACCATCCATAGATGAGCAGGAGGAAAACAAAAGGACGGAGGAGATAAAAAAGAGAAGAAAAGAAAGGGAGGAAAGGGGAGGGCAGGGCTGGAAGTGGTTTTGACAGAGAGAGAGGGATGAGAGGAGGGAGAGCGCGGGCTCCATGTATGCGCCCTGCCACCCTGCATCACCAAGCAGCCAATGATGGATGAATAGGAGCACAGCCCAATAATAGCAACGACTTGGGCACCGAGCAAGCACTCATTAGCCGAGTAACAGCAGGCTTTTGGGAGAATCACAAGGGTGTACATGTGTGCCTCAGAGTCAATTTATATTATGCGTATAATGTTAAATTCTATCTAGTTCAGTGCGGTTTCATTTGTCAAACTGCCCGGCAGCAAATCCTCAGAGAGGGACGAGCGTGAGGTGTTCCTATTACTAATGTAGTATCAAGGCCAGAGGATTAGAGTCAAAGCTATAGTGCGTAGCTTTTCATATAAATGAATGTCGGTAACGTTCACGCCGTGGCCAAACAATTTGACACAAACCTTATTAAGCTGCTCCACAAAAAACGCTCTCTGTATTTTTCAGTATGGCAGCATTTACAAACTGATGTAGCCCCACGGGCACAGGAGGTCAGAAAAATCCCAAGAAGCGCCCAAAAATTGTTTCAGTTGTTGAGTCTATACTGCTAAGAAAAAACATTGAAGGACAGCAGAAGGTGTAAAATCCATGAGCGATCACACTGTTGGCGCATCTACATGAGGTAGCATGTAGATGCGCCAACAGTGTTGTTTTTTTTAAAAATGTTTTTTTTTATATAAAGTTACGCACTATAGCTTTAAAACAAGAGAGTCATCTGTTAACAATGGACATCAACTCAACCCCTTTAACATGTTGGTTTTGTCCGGATTGAAGTCAAACAAAGACAGTCACGTTAACCCATTATATATATCACTGTTATCGATGCAATCTTGGGATCACTCATGTTATTTGCTGGAGACAAAGCCGGTCATATATTTGCATATCGTAGCGGTGGCGCTTGTGGCTGAAGCGTGGAGATAAGAACGGACTATAAATCAGAGCAAACAAACAGATGGTTCAGGACAAACAGACCAACTCAATGAGAACAGAAGGGCTGAGACCAGAAGAGAAAACACAGGTATCAAAGAACAGCTCCTTCTGCTCTCAGTCTAATCTACACAAAATATTAATCACAACGATGCTAATGATTTTCCATGTTTTAATTTCGACCATTAACTAGAAGAATTACATGTATTTTACATTTCTGCCTGCTATATCTTGCCAAAAAAATTCCTACTGTATTTTTTGTACAATTGGAGATTTTTTTTTACACGTAGGCAGGCAACTATTGCTTTGAATTTTTCTTTCATTTCAGGGAAATCATGAAAACCAGCATGCAGAGAACCTGAAGCTATATTTGGAATTGCTAATAGTGAAGTCACCATTTCATCACTTTTGCTGTATTTTTAACAGGGCGTTATTGCGTGAAAACTGAGAGGAAAACCTATTTATTGCAAAAATCATCATTTCAGAACATCTATACGATTGCTTGGTATTTAAAATTTTGGATTGGATTTTGAAGTTTGTCAGCACAGATGTTGGAGAGTCCTCGAGCAAATCAGAAATGAGCTTTCAAAAAGTAAAAGTTCAAAAAGTTAAATAAATGATTGTCCAGAATGTTAAAATTTTTTTTTAAAAATAATGTCTTAGAAAAAAAATCAGTATATAGTGATCTGGTTAAAGGACTAACACGTGGGAAAACAAGTGTGTTGCCCTTTCACTATAATGTGTTTGTTTGTGGAGTGTAACGGTTGTGGTAACTAACTGAATGATCATGTACAGTGAGCAGTTATGAGAGCATCGCTTCCTGTAAGTCAGTCAGTCAGTGTGGTCTCTCCTGGTCACAAAGGAATCCCTCTTTATCCACAGGCTGCCATTCAATGGATGTGTGACTCACAGCAGAGGTGTACCAGTCATCAACTGCATCACTGCAGAAGCACAGCAGACACAATCACAGCCTGTGTGTGTGTGTGTGTGTGTGTGTGTGTGTGTGTGTGTGTGTGTGTGTGTGTGTGTGTGTGTGTGTGTGTGTGTGTGTGTGTGTGTGTGTGTGTGTGTGTGTGTGTGATGATTTGATTTTTGTCCTTTGCTGGTGCACTGGTGGTAGCAGTAGAAATACAGATGGCAAATTGTCTCTCTGTCTGTATTGCTGAAACTGCCAAGAGACGGTCTTATGAACCGGGGTTTTGCTATTCATCAATGCTGTGTGTAACAACTCAGCAGAAAACACAAGATCTTCTGCCACATTTGAAATCCTAGAGAGGCGACACTGTCACACACACACACACCAGTAATATTTGCAAAGCCAGCAGCACAGCCCTAGCAAACATTAGCATAACACACACACACACACACACACACACACACACACACACACACACATCTCCCGTGACAGACACAACCCGTTGTGATCACTGTGCTAAAAACAGGAGCGTCTGCATGCTTCATGACACGAGGATGCATTTCTTGTCACTCCCATATGCCGTCTGGTGCTAAACCGCTGTGAAGGGTCACGCAGATCAACCATTGGGTGGGTGGGCTGTCAAAAACAATCAACAACTTTATTCATCATTTGGGCATGTGCTTCTGTGTGTGTGTGCCTGTGTGTGTGTGTGTCTGTGTGTGTGTGTGTGCGTGTGTGCGTGCGTGCATTTGTTGAGCGCACATGCCTGTTCCTGCGTGTGTGTTTACTTCTCAATCCTAGCTGCGATGCCTGTCAACTGAAGTGTTGAATCAATGTGTGAGCAGTGTGCTACTGTGCCAGCTCCTAAGGATTCCCCCTGACACACACACAGGCTCTGGGCATGCAGACAGCAAAGCCTTCCCCATAACAGCTCTGTTAGGCCTTGGACCAGTATAGAGGAAGACTGAGATCATGAAAGCAGGAGAAAGCATGCATGGCCGATTGGCTCTCCAAAGACTATAGCCCAACACAACTATCCCTCTTCCAAAGGCAAAATTTCAGACCTTTTCAAGTCAACAAGATTTGAGCCAGTTCTTATGCTCAGCCAGGAAAAATCCATTTTAGAAAAAATCCAATTGGCAAACCTCTAAGAAAACATCAATGGGTTGTAATTAAGTCTGTGCGTAAAACGACACTTAAGATTGAACTCAAAAGGCATCGTATTATCAGGTCATTTAGGACAGTTTAAGATGTTTCCTCATTGTTTCCCACACATGAGTAGGAGATAAAATGGCTGTACAACTAGATTACAGTGACACCGGTCAGAGCGCATTCCACCTTTAATGAATGAACCACTTTGCAAAGTGATTTTCTCGGCAGATGTTTCGGTGTGATAGCTTGACTGGAATTATAATAGCTAAAGAGACCTCGAGGCAAACGCCACCTTGAAAAGCACTTTTCATTTACAGGACACGTGCTGGCAGAGATATGATGGGTGACTGGAATTCAAATGATGGACCTTGGACGATGCTTGATGAAGTATTGATACATCGTAGCTGAGAGGTTTTGACTACATGTGTGGCATTGATCCTTCTCTGTACCATTCTAATTGTAAAAATGTAGGCTTCCTTGGAATATAAGCATCATCTTTCATAAACAATGTAAAACAAAATCAAAAACAACGTCACTTGCCTTTTTTAATGTTTACATACTAGGTTATTATCATATTTTGCATCCATGTTGGTGCTTTTTTTATTATTATTTGCAATATCCTGTTGTCGCTGTAACCCGAAAATGTCCCCACCGTGGGACTAAAGGATTTCCTTATCTTTATCTTAAACTTAAGGCCTGATATTTCAATGACATTCACCACGGTGAAAGAGGCAATTGTCTTTTTTCCAGTATTAGTTTTCAAGTTTCACCAGGATCTCATAGCAGGGAGAGGCCACACATGGAAACAATGTAAAAAGTTGTCTGCCAAGAACGAGCACCTGTTACAATACACTGGTGGAACCTCATAGCAGCAGCAGCAGCAGCAACAGATCCAAAATAACCGCATTCCACACATGATCGCCATTCCCAGAGGAACCGCTGTCAAGCCTCCCTCGCGGACGTACACTGACAACAGTGACAAGTATGTGTAAAAAAAGCAGTTCAACAAGCACTGCCAGAAATGCTCTTAACCATGTCATGATTATGGGCGTCGGCTCCTCCATATTTAATAAGACTAATGACACATCATAACAACTTTACAAACATGCACCGATACATTTATTTTACAATCTGATGTCATGGCAGATTAATACGCTTTAACTGGAGGCTTTGTGTTGGATTGAAACCCCTTGAGGCAAAACCAGTTACAATGACACTCTTTACTGAATGTAATAATGAGAAGAGGGAACACACATATACAAATATACTACTATACTATACTATACTATACTGCAGAGCTAAGTATGCATCCACTCACAGCTGAGATTTTGAACCCGAGGGTGCATTAGGGTGAAAGGGGTGATGGGTGAAGTGTTGCCCTAAATAAACACCACATGCACAGGTCACCAACCCCTAAAGCTGAAGGTGAGGATTCTCCCATCTACAAACCAGGACAGACAGGATATATCTCTGGATAAAGAATGAAGTCAAATCGTTGAGAATTACTTGGAAATACAGTTTGTCGTGAATAACCTTGACAGCTCAAGACTGTGGTAAAGTTGGAAAAGATATCGACGGATTTATCGAACTTCAGGGATCAATAACTCATAAGCAAAACGGAAGGTATGCTATAAAGCAAAACTTTTTTTTTTTTATTCTCCGCATTGATTTTATTCTCAAAGTGCAAAATGGAATAAAAAAGCATCCTCCTCTCTTTTTTTCCCTCCTCTCTCCCGTGGCCTTAATACAGTTTCATTCAAAACAGAGCTGTCTCTTCACACAGCCTCTCTTTCAACAAAAAAAAGAGGGCTGGATTCCTTTTTTCGGAACACGTCTTATCTGAAAAGGCTGTACAGATAATCTCGCCTTTTGCTATTGTTGGTATGGCAGGCTTGAATGGCTGGTTACTCGCTACATACTCCAGAGATTGCATCACTGGAACGCGTGGATTGCAGCGAGACATGTCCGTCTGCATGTCACTGCTAAGAAGGTGAGCAATGTGCATGTGATCTCTTGAGTCAATTTGCTCGGAGACCTTGTAGTAGAGAGCCCAGTCGAGTAGGGCTGCTGCTGCCAAAAAAGCTTGGAGGGAAAAAAAAAACAAGCCAAACACCTGACACACACACACACAGACACAAAAAACACACAAACACTTGTGCAGAGAGAGTGCAAGTGCTCCTCTCATTATAGGGGGCAGAAAATATTCTACAATTTGTGTCCTGGGATTGGCTTATTAGCAGAAAAAGAAGCCCCTCATGAGCAGAATATTGATAAGGCAGCAGGCTGTCATAACAGATACTATCAAGCAGACACTGTTAGCTCACTAGCATGCTACGCAAAAAGCACAACATTCTGAATAGGGAGCCATGGGGGCCAAATGCACTGTTAGCTAAGACGTCCTTCTAGTGTCCTTGACTTTTCATTTAATACTAGGTGCTTCCACGCATGCATTGCAGGCTCAACTCCGGATACGTCAGAGCCCCAGCCTTAACAGGGATGAGATTGGACCCTCGATCAATAAGCTGTTAGGGAAGCTAAGGAGCAAAGCAAGCTAAATTGGCCGGGGCTGAGATCCAGACACCCATGCATTCTAATGAGGACACTCCGAGAACCTCATCTCCAAGGAGCATGACATGTCACCGCGCAGAGGGAGAGAGAGAGAGACACAGAGAGCCAGAGAGAGAACTGATTACACATGATGCATTAATAACAAAGTGAGAAAATGGCTGCTGCCTCCCGCCACCATGTTCCACATCAGGACAAATGATGCATCTTCAGGATTGACTTTGTGTCAAGTCTGCACAGCCGTTTGTCTGGAGGTGATTTGGTCCAGTTTGTCGGCCCATGTCCAGACATTATTAAACGGCGTGCTTAAAGTCCAGTCAAACTAATGGGGCGAGTTCAATTTAGCAATAACAGAGACAAGTGATAACGTCTTAAGGCGAGACACGGCAGGCGAAGACATCGTTTTTTCAAGCACGGCTCAATTTTGAGGCAATTTTGTTTTGACAACATGTCTTCTTTAATATTCTAAATAAAAGGTCCAAAACCTGTTCTGATTTTAACTCTGGCTGTATCCAACATCTAGATTTCAGTTTCAAGTTTCATGATGATATCCATAAGTAAACTTTTTTTACACTATTCATCTGCAGTGCCTTGCCTTAAGCTTAACCTTTTCATAGGTCAACCATATAGCAACTTTTTCATTTTACTCTTTCAGGAGGACAAAAAAAAGCTTCCGTGGTCAGATACAAAATACTCTCAATTCCCTCGTCATTCTCACGGAGACGTTTTGGCATAAGACACCGACAGTGCTGCTGCTGACTCTCTGAAAAGCAGAAGGGGCCACAGAGGCAGCAGCTGCAGCTGGCAGAGGAAGTGTTTACTGTGAAGGTGTGTTAGGAGGGGAGCGCGCTCGGCTTTATATCCGCTTGATATGAGGTGTTGTCACTGGGGGGGCAATACAGTACATAGCCAGAATGGACCCAAATCGATTCTTTGGAGGTGGAAGTGCCACCACAAAACGGCTGAGTGGGCTGCAACTGGCAGAGAGAGAGAGAGAGAGAGAGAGAGAGAAAGAGAGAGAGAGAGAGAGAGAGAGAGAGAGAGAGAGAGAGAGAGTATCGACGAAGGGGCCATCAACACACGGGCACAAGGCCAAGAACATCAGCCAAAAACACTAGATTGACCTCTGAGATTGAGTCTTCTTCTCCAACTGATTTATTACTCCAGAGTGTAAAGAAATATCCCAACCAGAGGAACAGGGGGGCTGGGTGTATGCGCAAGTCCACACAGGCACAGACAGGGACCCATCCGTCTTAGTCTCGTCGCTATATACCGTCTAAAATAAACTTCCCCAGATCTATGGGAGAGTGAATCAGAGAGAGTGGAAACAGCACTTTATCTACATACTCATTCAGTGTCACGGAAAAAGAGACAAAGTAAAGGAATATACGGAGGCAAAATGACAAGAGAATCTACGCTGGCAGAATTCAGAAGCGCCCCTGCTATTCCTCTACGTGATTGAGGTTGTTGGCCTCAAAAAGGCAACCAGAAGTGGGGGAAAAACTCACTCAAAATGGGCCTTAATTTTTCATTAGCATGCATGCTTGCACACACACACACACACACAATATGTATATGTAGGCAGCTCACATAAACTGGTTACTAGTAGACGATGATTGGAAATACCGGCAGTGCGGTTAAGTCTGAAAAAAGCAAGAAGTGTTGGCTTGATGAACGGGGGGGAGAATGGTTTCAGGCAGTCACAACAAGAGAATCAATACTATCATCGCCATTAATGGGAGCTAAATCATTTTCACTCTCCCAGATTATTATTGCTCATTCTGGTCTTCCTCCTCCTGTTCCTCCTACCTCTCCAAATGCATTTTTGTCCCCAGTCCCCAGACATTCTTACTCTATTGTCTGCATACCTCCCTATATATGACCCCATTTTCTTTCATAATCTATTTTCTTTTTTTCACCAGACAGTTTTAAAATCCAATACATCCTTCCAAAGACAATCCTTTCTCAGGCAGAATGCAATGTGCCAGCTGCCTCTTGTCTCTCTCAACACGCCAATACTGCCTCTGCAGTAACACCGCGGGGATGTTTCACACACTGAACCAGCCAGAATCAGTGTACACGCAGAATAGGCTCTCCAATAAGCAGTGAGAGTGTGAGTGTGTGAGTGTGTGTGTGTGTGTCTGTATCTGGAGAGAACATGATTCAATCAACCAGTACGTAATCCGTCCCCTGAATCCCTCTATCCATATCTGCACCTGCGTATTGATTCATAACAGTCCATTTTGGTCATCTCTATATCTTCCCTTCTTGTTTTTTTTTAACAATGGCATTGTCCGCTGCTCAAAAGCTATTGACAAAAGGGGATTTCTTTAGGTTAAAAGTGCAGTGTGTAAATAGAATAGGTGTTTTACAGAACAGACTTGGTAGAAATGGAATATTATATTCATAAGTATGTTTTAATTAGTCTATATTCACTTGAACATAAAAGTTGTTGTTTCTTACATTACCTTACAATGAGCGTTTACATATCTACATAGTAGTGCCGCCATGTTGCACTTGCACCGCCATGTTAACAGTTGCACAGAACGGACAAACCTAACGACCATACGCGGTTTTATATACTCTATAGTGGTGGGTGTCTGCTGGAAATGCCCCTGTTGGAAGACGAAGAAGAAGTACTATAGAATAAATTACTTAATACATTTTCCCCTCGTCACTTGATATTGTGGAAAGGCTTGAGGCAGTGGTGGATGATGCCATCTTCAGTAACTAGCTTCTTGCCCTTGAAGGCCACTGTAACTTCTGTAAATTCACCAAACGGTAGGGGTTAGTTAGCAAGGGAGTGTTGCAATCTAGGACTTTCAAAACCAGATGACGCCATTTTCCTTTATTGCGCACAGCACCTTTAAAATCAGCCTGTGCTCAATCTGTCCTCAAAAACACACTGGCGTCAGATGGTGGGACATTTCTGCTAAAAGCAAAAAGTCTTAACAGCCACTTCAACTTGTCCTGTGTGTGTCACTCAAGTCTGTTTGTGTTGGGAACGGAGGACAAACACTCCTTATCAGAAGTCGCTGGCAGACGAGGGGGGTGGGGGGGGAAGAGCATGGCAACAGTAACCAAAACAACTGAAACACCATCACTCTGCCAGACACCAATTTAATTTCTTAGAGCAAAGTTGACCATGACATAATGGAGCAGCTGCAAAAGCACTGATTCTACCTTAGCTTTATACACAGAACAAGAACGATTATCAGAGGGTTACACCCTACACTTTAAAATTGGAAGAAAAAAATCCCCGCAGAGTCAACCTTCAAACAAAAATGCTTCTTCCTTTCTCCCCATTTCCCTCAACCATTTACCATAAAGCAGTAGAATTGTAGCAATAAATACAATGTTCTAACTGCTGTGATCATTGTTCTTTCGCGGCAAGAAATGAAACCTTTTATGTACATGGCAACACAACATTAGTACAGACAATGAATGCTGAACAACAACAAAAAAAAAGGATTTATATTCTTGTATTCATGTAGCGTGGCGGTGGAAGTTATCTTTCCTCATGATATAGGAGCTGCCACACTCTGGTCCCTGTAACGCAAATAAACTGTTTTTTTAAAAAAAGAAGCCGATCTCAACTTCTATCGCGAAGGGATGAACAGCTGCAGGGAAGGCTCGCTGTTGGAGAGAGAACAATTAGGAGTCAAGCTGAGCAACGGAGGGCAGGAGTTCCTGAGAAAGAGTGTTCAGTGTGTGTGTGTGTGTGTGTGTGTATGTACCTCTCTCTTAACTCTACACACTGTCCATTTACACCAGGGGCAACCTGGAGATGCTGCTGTTGCTGCTGACAACGCAGCATGGGCATTGAGTGAGCAGCGAGAGAGGCAGTCTTGGTGAATCAGCAAGCAAGCAGCCATCATCGTCTCCTCTGCCTTTAAACATGGCTGCCAAGTCATGGGGCCTGCCAGTGAGAAGCATGGCTCATTTCAAAGTGCTTCTATCTTTGTTGCTGGCCCCGTTCATTACTGCAATGCGGCTCTATGGACCACTTCAGCAAGATAAAGTGGAGAGGGATGCTATCAGGCTAATGTCACTTAAAAAGGCATCTGGAAACCTGGTCTAAACTAGTACAATGCAAGATATAATATTAAATATGGGTGCCTCAATAAACAGATTGTAAATACATGTTTATAAATATTATGAAACTTAGTTAAAAAACTGCCTTTTTTCACTGTCTAGACTGTTTGACTTTGTGGGCGTGGCCGTATCAAACAGTCTCACCAGCAACAATCATTGTTTTTATAGATGTGTCGGCAGATAATTGTTGTAATTGGCTCAACTCACTTATTGTGTCATAAGAACCAGAGCATAGCCCGCCTCATCTACACCGAATTTCTGTCAGGTTTATCAAACTTAAATGACAACTTCTTTCATTTGGATTGCTAAATACGCCTTATTCTTTTCAGTTGCTTAAAATGCAACTAATTCCCCAAATAACATAGAAGGATTTTGTGGATTTGGGCTTACAGGGTCGTTGACATCATGTGCTGATGGTTCCAAGACTGTAAAAAGTGAATCATAAATGGCCTCAACCTTCAGTCTCCGTCCTTCATCATTTATTGGAGCGACTTTGATTCTAATGCACTGCAGTGGGAAGATCGAACCAAATGTGAGACAGGAGATGGCAGAGGTGTAAACTGTGTCAGACACGAGGGAGTGGTATACACAAAGCTTGTGAGGCATCAGTGCAGGGGGGGGGCTTTGAATTTGCGTTGCAGCGGTAGAGGGTCCGCTCCCGGGAGGAAATAGAGGGAATGAAAGACAGAGTGGAAGAGGCGTGCTTTGGTATTCAGAGCAGTGGCTGATCGTCTGCGTGGGGCTTCAATCCGCTCACACACCGCAGTCCCAGGCCGCTGGCAGGGCGGATGGATGGAGAAAGGTGGCAGGTTTGGAATGAATGAATGAAGCCAGGAGAGCAGCCAGTGGGAGGGGATGATGGGTGGGCGTCACATCAGATGTACATCTGAAACATGCATATGCTTAAAACACACACATGTACACTGACACACACACACACAGACAGACAGACACGCATAGATACACACGCACAGACAGACACGCATGGACACAAACGCACACATCCACACACACACGTACACACATACAAAGCACAGAGGAGTAGTATGCCTGTGAAGCTTAATTTGCACTCGAAATAACGAATACCCTCTATCCTGAGAGCTTCAGTGTGAGGTGATTCATTTTGCAACTTGGGGGCCTTTTACTATAGCGAAGTAGAAGTGCTATTTCATTAAAACATAGTTCGACTGTTTCTCTGTTTCAAGTACTGTCCATTGTATTTGTTTTGTGTGTGTGCAGACCATAGGGCTGCACTCTGCCGCCTTAGTTTTGTAGTTGAAGGGAAAGTTTCAACTTCTTCACAAGGCAAATTCGGAGAAAAAAAAGCTGAGGCTTGGCTGTAGACGCAGACATGACAAAAGCCAGCGGCTGGAACAGACGTACATTTACCGTGGGAATAAGGAGAGCCAAAGAACCTGAGACATCCTGACAGCTCCTTTCGGCAGGTTTAAGGCAGCTTAGTCATAGTGTGTGAGTGTGTGAGTGTGTGTGTGTGTGTGTGTGCGTGTGTGTGCGTGCGTGTGTGTGTGGACCACATCAACACAGACTGTGTGCTTACTGCTCTGCGGGTGGCAAACGTATGAAGTGGTAACCTTAACCTTAATAAAAGTGCAGGCAGCCGATTTTTCTCTTTGGGCATTAAGTGGAGTGCGATTGTATAAAATTAGAAATTTTTTACTTATCGCTTGATACTGTAATTTTAGCAACTAAGTGCTATGTTCTTGATAAACACATTAGATGAAAATGGTCCTCTGTAGCTGGAAGCCTCCTGGGGATTTTCAAGGCTCTTAACCAAACTTCATTTATCTTTTGAATAAAAAAAAAATTTATATTACTGAAAATAAAAATCTCTCTTAACACTTAACTTCTTATAGAGCCTATCCTTACCTTTCATAGACGTCTGATGCACCTGTATAAAGATTTAAGACAGCTCCTTAAGATCGATACTGCCCTATACTTCAATGGATAGTGGGGTCATTAAGCGTTTGCATTAGTTATGATTGTATTACGTTTCCCAGTGAAATTTGATGGACCTTTAAATTTAGGCAGTGAAGTATGGTCATAATGTATTTTATAGCTCACACAGGCAAGTCCAATTCATCCATTAAGTTAGAACATAATTGTTTTCAGTCTAAAAAGAACACCTGACTCCACAATGCACACTTTGACCTCTACTCTGATAAGTGTTGTTCGTCTAGAGACCTCACCCTCAGAAATCCATTCAGATACTGCGTTCAGAGGACGGAATCTCTGGAGAAGCACTATAAAATTTGACCCCATGGTCATCTCAGTATATCATTATCATTAATCATATTTCATAGAAGGAATAGTTTTTTTTTTTTTTTTAACTCTGTTCCCATGCATCCCGTGTGTTGGCTGGTCAGGAGCTAGAGAACCACTTGCGACGAATTGCTGTTTCCTGTCCGTGAGCGTGCAGGAAGAAAAGTGTGGAGTACAGTCTGAGCTCTGGTGACGGCGTAAAATTGGGTTTGATTTAGAAGCCACAGGTGTGACTCAGTCATGGTCAGGAAGCTGAAATGACTCGCTTCAATGGTGTAAAAAGAGGGGAAGATTTTGAAAAACATGTGCATATTTCTTGATTCGTTACATTTTTTTTTGCAGAAAGCTAGTGATTATGTTGTATATACTGGTGATGGAATAGACTTGAGAGAATCAGAGTGAAATATATAATAGGTGATAAAAACCAAGTGTCAAATAATTAAATTGAACCTTCCAGAAGGAGAAATACAAATGGTATCCAAAAAAAAATGGATGTATAACATACCTATCTATTTATAGAACAAAGGAGAGAGAAATGCCAGAGAGGAGGGGGGGCGGTAAAATGTGATGACGATGCATAATCGACTGATAAAGTAAATGAGACTAAATGCAGCAAGGGAGGAGAGGAAAATGTAAATCCAATAGAGACCCATTGAAAAAGTATAAATGCCTCCCTTCCGGCTGATGTAAGTTTTCCTTGCTGTCTTGTGCAAACACAAGGCACACCTGCTGTGAGAAGTCAACAAAAAAAGTGTTTTTATTGGACATACTGTACACACTCAAATCTCCCCCTAAAAATTAACCCCAAGCTCAACAACACAGTCTTAGCATTCCTCCTCACTCACAACTTTTGCAATCTTACAAGGAATACAAGTTCAAATACACACACCCAAACATCTGATCTGCCCATCAGCCAACTCATCTTTGGCACGGAGCGGTCATCAATAATGGATGGTGTGTGTGAATTAAACATGAGGAAAAAGGGACAGAGATATAAACACACAGCCCCCCCAACCCACCACACACACACACACACACACACACACACACACACACACACACACACACACACACAGGGGACCACAGAAGCCTATGGTAAGCAAACTGCACATGTCGAAGTGTATCGCTCCAGCATCACTTAACATACATCCATCCTTACATAATGCAGAGTCAAGAGAGAGCATTAGAAAGCTTGTGACATGTTGAGTGCTGTGGAAGTGACAAAATGTCCTTTTAGCACAACTTGATTCCGATACACACATACAAGAATAAATGGCCCGACACAATACGGCATTATCAAACTCATATCACCTCCAAAGAAATTTGGCTGTAACAGGTAGGCTAAAATGACATGAAAAAATACATAAAAGACAGAGACACTGCCAAAACATTGAGAATTGAAAGCAATGATGAATGGTAAACATATGAATGAATGGGTTGAGATGTGCTGCCCATGTGTGACTGTTGAGTGCGGTGATGATGGCAGTGGCAAGTAAGCAACAGGCAAACCTTATGTCTCTCGCCCAATGACCAATCCCCTTCACAGACACCCACCACCATAGAGCAAAGAGCATGTCTCAAAGTCATGGTGTAGCCAGGCTGGCACATGGTCGTGGGGATTAGAGGATATACTATATAGGGGCCCAATTCATTCAATTAGACTTGCACTCACCTCAACGCAGCAACCAGACCGCCACTGTCTAAGCTGGCACGGCAACCATTAACAAATCCCTGCTAAGTGTTTGCAAAGTCACACACACAGCAGTGCCTCAATCAAATCTATCCATCGACATGAACACACACACACCTCCTGTCCCACATGACTGATGGTCGAGTGTGACTGTCAATATGTATTGGCTCGTTTAACACATTCATTAGGGATGTCTTTGAGCCAAACAAATAGTACAGACTACATGCTAGTCAGTCAGGTAATAACAGTCACAGGAATCCAATTAACAAGCTTTTAGATGGGTTTAGAGACAGAGAAATACAGAGACATTATAGCTGTGTGTGTGTGTGTGTGTGTGTGTGTGTGTGTGTGTGTGTGTGTGTGTGTGTGTGTGTGTGTGTGTGTGTGTGTGTGTGTGTGTGTGTGTGTGTGTGTGTGTGCCCATAAGAGGCCAGGCAACACTTGTGTGTGGATGCAAAGGAGAGGGCTACAAGCTTAATGGTCGTTCACGGCTTATGTTGTAGTAGTGCATGCACATCTGGGCACTGTGAACCAGAGCGCTTCAACACAGCATCAGCATGTCCCTCACTTGTGCTGTGTTTGGCAGGATCGCACTCCTGCAGCAAGAGTAGCACTGTAAAAAATGCGATGTCTCAACAGGAATGAATAGGTATGCAGACGGACCGTTCAGATATGCTGCTGAAAACACTGAACTGACCTGTTTGGACTACCCCACACACACACACACACACACACACACACACACACACACACACACACACACACACACACACACACACACACACACACACACACACACACACACACACACACACACACACACACACACACACACACACACACACACGGGCTCAGGTGAGGCTCTAACCCCCAAGTCCCTCTTATCTGTACATGGTGCTGTAGTCACACATGCCTTAAAGCTGATACATCTTCAGGTCTCACTGCTGTAACAAACATTTTAAAGCAGTTCACACACACATTTGTGTATGTTGAGTGGGGTGTTGGAGCGGTTTGAGGGGGTTTTAGACAGTAATACACAATTGCAATGAGTGAGCACACACCTGGTTTCACTGTTTTCAGCCGGATGGGCTCCCGAAAGTGTCGGACCACAGCCAGCGTGTCTCGGTTGGTGAGTCCGCTGACCGGAGTGCCGTTCACCTCCAGCAGCACGTCGCCGCCGCAGGGGAACCTCCCGACGTGACACACCATCGCCTCCGGCACTAAGTGTCCGATGTGGGGGAACTCTCCAAGCTCCGCGCCGCCCCGGACCTCCACCACCGTGACCAGCTCCCCCGAGCCTCCCCACGACACGGTGCTCTCCTGCACTTTAGACGACCAGTGCTTCTTCTTTTTCAGTGTCTTGGACATTGTCGGTGCTGCCTCTTGAATTGTAAAAACCTTGGTGAGGGGAGTATAAGTCCAAGAGATCGACTGTCCTTCAACGAAAGACCCTGCTTTTTCTGATCCTAGTTAGGATGCAATGACGCACGGAAAAAGCATCGCAGATCAGAGAAGTTGGGGCTGCTTTCTAAGCGTTGTATTCCATTCCCAGGGAAAATGAAGTCTTAGATCAAACTCCCATTGTAGAGATGACCGATCCTTCCATTGAATAAGTAGCCTACTCGAGCATCACCTGTCTTGTCTGTGACTGGGGATGCATGCGCGAGAGCAGACCTGGCTGCGTCAGTGTCGCAATGAAGCGGAAAGTGCTGGTTCCGTTGCTGGGGCGGTTTCGATCCCCAACCAACCCCAAGCCAGTTCACAGAAATATGCACTTGGAAAAAAAAACAAAAGCATTCAATAGCAGTTTAGTTTGGTCCTGCAGTTTGTGCCTGTCCAGTTCCAAACGCGTGAAGAAATTATATTCCACTTAAGACTTCAGAGAAAAATGCCAGACGAATTGAAAACACCGCCCAGAAAACAGTAGGCTATGGAGGAGAAACACGGGAAAAACTTCAACAAAAACAAAAAGAACAAATGATTTCCAACCAGATGAATCAGCTGTTGAGTATTTGTATCAGTCCGCTCAGTGACGGCTCTTCATCCCGCACTGGCTGGAGACGCAACTTTACGCTGCGCACCTGTCCTCCTGTTGCCCTCCTCCACCTCCTTTCGCGGTGGTGACATCAGCAAGGCAGTCCTTGGAAACGGAAAAACATACTGGGGCTACCTACCTGCTGGCCCTCTTCTGAACCGGGCGGCTATCCCGATCCGATTTCAGCTCCAATAAAGCCCGCGCCTCTTGTGTTCTCTTTGCACCCTTCACCTACTTTCTCCAGGGGCAATGTGGGGATTGTTTTCCAGCTGTATTAAAAATAAAATCTACGCAGCTGCATGAGACAGACGTGATCGGCTTAGGGCTTCACTCCATAACTTTTTTTTTCCATCATGTTTTCCGTGTTGCTTTTCCTGATAGCATAGGCTCATGTCCAATCAGATAATGGGGGCCGGTCCTAAAGCCTCTCCATTGAACCAATTGGGTAAGGGCAAGAGGCGGGCCTTGTGTGATTGAAAAGCGGCTGGGTTTAGTTTCCATCGGTTTCCATGGTGTGGTTTAGGACAAGGCGGAGTTCCGGCTCTTGGGACTGGGATATATTTCACGTGGGAAATGTTTATTGTAAGTTTGGGGATTCGACCTGAACTGTTATGTCCATTGAGTCTTGATGTCTGCGCCCATTTCAATGTGTTCTTCATCTTCATACATAAGGCTGCAACTTCTACGCCACTTTCTAATCTATGATGTAATTTTGAGTCCATTAAATGCGTTTGGAGAGTTGCAACCCCTGTCCTGCTCTGAGAGGCGATTTCTTGCACAATTCTGCCCTCTTGTGGTTGAAGGTGTTAATTTCAATTCCAATGAATTTATAGTTTATAAAGCACATTTACAAACAACAGCGGTTGAAAACAAAGTACTGTCCAGTCCAAAATAGAGTGTGGCACCTCTCATTGTAGACTACTCAAACACAACAACACAGAGATAGCCCTCCTTTGCTTTTCAATCTAATAATAATCGGCATTTGAACTTTCAAACACTTTATGTTTCCTAGTTTTATTGGTTTGCTCTATTTTGATTAGTTTTTAGTTAAACATACACGTGTATAATAGATGTTTTTTTTTGTCTCATGTGCCAATTTTTCCATATTGGGCCTAAAAACAAACTGATATCTCCAAAGCATGTTAATTAGGCTGCATAACAACCTATTAACTTCCAATGCAGCAGTAGCCTATAGGCCAAATGCACAACACCCGTTAATGTTATCATGTATTGTGATGTGTTTAATAATTAACGTTCAGTCAACTTTCCAGGTCACCTCTGCGGTCAGCGCCCTCGCAGGCAAAGCTGAGGCCATTATACAAGAGCAGCTGATAACAGCTTTGTTATTGGGATTATTTTTTCCAGCTCATGAATTTTACATCATTAGGTGGGGAATATGTATTCATTCTAACACCCTGGCATCAGGTTGCAGGTAGGGAAGCTACGGTGTAATTTATAACAATCAGACCCCAGATCAGTTTCACACAGGGATAAACTGGGTCTGGTGGGTGACTTTTGACTCAGTCGACATGGTCTGTCGTCGCTCTCATGTGTGAGAAATGCCAGCTGCTCTTCATGGATGCAGCAATGATACCTCCTTCCCCCTGTGCTGTGAGTATATGCTATACTATAGTATCGATACTATGTATACTTTATGTATTTGTAGATTCCTTCCACATCTATGCTCCTTGGTGTATCTGTTTGATTTTTTCTTGTCTGACATGTGTTCTCTGTATAAGACAAGCTGCTGCTCATAACCATTTGCCCCTATGGGATTAATAAAGTTAATTGAATTGAATTGAACTGCAAAAAAAAGTCATTTTCCGTTGTCTTATTCTGAACCAGCTGTAAAACGTTGCTGAAGACTCACTTTTTTGCATTTGCCTTTAACATAACACAAGTTGAACTGTTTTGCTGTTGTTGTGTATCTTAGGCCTATATGTTGTTTTGTATTGTATTTTGTACAGCACTTTGGTCAACTGATGTTGTTTTTTAATGTGCTATAGAAATACATTTTTCATTGACTTTGACTTCTTTCACTTCTTGCGTAGTTGAGGAATCATCGGGTACACTTGCTGTAATAATCATCCCTTGCCTGTTGGCTCTCAGCACGGTTTTGGTGGTAGCCCTCATTTTATACAGTCTCCGCAAGAACAAACAAGGACAAGCGAGCAGCTCAGCTCATTTCACAAACGGTATGAATTGTAATAACTGCATTATTCTCCCTGTCAAACGTATTTTTCATCAGTGCCTGCCAGGTTATAATTCAAATAAACATGTGCATTTTGCGTATGTTTATTGCAATCTTTTGTGTTATTTTAATAGGCCAACAGAGTGTATCCATGACTGGACACAAGGCAGCATTGAGTTCCTGGGAGATCCCTCAGGAGTGTACTCTTGAGGGGCTAGAGTTGTGGCAGACGGGCCGCCTTGGCCCCATATGTAAAGGTCGGCTGAGAGAGAGCAACGGCACCTTCTCTGATGTGGTGGTTAAGTCCCTCCGAGGTAAGGAATAGATCTTTTAAAAGGCCAAGATGATAAGAATCTTTTTTTTGAATACCAGCGAAAGCATGTGAATATATCACTGTCGTTTTGAGAGGGAAAGGGCCAAGAAAGACAGTAAAGCTACAGTGCGTAACTTATGTCGCCTCCATGAGTTATTCTGAGTAATTACAACAACATTCTCAGTGCATCTACATGAGGTAAGCCCTTGGCGATAGTGCATGGCTTTCATTCCTTATGCTGTATATCCAGGTTTTTTCTTAGCAGGAGAATCAACATCTGATACATTTTGTGGGCCCTTCTTGAGCCTCTGAACCAGTGTCAGGTGGCGACACCAGTTTTTAAACGCTGCCATACTGCGAAATACAGAGAGTGTTTTGTGGAGCTGATAGACTTAATCAACTTTGTGTCAACTCATTTGGCAATGGCTTGCAGCATGTAACGGACATGTATTTCTATGAAAAAGTTACTCACTATAGCTTTAAGATACAGTACATTTTCATTACAATTTGATTAGCAAATACTACAGTTACTAACTTTCTCTATATTGTCTCCATACACCATATAGACAGACCCAACGAGCTTGAAGCCAAGGAGTTTGTGGAGTTGGTCCTCTTCCATTCCAAAGTGTGTAAACATAAGAATGTGGTGCGGATGTTGTACTGTCAGACCAAGAGTCCGCCCATGTACCTGGTCATGGATGCCTACAGCCCGGGGAACCTCCTTCACTTCCTCTGGACACTCAGAAATGTAGACAGTGGTAGCCTACACACGCTTTGGTTTAAATTTGAACTTTTATTTGATGATGATACACAATGAAATGGAATTTTCTTTTTTGCCCCCTTTAAGAGAGAAAATTCAAACATTGCAGATCCAACACTGAACTTCTCGGAGAGGTCTGTGTATCTAGTGGCCAAGCAGGTTGCAGCCGGCCTGGTGAGTCACTATTTGTGGACCAATTATTTCCCAACAAATGACCACACTAGAATGTTAGCTGAATTTAGATGCCACACTCTATACCTCCTATGTCATTTTCCTACAGCATCAGGTCATGAAGTCACCTATTAGGGGGAAAGGTTGTTGCTTCTCCTGCAATAAAAATACATATTTTAAACCAAAGATTGGCATGTGTGGCTGTTATTGTGTGTCCCCCCCTCAGGATTACCTGATGTCGGAGCACAGGTTGGTGCATGGGAATGTTGCTGCCAGGAACATCTTAATTGGCCCGGGCCTTACAGCGCGGGTGTCTGGGCTGGGCGTGGCATTCGAAGGACGCAGAATGGATTTGGCAATCAGGCCAAGGGAAGCGGAGGTGCCTCTGAAATGGCAAGCTCCGGAGAGGATTATGATGCAGCTCAGTATCGACAGGAGCGACGTGTAAGGGCAGACATGTTATGGCGAAAACTAAGCACAAAACAGAACTACTAGAATGTGGTGTTCCGCCATTAGGCCTAATACAAAGTTGTTTTTGCTTTTGCACGACCATTAGCCTACACTTTACAGACAAAGTATTTTTACGCGGGTCAAAATTGTTGTTTTCTTTTCCCCAGGTGGTCATTTGGAGTCTTACTGTATGAACTGATAACTTTAGGTAAAACTGCCTCTTCAAACCATCAGTATTTATGCTTTTTCAGATTAGCTTCTTGTTGGATTACGATATATATAATGTATAAGTCCGCTTTTTTAATATGAGAATAAACTGTTTTTTTTTTTACGTTTTGACCTCAGGCTCTGCTCCCTTCCCTGAGTTGGATCCTGTGTCGGTGCTTCAAAAGCTACAGGGCTCGTACCGAATGAAGAGACCAGAGAATTGTGGAGGCCCTTTGTGAGTAATCCAGGCCCGTCACTCAACACGTAGTCATATTTGTGTAGCGTTAGCAAGTAAGACAAACACGTAATACATGCTGGTAGATAGTTTGGTAGCACTTTACAATAAGGTACACAAAAAGTGAGTAGTTACTGAGGAACGAATGAGGAACCAATGGTTAGTTAATGAGTAGGTACTGAGAGACTGTGATTCAAGCACTATTTATTAGTTACTGTGCAACAAACTGGGAGTTACTGTAGTATTGAAGCATTAGGTAATAATAGGTTAATGAGTAGGTACTGAGAAACTGATTCAAGCACTGTTAAGTTACTAGTAAACAGACTGGGAGATACTTTATTAATAACTATCTTCCCCTACTTTCCATCTCTGTGCTAAGCTAACCAGCTATTGGCTAAAGCTTTAAATCTAACAGACACACAGGAGAGTAGTAGGCTATCTTCTACTAAGACTAAAAATGTCTCACTATTCCTTTAGTGTTTTATATTCCTTTGTGTGTGTGTGTGCTCTTAGGTATGACCTGATGAGGTACTGTGGAATGTGGAGTTTCAAAGACCGACCTGCATTCTCGGCCATCATAAAGCTGTTGGAGTCCTCGCTGCATTTAGCCTCTACTAAAGCCATTTGTGTTCCTGAGGTCATAGATATAACTGAGTATAACAGACAGGCTGGTCTGCTCTCATAAGGCCAGGACCAGGCCCCCAGGATGCTGCCTTCTCCGAGCAGCCAGCATGGACTAGTGGCCAACCCATTGGTACTGCATGCTGTGAATGGGAGCTTATTTTCCATGGAGCCCTGAGGCAGATTTCCCCGTCCACACAATACAAGCGGCGAACAAGATTGTGTCTCTGCAAATTTTTTCTGGATATCAATCATAGGCTCATACTTATCTTTAGACCATGTACTAATAAAACTGAAGTTTTCTCATTTAAAAACGCCACCTCAAGCGTTTTATTAGCCCAACGGCTTTCAACGTCTTTCAGTTTGTTTTCGCGGGAGGTTACACTGCTTTCTTCATCCAAGAACGTCAGTGAAACGTACACTGCGCGTCACGCTTTAGGGGCGTGTTGGCACCGTGGACGCGGAAGCCGAATACTTCCTGTATGGTCGCCCTGCGCCAATGAGCAGCTTTCATAGGAATGAATGGCTTCAACGTTCCAACGGTTTTCAGTCCGCTGTCCATTTCTTTATAGGTCCATGGCCAGGACACACCGGCCCGATAATCGCCGTCGTAGAGTCGGGAGGGTGCGGGGACACGAATCTGTTTGGTGTGTGCCGTGAAATCGGTCATCGTAGATGTCGTCGGGCTTCTTTTGAGCCGATTGAACATGTTCAATCGGCAGCGGGCAGTCTTTCAGTTGGAGCAATTTGATTTGTGGAGGGCTAGCGAATCAGTGAAGCCCGGAAGTGAGGCGGGTAGCACAAACAGCTAACAACAGTTAGCCATCGTTTTAATGTGTTTGTTTGTTTCGTTCAGCGAGTACTCACATGCATCAACCCTTGTTGACTGCTTGACACCATGCTCAACACTCTCTGCTAAAAATGGTGCTCTTTATGGTCCATAAATATAAATATGTATTTCTATCTATGTTTATGGTCTAGAGAGCCGTCCCATCATTTCCGGCTTCCGTATTTTTTCGGGCCACAATACAGATTAGCTCCGCCTGCTGTTACGGAGACATTATGTCCCGCGCAAGCGCAGAGTGTACGGAAAGTCAGCAGTCAGATTGGTGTGTTCTTTGCACTTTTTCGGCCACGACGGGAAGACTGGAGCTCCCTGAATCAGCAGTCTCCATTTTCGGGTAGTCGGACTGGTGTGTCCTGGCCTATAGGCTCATGTCTTTGCCTATACCAAATACAGCAACAGCTAGGAAGAGCCAACATTTAAAGTGTGTGATTATCTCCCACAATGCAATGTAACATCCATTAAAGCTCACATATTATACACTTTTCTGTCAATATTATATGGTCTTAGAGGTCCCTAATACGTTTTTCTTTAGTTGTTTGCAGAAAAAACCGTTCAGATAATTTATTGTAGTATGCCTCTATAGAGCTGTTAAGCGGAAGTTCCTTACTTCCGGGGCATGGGACCTATCGGCTCGAAAAATTACAACGGTAGTCAATGGAAAGAAATGTATTATTTTCTGGTCCCAGTCATGAAATGCCTTCGATTACACATATGTTTTGTATGGATTTAGATGGTATTTTTTCGTGCAAAGAATGGAACAATTTAGCGAGTAGAAGCTGGATACGGTCAGGTTTTGTGCAGAGCGCTTTTGTGGACTACAGCTCTTCGCTGCTCTTGACACTTATGATATACGTCACCACCACTGGCACCTGCTTAGCTCAGAAACATGGCTGTGTCTTTAATGCACTTTACCGCCTTCTTTCAATGACAAGACAAAAGTCTTCAGCGTGGCGAAAATCACTACACAAGTGGACATGTGGAGTTTCAATTTCTCGAGTGGGGAGATTGTTGGCGTTGTCCACGCCAGCCATTAGCATTAGCATTAGCACTGTCAGTCGAGAAGTGGAGGGAATGTGTTGAGGTGACGTCACAGAGGCGACAAGACTTGTAGTTGTTCTCGTAACATTTTTTCAAAAGCCGTTAGACGAATAATCATACAACATACCGTCAAACTCTTCACATGAAAAATTATCATTTAGACCCATACAAAACATATATGTAATCCAAGGCATTTAATGACTGGGACCAGAAAATAGTAGGTTACTTTCCATAGACTCCCATTCATTTTTTTTCAGCCGATAGGTCCCATGCCCCGTAATTCCGCCACTTCCGCTTAACAGCTCTATACCCTGATGTTCAGCTAATCTCACGATGGCCTATTTTTTAAACCGAACTGCAGCTCCCCTCGTAAATATACAATCTTTGAGCTGCCCCCGCCCCTCTCTGGAAGCTACAGGTCCATAGCTGTAGTAGTAGTAGCCTGTCCACAGTGCCTGTACTGAATGTTAGCACGGAAGCTAACGGCTGAAAATATCACGAAAATCAGTGAAAAAATTAGCTTCAAAGTTAAACTTAAACTCTATTGCCTTCCTATGCTTTGTCTGGCTAAAAACGAGGCATTTTCAGACTGCTGTGGAGAATATAAAGAGCTTGTTATGGGCAAAATATCAATGCTTTTCCCGAAGCTAGCTCGGAAGCTAACGGCTAAAAATATCCCGAAAATCAGTGAAAAAATTAGCTTCAAAGCTAGACTTCGACTCTATCACCTTCCTATGCTTTGTCTTGCTAAAAACGAGGCTTTGTCAGACTGCTGCGGGGAATATAAACAGTGTGTTATGAGCAAAAGCTGGTTGCTTGTCCCAAAGCTAATAGCTATACACCAGACAGTCAAAAATACAAATAAAAACAATTATTTTAGTTTCACCATTTAAAAAAAAGCACAAGTAAGCTTCCTATCCGTTGTGTTATTAAAAACGAGGCATTAATAGACTGATGTGGTTAAGATAAATTAGTGGAGTATGAGCAAAAGCATTCTGTGTTGGTGTATGTAGCATTCAGGCTGTACTATGGGCATCTTGTCGCTTAGCGGGGAAAGCAACATGGCTGTCGCTCGGAAAATTTTCCAGAGGATCTCGGGGCCGTGAACCAATAAGAAATGGGGGGGGGGGGGTTATCATAGACTACTGCACGGTGGAAGTTTCTGGTTACTAATGTGGGGGGGAAGCATCGACATATAAAGAAAATATGGGGATGTGGCTGTGCAGTTTATGACGTCATAAACCGCGAGAATTCTGAACGGAGTATATTGGGGGGGAGGGGTGGGGGTTTCAGAAAGGGGGAGAGTGAGAAAAGGAGAGATTGTTATTTTTTTTATATTTTGGCAGTCTCTAGGCACACCGTGGACCCATGGATATGTTGGAACACATTTAAAAAGTGCATTTAGCATAATATGTGACCTTTAAGTACTGATGTATGTCTATGCCAACTGTTGATTGGTTAATTATCCAACATGTGAAACGTATACTCAACAGTCAAACAGGACACTCAAAGCAAGTACTTTTATACCTCTTTATTGTCAAAAGTGTACAGGCTTAAAACACAGATCTCATTGTTCATTCAGATTTTTTTTTTTTTCATCAATTGGCAAAGCACAGTATTTTTTGTATTTGCAATGCTCTTGGCATGCATACATTACCGTGACTTTACATTTTGAAAACCAAAAACACCCACACAAAACTAAATGCACTTCTGAATCTACATCTAGTACATTTGCGTTCGGTCTGCTGTATGCACTTGACACTGTAGATTTTTTCACAAACTATGTCAAGTAAAATCAATATCAGAAAAAGAAGACATGACCGTTTTACATTAATCATATGGATTTTATGAAATTCTGCTCTGCCTGCTCAGTTTATCCCCAGAAAGTTCTGTAAAGGAGACTCATTTGAATAACTGTTACATCACTAGCACTATGAGTATTTTTTGAAAGCGGGGTTCAAATCATTAAAAACATGTAACTCAAATTGTGACCTTTCCCCTGTATTTTAAAAGCTCTGATGACGAGCTCTTTTTTCAGGAGATGTGGATTTAAATATGTAGGTCTGAGGAAAAGAAACAGTAAATTTACCTAGTACTTTGTGCTACTATCTAAACATGATTCTGTATTAAAGTCTAATCATTCCTATTTGTCCGTCATAATGCAGAGAGGCACATATACACAACTATGAAACAAGATGAGTGACGTCAGATAGGTGTCCTTGACTAGGACTTGACTACAAGAAAAGCGATGTCCCTCAGACTGAATACTGGCCAAGTTAACGAGAGTATCGTACACGTATCGTTTACATTCTTGACCTCCGTGGGCTTAAAAGTTGCAACGCTGCCACACTACTAGTTATTGTGCATTTGTGAGCACAGTCAATGTCGACATTTGTGCATTGTCTCAACACCTTTTTAAAGTGAACGCAGAACTGGCAGATAAATGTATATTTTTTCACCCACTAGATGGCAGAAAAAGCAGGATTTTGCAGCATGTGTATAGTAGTTGTACTTCATTGGTAAAGTCACACTGAATCACGCCAGGCATAAAACTGCAACTGCAGTGCTATTTATGTGTCGCAAACGTCCAATCAGGTTGCATTTGTGAATGGGCGTCGAATCACTGACGTCAGGGAAGGTGTTTTGACTAGTGAATGGAAAAACACCTGCAGTGATATCGCTGTGATGAGTTGAGTATTAGGATGCAGTGGTGATCCAGTGTGGATTTACTCTCCAAACTGCAATGCCTCTTAAAACAGAGGAGAATTACATACAGTGACCCAATTGAATCACACAAGGAAGAAATAGGGAAATCAACAGTAACATGTTTTCTTTCATGTTGGACAAAGTCACAACTTAGTAAAAAGCTGAAAGTCTTTAAAAAGTAAAAGAAAGAAAGTTATTTGAAATTCACATAAGCCAGGGTTGGGGTCTGTTGACTTTCAATTCAACTTATTTAAAACATACACTCAAACAGCAAGTCAAAAAAAATAGCAGTATTTTGTTTTATTTGATACATAATGTTGGGAAGTGTTTCTTACTGTACACAACCTAACCTGATTGCTATGAAAGTGAGATGACCCCAACCGTGATACAATCAGTTTACCTATGAACGGTCCTAATGCCTTATAAATGCCTGTTAAACTAGAAATGACATAGACATTTATAATCTCCAAAATGCTGCAGAGAAATCACATGGTAGATTAAAGGCCTTACCCACAAACCGTAGCGCTTGAATAGGGGACATCATACAAGGAGTTATGTTGTCCTGTGCTGATCAGAAAAAATTAAACATTCGAAACCGAATTAGAGGCAAAAAAAAAATACAATTGGTTATTTAGTTTTTTATATTCTTCTGTGAGAAGATGATGTGTCCTGCTGCCGCTTGTTCACAACATTGGTGAACGATTGGAATTCATACTGATGTAGTAAGGAGATTACAGGAAAAATTCAATCCACCCTTAGCCCTGTCTTGGTTTCAAATGTGACAAAGACATTACACAGCAGAAATGTTAATCCTAACATTATAATGTCCCTCTCTCAATCCCAGACCCATTACTCATCTCTATAATCTGAGTTGTCTTTGAAGTGAAAACATCAAAATAAAGGTTAAATAGAGCGAGTGTCCGCCTGTGTGTGTGTGTGTGTGTGCATCTCGGGTCCTCCTCGACAGTATGGGAGCAGCAGCAATCTGAATCCTCGTTTTTACCCGCGTAGGCCAGAGGAAAAACACTACTTAAAGAGTGTTGAATAAGCCAGCACTCCTTTTTTTACACTTTACTGCTCCAAAGTGATGTCGGGAACAAAATGTAGGAGGTGGACCACAGCAGGTAGTACAGACATGCAGGTTGGAATGAAGAGCAGAACAACATCAAGATTCCTGAAAAAAAAAGACATAAATATAAATGTTAAGTGTGAAGTTGCCTGAAAGTCAAGACTATATCATAATAAACTATGACTATCTACACATGCCTATAATCCCACTAAGAAATGCAGATACTAAATGTTGTACCTGAAATATAATTTGAAAATGCATTATATATATATATATATATATATATATATATATATATATGTGTGTGTGTGTGTGTGTGTGTGTGTGTGTATATATATATATATATATATATATATATATATATATATACATATACACACACACACACACACACACATATATATATATATAGATATATATATATATTTTTTTATATTTATTTTATATTAATAGATTTAATTTATGGGGGCACCCCAGTACGCCAGCTGGTAGAGAGCATACCTTTTAAGGCCAGGTCCTTGTCAACCTGCTTCCTATCCATCCAGCCAGCCATCTATCTATCTATCTATCTATCTATCTATCTATCTATCTATCTATCTATCTATCTATCTATCTATCTATCTATCTATCTATCTATCTATCTATCTATCTATCTATCTATCTATCTACCTACCTACCTATCTACCTACCTATCTATCTATAATATCTTAGAAAGCATTAAAAAAAGATCTTTAAAAAAATCAATTCAATTAATTTATATTATTTTTTTTAAAATGGTCTTTACCTCCAGCATAGACTGCTTTCTTCCAGGCCTGGGACTCCAGCACTTTGTCATGGGGGTAGAAGGTCTGGCTGATCATAAAGATGATCATAGCCACCGCCAGCACACGCAGCAGGGCCATGTTTCCCCCAGTCAGCAGAGACACACAGGCCAAGATGGCAGCAGAGTAGATACAGGGCAGGCCACGGTACATGAACGGGATCCCTTAAGACCAGACAAGAATATAGATCTCCTTTTAAATCCTTTTAATGATGAAGTAAAAAAAAACTGGAAGGAAACACTCAAGTGTAGACAACACCATTTAAAGCCCCTGTAAACCCAAATCCACAAAATCTGGCTAATCACGGAAATTTGGCGAGTTAGTTGCACGATAGTAAGCCTCTGAAAAGAGCTAGGCATGTTTAATCAAAATATATTTATTACATGAATTCAGTTTAAATGAGGCGAAGTTATGCTCTGGTTCTTTATGACACAATAAGTGTTTTGAACCAATCACGGCTATTCTCTGCCCGAACGTTCTAGAAAAGGTTTCCAGAGGCTTCAACAACACCACATTTTTGGAACCTACCACTTGAGAAGAAGCAGAGGCGGGTGAACACAGACAGGACATAACAAATGCACAGAATGTGGTCCAACAGGCCAGTTGTCTTTAGGAGCAATGATGTGGCAATACCGAAGGTCGTGAAGTCAGCGAAGTCATCTAGTTTGGCACCTGGCACATGAAGAAAAGAAAAAATGTGAAAACTGAAACTGGCTTTGTGAATTTCAAAAGAGATACGCAATCTATTATTGTAAGGAGTTGTTGACAGACACTGCTTTTGGAAAGGCTACTACTAGTGTGCGCCAGATGTCCTAGTATTACACTTGGACAGTCCCTTAGTCATGACTTTGCAGTGTATCAAACCCAGTGTAGATGATATGTTATCATATCTCCAGTTGGGCCACTTGCCAATGTTACTGACCTGCGATGAGAGGGGGTGTGTACGTGCAAATATGTCCAAGTGGGAATTTCAGTGTCAGCCCATTGGGCAGCCATTCAATAAACAACATTCTCCACCGCCTTGTCTCTTTATCCCTGCAGGAGCACGGAGCATGTGTTTCACTAGTGACGCCTAGTAGGTGATTCAGGCGGCCAATGCTCCAATGAACGGAGTGGAATACTACGGGGCCAGGGTCAACAATTTTAGCAATTTCAGATATGCAGAGAAGCCAAAGCAACGGGATAAAATAGACAATTGGAGCGTGATCCAGTGGAATTAGGCTGCTTAATCAGAAAGTGATTGTTCATTTGACAAAATATGTGTGGCGAGGGGCACAACAACATCCACCTGCAAAGTCATGCAGAAAAACCCCCATGGCGGGACACAAAGCCCCCTGAAATGTGCAGTCAATGATGTATTGTGATGCACCTGGGAGCTATTTTTGGGCCTGGGAGAAAATGTGAACTTTCACACTGAGAGCAATGTTTAAACAGCTACGTGTGCCTCTTGATTTATTATCTACAGTGCTGTTGACACAGGGTCATGTCGATTTTGACATGCTAACAATGCAATGGGTGACTCTTGTGCGAATGCCTTAAAAAATATATAAAAACACAGTTTTGATAAAGCTTAAATTACAAAATCATAAAATGTGCATGATTCTTCACGTTGAGACTCTGTAAGACTATATGGAGTATTTCAGTGGCAGAGTTTCTGGTTAATGGTTCTATTTGTGTATGACTTTGTCCGGCCAAATGTGAAAGTCCACACAAAGGACTATGGAGCAAGCCCTGCCAATCCCCCAGTTGTTGTTTATCTATGGTAAGAGCTACTGACCAAAACACATCACTTACCCAGTGCAGAGCAGGCACCGAGTCGCCTGGCAACCGCTCCATCTGCTAAATCCAGCAGGTAGCCAATCAGGACCAGCCAACATGCAGCATGGTGGTGCCTATTGGAAGACAGCAACCCATTTCAAACAGCACAATGTTAACATGTTCTCACAAGTAAAAAAAAAGGTTTAAAAACTACTGCTGGTAAGATTTCAACAGTTTTACAAATTAAGTTAAATAATTGTCTTGTTCCAATCATCTTTAGTTTGGGTTGGACATTTACATTGGTCTGTCTGCGTATCTGCCTTTGCATCTTTACACTAAGCTTGGTACAGCTCGTATTATAGGGAAATAATTAAGTAATTACTATAAGCAACCTCACTGTACGATGGCCCTGAGAAGAAAAATACACTGAATTTAAAAAGAAAGAAAAAGAAAAAAAATATTTCACAAAACACATGAACAAATTTGGTTTTGATTATAAATGTAATTTCTAATTTGGTCCTGTGCTTTTCTAAAATGTTGGGTATTCTGTTTTGTTTTCTCTAATGTCCCTGAAATGTCAGCTTTGCTGATTGGTTGCGTTTTGTGAAACGTGTTTGCAATCTGTTTTGCGTTTTTGTAAATAAAATGTATTTCCAAATCGTTTATGTTTTTCCATATAACTTTGTGTTAGGTTTTTTTTTTATCAGAGCCACCATAATTAGGCAAATTTGTTATTTGAAGTCGACGCATGACTTTTCATACAAGTACATGGTGAAGCTGTTTTTCCACCTCTACATACTTGTTACGTCATGGCGTGACGTACACCAGATGCGTGTTCAGTCCGTCTACGCTCCGCCACAGCAGCGGAGCTGATAGGATTCACTCTAGTCAATGAGTGTGCTTCCACTGGCAATGCAGCTCCGGCAGTCCGAAACCCACTGCAGCAAATACACAAGGCTGCTTTTTTTCCGGATGCCGGAGCACGGCGCATCAATACAGCATAGAACAGATCGAGCCAGAAAAGAACTGGGAAACCGAAACAACATCTGCTAACTTTTCAGAATAAAACACTACGTGTTGAAGCCAGATAGTATTTCACGTAACTACATCAACAAAATATCACTATATGAGTCTAATTGAAGATTTATTTCGCAAAACCTGTTATCTCCGTTTTCTGGGGGCGCTTGTGGTAGTGAATAGAGCGTCCCCCTAGAGCAGTGGTTCTCAAAGTGCGGCCCAATGGTGGTCCGCGGAAACCTATCTGGCGGCCCGCATTGAATTATGAATTATTAAGAATTTTTTTTTTTTTTTTTAATTATTTATTTTTTTTTTTTAAAACAGACGGAGGGGATGCGTCCCCCGTAACAGTAAAAACAGTACAGGGGTCGAAATACTTAAATATCCCTCCTAACTGTTTATATTCATTCCCCAATTATTAATAATAACACCCCTACAGTGGACCGTACCATCTTAAACTTCCGAAGTTCGGCTGGCCTCTGCCTCTCGTTGCAGACGGCTGGTCAGCATCCCGCAGTGCAGCAGGCAGTGTAGTGGTCCCAATGTAAGTTGTTAGATAGTGAGCTTGTCAAGCCCAATACAATGCACTTTCTCACCTTCAAGGTGAATTAGATTAGGTCAAGTGTCTAAGGATGGATGTTAACATTAACTGGTTTCTAACTCTTTTGCCTAAAGTTTAGCTAACAAGCTAACGTTAGCTAGCTGCTGATAGCCATGACACTATCTGCCTAGTTGACTGCTGATAGCCCACCTGGGGTATTTCCAATGTATAGTGTCATAATAGTTAACACTGCTGCTGCATCATGAGTAGTGAGTCCTACAAAAAAACACTCCAAAAGGAGATACGTTTTCAATGTGCAGAAAGTTTTGAACAATAAAGTAGAATAAATATTTGAATGCAATACAGAATGCCTCAGTGCCTTACTGATTTATATTCCATTAGATGTGTGTCAATGGGAGCTAGTTGTCTTTTCCTTAACTAGTCCACCATAAATAAATACAGAAGACACAAATTACTGCATAAAAATTAACCAAAATGCACAAAATTAAGTGTTCGAACCTCAAATTTTTCTGGGGGACAGACCCGCACTTTTAATGCGTCCCCCCCAATGTTGAAATGAAACCTAGCCCTTCATTTATTAATTAAAATGTGTTAATTACACATTATTGGATGCAGACCAATACATGTAAACTTTAAAAATGCAAAGACGCTGGCCATTCGGTGGCCCCCGGTCCAATGTTGGGTTCCTAAATTGGCACTCAGCTATCAAAAGTTTGAGAACCCCTGCCCTAGAGGCTCGTTCCTCATCGCAGCAGACCCGGGGCCTATCCGAAAAGTCCAATCTCCTAACCTATAAGCCTCCTTTCCTATACCTTAACCCCTAAACGTCATCGGGGTTAAGGAGAGATGAAAGGTGCTTCCTATCGAACATAGGAAAGGACAGTGCTGTTTCAAATGAATTCGACTCCACTTTTCCTAACCGACGTCATTGCGCGACGGCGAGTATTGCTGACGTGAGTCACTAGCGTGAAACTTCACTATTCTCCGAAAATGGACTACAACAAGCGCTCGTTTGATCCATGCGTTCTTTTCATATTGATTTTAATCAGGTTGTCGCCAACAGAGTGAGAATCACTCCCATATATCCCAATTCACATGTGGAATAAAAAGAGGCTACACTTGTGTTGATGTTGAAATGAACTGCCCCCAGTAACTTCATTAAATGTGAAGTTGGTATTTTATTTTCTTATGGTGTAAATTATGTGCTACGAAAATAACTATTATGATGTTGGTCTTTTATGAGTTCTTTATTATCTTTAGCCTGTGTGTGTGTGGGGGGGGGGGGAGTATTTTGTTTTAGCCGAGTTAAATCTTCCTCACTTCTCCTCTCCTCTCTTCTGTTTTGCCTCTCGTTCGTATTCGTGTAGAGTCGGTAAACTCCGGCGGTGGCTTGTTGCTTTAAATATTGCCGCCGTAAAGGATTATGGGATACCACTATCTACGTTCCTTTAGCAAAGGTTGGTCAGGAGTAACCTATGCTAAAGGAGGGTTAAAGGATGAATCGAGGCTCCTTTCCTATGCATTTTGGTTATTCGGATTCACCTATCTGCCGAGCACTTCCGGGTCATCTCGATAGGAAAGGAAATTTCCTATGCAAAAAAGAGTTTTCGGATAGGCCCCAGGTTCGAATCTGACCCGTGGTCAGTTCTCTTCATGTCCTCCCCTCTTTGCCCCATTTCAACTATGTCTCTCCAGTCCGTCTAATAAAAGTGAAAAAGGCAAAAATATAATCTAAAAGAAAAAAATAAGATTTTTTTATTTTTATCCCCGTTTCCTTTTTCTTTTTTCGAGCTAGGCTACATCATGTGTTGACCCATGAAATATTACCGAGCCCCTACAGCGACATGAGCAACAACAAAAAATTATAAGACTCTAGTGCGCACAAGAAAATAATGGGACGCCATGATATCTATATTTATATATATTTTCTTTATATTAATCGATTAATCCATAGAAAGATCGATGGGTTAATCAATAGAAAAAAAGTGGCAGCCCTAAAAAATGTGTCAAGTCAAATCCTTTATTTGTCGTCTTTTTTTTTTTTTTTTTTTTTTTTTGTTTTTTTCCGGAAAAAAACTTGACAATAATTATGACCAATTGATAGATTTTATCCATCATGCAGCTGCTCCTCATCAATGTTTCAGGTTGTAAAATCCAAGTAGGGGAGAACGGGGAAATTTGTCACGCGGGTTGGTTGTCACAATCGTTATATCTCGGAACCAGAAGGCGCTGTCTGTGAAATTTTGGTATGTAAATATCCAGAATTGGGATCAGAGGTCACCTACATAGTCTTCCTTGGAGTTAGACTACTGAATTTGAGGTGAGACAACTGTTTTTTGTTTTTCATGTCAAATTGAAAATATTTAGCTCCTCAGTATTTTTCTTCTAAGCTTTTACACAATGGGTTTATAACAAAACACTTGTTACCCATACAAAGTGTGAAGGGTAAACTATAGTTTAGATTGTGGTTAGCAACCTAATTAGTTGTCAGATGGTTGTTGGCCTTGATGCTAGCAAGAAATTCAAGTTGTTGTTGGTCGTCAAATTTTTTGGGGGGTTGGTTGTCACATGTTATCTCAAGGCTGCAGCCAGAAAAGGAATCCAATAACAAAATAAATTGTCAAGCTGTATCCTCACTGACACCCCAGAGAAGGAAAGAATAGAGCAGGAAAAGGCAGCTAGCATGCAAAAGAAAAAGGGGCAACAAAATCAAAACAACCCAGTGCATCCCAAACTAGACCAGCTGCCAAGGCTACAGTAAGTTTTGTAGGCCTATTTGTCAACTTGACAATGCAATTCAACTTTCTAATTTAGTTCTACTTGCTTGCCTTCTTTTTAAGATTATTCCCATTAAGATAACATTGTGACAAAAAACCCCATAGTGTTTGACAACCGACCCCTTGATGGGGTTGGTTGTCACAATGTGTAAGGGTGTCTTTGATTATTAATTTCTTCTTTATTACAATAAGATAGAAAAAGTGAGGGGTACACATTTCAAGCCAACACCTTAAGCTTCAATTTAATGTAGGAATGACTATTGAAAGATGTTTAGGTGATAAGCAATTCTCACTAGAGTAAAAAGTGTGCCTACTTACCCCGTTCTCCCCTACAGTGTGTTCACTCACCCATTCAGACTGCAGAGTATGGAGGACATGCCCATGAGCATGTTGGCAACGGACAGAGCATTAGCTGCATTTTGACGAGCAAATTCCTTGATCTTGAGTCCTGTGGCCCGATCGCTCAGAAAGAACTTGTTGGTACACTGGAAGAGACCTGAGAAACCATACATTAGCAGCAGTTAGTAGTTGTCTGTGTTAGGTCAATAGCCTTAGCTGTGAAGCTAAAGGTAAAAAGCTAATTCTCAACTATGGTCAGGAGACTATGCCAGCAGACCCTTTGATTAAAGTGTCTGAATGGGAATAGTTATATCCAAGTTTGAGTCAATCCTCAGGTGGTTGGACTGAAAGTAATCTTAATGCTTTACCGATCATAACTCAATGATAAAAGTCATCTGTTGGGTATCCGTACTGTAAGATATATGGGAGTATATGTTTACAGACATTTCTCTCTTGTTATCAGTGGCTTTCTTCTGAATTTAAAGCAAAACATTACTTTTATATGGATTCCCTCGTCTGATGTAAAAGAAGCATCACTTACCAAGACGTATGTTTATTGGATGGAGACCGACCTTACGAAACATTCATCCTCTTTCAGATCACTAAAATGCATTCGTTACTGTACATTCATTCCATCAAGTCGTGTGCAGCACACACAGCATGCAGCATTAAAGAGGGCCTCATCATCCAACCAATACATCATCAGTTATTTCTATGCAATAAACATATTATGCAGAATTGAACTTCTTACTTAATTTTTTTAAAAAAGGACACAATTACATGCATTATTTTTTTTCTCAAAAGGATACAATGTCTGAAGAGGATGCATGTGAAGCGTTAGAACTGAATTGTGATCTCATCAGAGGGGGTAAACACACACAAATACTGGCATGGGGAAGTAACTATGGACATATAGGGGGACTAACACGTACACCATTGGCTATTGTGAGAGTTGGACCTACTGCATTGACACATACCAGACGTGAGATCAATTTGCCTACTAACTCTGATGATCATACGTAGTGGCCTGAGACAAGGACATGGCAGCAGCTATCACATAGCTACAGTAACTGTTCAACCCTATTAATACCACCACTAGTCAAGTCTTAAAAGGAGATAGTGGCATAAAGATAAATCTAATAACTTCTGCTGGTTTTTCCTTCTTGTTTTTATAGCACGCAGTTTTATATTGAAATGCTTGACTGCATGGGGTTATGTATAACCAGAAGCAATCATTTTATTAAGTCATATGTTAAAGTACCAATGAGTAAATCTTTGTTTCATTTGAGGACAAAATTTGCAGTATGAATTATGGTTTGAGCTACATTTAGTCCGCAAGTTCAAATGAGGACAGTGCCCTTTCGCTCCAGCCAAACACTGCCCCCTGCCCCCTCAAAAAGCTGAGATGGGTTTTAATGAAGCCAAACAAATAAATCCTTGTTTCCTTTCTCGTCTGCCTCCCCTCTCTCTTTTTTTTTAGTGTATTGCTTTTTCTCTCAAGTCGTAGTACTGTCCGAGACAAAATGCACAGTGAGTGACCTGCAAGAATTTAAATGTCCTTTAAATGTTGCAGTATAGCAACCCTTAATGTGTTTTTTCACCCTGAACTTCCTGTGATTCCAAAGGCAGGCGAGTTCAAGAGACTCTCTTCATCTGAAAAAAAACAGCGTATGAGACACACAGCAAAATGCCAACAACAATTGTACTTAAACAGCATGCTTTTTAGGACTTTGGACACAAGTTACAACCTGGCATTTGAATCATTATCTGGGAACTTGTCAAAGGTAAACACATACATTTTCTGAAAATCGTGTAATTGGCAAATTTTGCTTTATGATAATTAAGGTTAATACCTTTTGGTCCCAGTCAATGTTATTACAGAGCGAGAGACACACAGGCCGCGCTAAGGGCGTTAAGCCAGCACGGTTGCAGATCTAACAGTTAAGCTTTAAGCACTGGCTTGATTACTAATTAATAAACAGCCAGAGCCAGACACACTGACAACTCTGGAGCTGGTCTCCATTTCTGGAGTGCAAAGCATGATGGGAAGGCTCATGTTGTAAGGTCACTGAGCAACCAGCCTTTTATGGCAAAATACCCTCCTGCTATGTTACCTGGTAACAACTAAAAACTACTAAACTACTAGAGTAAAACCGAGGACAAGAATTCATTATGGCAAACAGATTTCACTGAACAATACAGATTATTTATAATTTTTCAGCGTCATTATTTATTTATTTTTATAATGTTATTTTGAGATACAAAAAACTGTCATACTGTGAATTGTCATACAATGTGTATTCCTATAAATAAACAATAAACAATACATCAATGAAAATCTTCAAGCTAACCTCAAACTGTATACACGATATACATTATACATTAATATGCTACATGTTTACTTTAATAATAAATGCATATTATAACTGCATTATATCTACTACATGCTCTAATTTTCATATGTAGTTTACAGTGCATTTTACCAAATACATTCTTCATTCATATTAATGCGTCTCTTAAACTCCATGAGCTCATTCTAGGCTGCCTACTTCGATCCAAGCAGACCTTTTATTTTAGTAGTTGACACCTTGACATCTGTGCCTATGTAGGTTTACAGTAATCCAAATAATCAAATTAGATTAAAAAAAACAAGAACCTACCGGAGCAGGGAGTCAGAAGGATCATGATTATCTCTGGATCGCAGAACATCAGCTGTTGGTCAAAAAAATAAAATAACATTTAAAAAAGTACAAAAAAAAAATGTATATAATAGGCTAGATATATTTTTTTAATATCTGAAAATGTGAATATTTCTATTCACATCATAAAGTGTTCCCCCTACCAGGATGGTCTAAAATGAAAAGGCGGATTATTTTGAAAAATAATGTTAATTTTTTATTTATTTTTTTAGAAAAAGGGTAAATGGCACCCATACAGCTCTGATCCTAGAACCGCCCCTGTGCAACCTACGTAGTAAGCTATTGCCTGCATCACAAGGATGACTGAATTGTTAAAAAAAAAATCACCAAAGACATAAATGAATAACTACTTGATTATAGGTTGCCTACAGCGAAAATATTGAGCGGTTTGAAATCCCGTTATTTGTCGTGAAAAAAGAGGAAATGCACAAATGCGTCACAAAAAAAAAAAAAAAAAAAAAACCGCCCATAGAAAAATCTAGAGAAGCTTATATCTTGTTCTAAAATCCCTTTTCAGTTTTGATGTGAAGGTGCGTGTTACCATACATCCATGAAGCGTGTCTCATCTTACCTTAAAATACCTCCAAGGACAAGAGGACAAGAGTCAGATCGAGTGATGGAAAGTGCGCACGTTCACTGCAAACGTAGATTCTCTTTGTTCCTTCCTTTTTCTTTTTTCACGCAGATCTCTGTCAACTGGCCTTTGTGTTTAGAAAAGCAACGCTGTCAAAAGCAATATTCAGAACACACGCAATGACTGTTTACCTGTCAACTTCACCCCGCTGGTTCTTGCTTATTATACTATCTGTAGCTCTTGTGCACGTCCTTTTAAAGAGCAAGACGAAGTAGGCTAGAATATTCCACCGGATGTGACGCCCCGTTAACTTTTTTTTTTCTCCACTAGGTTTGCAGGTGCACATCACAATGCAGCCACTGCTGTGTCAACAACACAACATACACACTGATTGTACCATTTGGTAAATAAGTATAGGTCTACAGAGAATGCTCTCTATTTTTTTTTTCTCTACACAATATTGTTGACAAAATATGAGAATGTGGATTGTGGAACACTACATTTTGTTGTTGTACTAAAAGGATGCTTCAAAGGATGACCTCTATTTCAATTTTCAATTATTATATTGATGTTAAGAAACTAATAAGTCACTTAAGCCACAGCTGCCATTTGTACAATGAACAAACAAACGTGTTGAACACATCCATGGCCATGTGATGTTACCCTGACTGATTTCTATTTGTGTGTGTGTGTGTGTGTGTGTGTGTGTGTGTGTGTGTGTGTGTGTGTGTGTGTGTGTGTGTGTGTGTGTGTGTGTGTGTGTGTGTGTGTGTGAGAACTAGCATATGCATGAATCTGTTTACACCACCAACAGTGAGTGCATGCTGTTTCTTATTGGCTCCGTATAAGGGAGAATGAAAAAACAAACTAATGGACACATCCGTGGGGCCATCAGGACATACATTATTTCACACATCACAAGTCAGACAGTCCAAGGTCCAATTTAAGCGGATGTCAAGTCTGACGGTGCCAAAAACCCAAATAGTTTACTATTAGGTTTTAGTTGGTCATCTTTGCCATACGGATGTTGATTTACTGAAGTTTTTGTTTGGGAAGTGGAATGGCCACTCTTCAAGTTAGAATGTATGAAAACCTGATGGGCTACTTAAAGGAATACTTCCCCCATACGGAACCGGCATTCTCTCATTATAAAATTGCTATTATAATATAATGAATTAGGTTTTTCTTCCCTCAGTCTTCCCTTGGCCCAGCTGTCCTGTTAATCCTAACCCTACATTTTCCCATGTGTGATGAGACCATAAAACACTCTTTCTGCCTTTTCTCAGGCTAGGATGAATCGCTTTCTAAAACTGTTGCACATTTATCCTACATAGGATCTCAGAGTTCAATACACCTTCATATTTCCACCGGTGAAGTAGGTCTTTAATGAAGCCACAGATACTTTAAAATGACTAGTTAAGACATAGTGTCACCAATTGTATTATTTATGTCTGCACAGTATACCCACTAAGTCATTGCAGCATATCGCGATGTAATTTTGCAAAGGTAACAGGTAAACTTGCAGGTGTAGTTGTATACATAGATGATGATATAAGTAAAGCAGGACTGAGAGAAGAACACATTTTTAAATACAGCATGCTAATCTCAAACCTGTATCTACAGTGTGTGTCAAATGGTTCTAGTGGACTTTACTTCATGGTGGGCTAAACACAATTTGTTTGGCACTTCCTCTATCTGTAAAGACACAAAGTCTACCTTTGTCGTAAACAGAATCCCAGTTTGTTAATTCAGTTTACTGAACAAATTTACAAGCCAAATTCAAAGGGATTTGACTTTTGCATGTATCCTTTAAATACACATTATAATAACTCTTTGGGGTGTGTCTTCAGTCATAAAAATAGAATGACCTTTATGTTAATATAGTAAAATACAGTCGGACTCAACCATGAGGAAAACACTTAAACACTATTGTATACATGTAAAAGGAGTAAGAGGGTCAAGTCAGCTTAGAAAAGGCTGATTTGGATGACGAAGGTAGTAGAGACCAATACACACTCTTCAAAGAATAGGTCATTCCATTATGCTTACACTAACAACAGTAATCCTTGTTTTCCTGGTGCTAGCTGAATCCTGGCTGTTGACTGCTGATACCATCATTGCTAGTAGTCAACCAGCATACTGTACGTCTTTTATGAGGAATGTGGCCCTCTTATCCACAGATCTGAGAAGGCTGAAGTAACCACACATTGTGAACAAATGATAGGAAATTATTTTTCTTTTCGATGACCTACATTTATTAAATATTGAAACAAAACACATCAGAAGAATTCCCCTTCAGTATAAATGAGGAATCCCACATGACACAGTACACTCTACAATGTCATACTGAATTATGACTTATGTATGCAGAGCAGGTTTAACATATTGACTTATAGCATTTACTACACGCACACACATCCTGCTCCAAGGCTGACTATCCTAGAGGAATGTTGACGTCGTAGGCGATAGTTCACACGGAGCAGAAATCCATTGGGCACGTGAAGCGGACCTTGTAGTCTTCACAGCGCTTTCCACCGGGCTGCTCGGCATTCACGCAGAAAAAGCCAAGGGAGGCGTCATATCTGCAAAAAAAATATAATACATAATATAATATAAGTGGTAAACTATCAAAGCGACACGTCTGTGAAAATGTAACTGTAAAAACACATCGCTGAAATACCAATGTGGTGAGGAAAAGCAACAATGATACGTTGTAGAAGCAAAAAGGTTTATTTTCAATCAATAGCAAGAAACTCCGCGGAGGGTCACTAGTTCCAACACAGGTAAGTATGTTACAAGGAATGACAACCTTTCCTTACATCGTCACATATTTAAAGACCTACTTCACCTGTGGGAATATGAAGGTGTATTGAATTCTGAGATCCTATGTAGTATAAATGTGCAAAAAAAATGAGTGTTTTATGGTCTCACTGCCTACCCCTACATTTCTCTTACTGTGACATCCCCGGTGAAGTAGGCCTTTAAGGAACATTTACTCCCCAGGGGGGGAGGTGTCTAACAGTGGGTTTGGAGGAGAGACAGGCTGAGAGGCAGACAGTTCTAATATACATACATTGTTATTGTAAAACATGGGAGGGGTCAGGTTGATCTGAGTGGGAGAGACAGGCAAAGGAGGGAGACGTAGGAGACAGGTAGACAGGTAAGCTGGGTGGGGGAAGAGGAGGGGGAGACAGGTTGGGAGGCAGACAGGTTGAGATATACATTCATAGTATAATCGTGGGTGGGGCAGGCTGACCCAGAACAGCAAGAGGCTGTCAGCAGGAACATTGTCCTCTTTCAAATGTATAGTCAGGCTGGCCAATCTCCCTCCACACCTAGTTATTTATTTATTTCTCATCATAGCAATGTAGTACATCAAGTGCTTCTTTCCATTGCTATTCATGCAGTTGGATGTAATTGATGTCTAAAGTTTTCCTTTCTTGACAACTCTTTTTATCTATCTGCAAATGCAAGTGTCCTTACAAACACATGCAAGGGTTTGATGCCTGATGCTGCGCGACAGGCAGGAGATACTGTATGTGTTGCATCGTGCAGCATCAGGCATCAATGGGTTAAATGACTGTCCTGCAACTCCATACCATTCATGTTTTATTATCTGCATGCAGAATTATTTTTGGCAATGATTGTGCTACTGTGTGTATTTTTCCTATTGGTCTGTTCTGTGCAACTGAAATAGTGCATATCTGTCTGTCCTGGTAGAGGGATCCTCTATCACTCTCCCTGAGGTTTTTCTCAAAATATTTTTCCCTGTAGAAGGGAAAGAAGAAAGAAGAAGGTTTTTTTTAGTTTTTTTTTGTTGGGAGTTTTCCCAAAGTCGAGCTTGGGGGTCTAATGGCAGATAGTGAATTATACTTTGTATGGACTGTGAAGGCCACTGAAGCAAATGGCTATTGTGATATTGGGCTATAAAAATAAAAACTTATTTTATTTTATTTTATTTTATTTTATTTTATTTTATTTTATTTTATTTTATTTTATTTTATTTATTTATTTTATTTATTTTATTTTATTTTATTTTATTTTATTTTATTTTATTTTATTTATTTTTTTTTTTTTTTAATTTTTTTTTTTTTTACACTTGAAAGACGTCCCCAGTCTTGTTTGCAGGGACACCAGACACGGTCATGGCTTCGATGGCGACCGGCTGGGAGCAGACCTCAGTAGGATACAACATCTGCACCTGGACCAGGGTCTCATAGTCCCCCAGTCTGGTGGGATCGTCCACATTGAACCAGCGCGTCCTGCAACCTGACAAACAGTGAAAAACATTCAACACGCATATAGGCATATACAGTAAGGACTCACGGGCCAGATTCAAATATGAGATAAAACAATTGGTTTGTATGGTTGTGATATTTTTTGGACCATTTTAGGCACATGATTTGCTGTGATCCATGTTTTTTCAGTTTTTGTTTGTCAAAACAGAATGAAACATAGGCCTACCTGCACGGAAAACTCACCTTGACAGAAATCGGACGGACAGGTCAGCAAGACTTGGTAATCCTCACATTGTCTACTCTTCTGTTTTGCATTGATGCACGCAAACCCAAAGTGAACATCATAGCTGGCATATGAAAAAGAGCAGGAAAGGGCTCTTTATTAGGATGAGGTTGTGTAATGTAAGACATGTATGGTTAAGAACAAAACAATGTGCTTACGAGAGGAAGGTGTCTCCAGTTTGCTTGGCGGATATTCCACTCTCTGTCTTGGCCTCGATGCGGATTGGGTTTCTGCAGGCCTGACCCGGGAAGGTTTTAAGTAACCGATGAATGGACTCCACATCTCCCTCCTCTGTGGAGTTGTCACTGTTGAGCCACTGCGTTCGACACTGCTCTGACACTTGGGAGGAATTACAAATGGATACTTGTTTGTAAAAAAAAAAAAGGTTAAAAAGAAGAAGGTTTTTAGAGATTGTATGCAAATTATAGCTGACTTTTTTTTAAATTATTTTTGTAAGGGCAAATGTATTTGTAACCATCGTATTGATCAGTTTTTTATATGTATATCACTATTTTAAGGTTTATTGTGGCTGACCACAATAAACCCCTGAGACCTGTTTACTCTATTAACCATCTGTTAGTTGACACCCCTGTTGTAGAAGAGGGCTTTTAAAACTCTGTATGACCAAAAGATAGTGTCTTCTATTACAGAATGTCGGAAATATAAAATTTCCAGGACAACTTGGCGATTGAGGATGGTCGGACTTGTACTGCTCAGATCTCTGGAGAAGTGGATGGCCACAACTATGAAGATTCCTGAAAATTGGAGTTGCCGCTTCTCAGTGGATCTGGGTTGAGACAATCCGGTTAGATTGGACAAAGGACACACGCGGTAAGCAATTTGAAATTATAAAGACAAACAGAGTCATAGTTTAAAGTTTCAGAAAAAGGTTAAAAAAAAAATAATAATAAAAAAATCTCATAACAATATTGTTATCGACAGACGCGTCATAGTTATTTTTGGGTATTTTTTAGAGTACCGTTTGAAATCCTTTGATTGGCATTTTTGTTTAACAAGATATTAAGACACACTGGACTGGGGTTTTGATTATTTTTCTGAGAGTCTGTTTGCCACCCTTTGAAGATTTAGTTTTCCTTGGACCAGCTTCTGATTATAGTCCAGAAAACCTCTAAATCCTGTCTAATGTTTAGTATAACGGAATATCCAGTGTTACATTGGACCGGACTTCATTAAATACAAGATACAACTTAACTAGAGATGAAGTAAGTATCTTGGGACAAGCGAGTCATTGATGGACGCGACATAGTTATTTTTGGGTATTTTTTAGAGTACCGCTGAAATCCTGTGAAGGTATTTGTGTTGTGACATATCAACATACATTGGTTAGGGTTAGGGTTAGGGTTAGGGTTAGAGGGTTAGGGTTAGGGTAAGGGTTAGGGTTAGGGTTAGGGGTTAGGGTTAGGGTTAGGGTTAGGGTTTGGGTTAGAGGGTTAGGGTTAGG